>OX453071.1:1220000-1820000 GCA_949699795.1 Spicauda simplicius | reverse complement strand
CGAGCACGAGTTCTATCTGAAGTTAATCACAGATGCGTTGCTACTCCCGAGGGTTAAGATCATCGCTTCATATGAAAGTAAGCCGGTGAAGTGAATATCAAAATACGTATTGCTGCTTTGCATGGATAACCGCACAATTCAAATGTCATCAATGCCAAATCTAAGTTAAAGGTTTTATCCAAACGTGCTGCCATAACTACACTTTTTTAACAAAATTGGAGAGGCACACGAGCATGCAATCACCTAATGATAAGTGGTAATTACCCATACACGTCGGTAAGAAACTTCATACAGAACAAAGGTTCTATCTGAAGTCAGTCAGAGATGCATTGCTATACGTGATACGTTCGACTAGGGAGGTACCACCCACACATCTATATCTAGTGTGAAAACGATGGAATGGTGTGGTTGCCGGCACACTGTTATATGAGGCGACCATCATAGTCCTCGGGAGTAGCAACGCATCTGTGATTGACTTCAGGTAAAACGTTCTTTATGAAGTTGCTCACAAATGTCCATGGGCGGCAGTGACCACTTACCATCAGGTGGATTGCATGCTCGTTTGCTACTTCAATCTTATGAAAAAAATACAATGCAACCTACGAATTAAACACCAAAAATATATCTTCGTAGAATTCAGCAGAGACATATCCTTTAAAACTCAGATCAGTCCTGTACAGAGACATAAACATGTATAGATCCTTTAAAAACCCAGATGAGCCCGGGATTAAGTGGCGTTCAGCGTGCACCCCGCTGATCGGAAGGGGTTTTTATTGCACTTGCATTATGCGTGCGCACGACCCCCGTTCGTTCTAAAACAAATAAATAAGGGATGTTAGGAACGAACTGGCATTGGGTTGGGTTCTGTATATTATTATAATGTTGACTGTTATACGCGTTATTTCATCACGACGACCACGGAGCGGTTACCATACCGTTCTGACGCGCAATGGGTTCCGGGTTCGATTCCCAGGACAGGGAACTGAATGATGAGTTTAGATTCTTGTTATAGGTCTGAGTGTCTATTGCATAGAGTGTATAGTGCATTCGTTTCGTGTGTGTCCATGTTACCCACGTCACAGGAGAAAATCTTAGTGTGGGGCTATGAGTGTAGAAAGCGTGTTTAAAAAAATAAACAAAAATAATAATAATAATACTGGATATATTGCTTGACATAAGCAGTGGTAACCGCTGGATTCAAATGGAAGAAGACCGGTCGTAGATATTAGCTGTAGTTAGTAGTAGACTCGTCCCTGTAGTTCCGGGATCAGAATAGGGCTGCAGTATCCCCTGCATGTCGTAAGAAGCGACTAAGGGGCTTCCAGGGTTGTGGGCGGCTAGAGGGGAAGCTTGAACCGTCCAGCCAGGCGATCCCGGGAAGGATAGCAGTATGTGCGGTCGCATACCGTCGTAAAGACTAGACGGAGCGGTGGGCCCAGCCGCCCATCTGGGAGGAGCCCGATAGGGCAGCGCGCTCGGAGGATTCCGGTTGCGTTCCTTTAGAGATTTCGGAGTCCTCTTTGTAACTTTAAGGACACTCACCGGGGGGGGATTTAGTGCGATAAAAATCCCACATAAACCAGCGATGCTCCCACGGCATTAGATACTTTTTGAAGGTTTTCCCCACGAGATAGACACTGTTACCGCACTCAATTTGCAATTACATGTTTTCATCACTATACGGAACCCTAAAACGACTTAACTGATGAAAATACGGATTAATATGCGCACATGAGTATATCGTACTGCGGTTAAGGTTTATGTACGTTATATCCGGTTTATTTAATTACTATTACTCGGTATAAAATAGCGGATATAAAATTTCAGTTATAACAGCCGATTTAAAAAAAATTGGATTTCAATTTAACCTTTAGATCTTAATGCTAATGAAAAACGTAGTAATTTATCGAATTACACTGGATTTATGGTATTTTAAATTGAAGGTTATATATTCTTATAGTGATTATGTTATTCGCCTGAAGCAATGTTAGGAATTAAATAAAATTATCAAGTAATCGTCCGACCGTACTACCATGGCATGGGAATTCTAAGCCATGTACTTTAGTTTTCTTAGTACAAGTTTAGAATGTTACCTCAAAACAATAATTATCTACGTTTTCGTTGATTTTTCAAAGTACATTGCAAGATATGGTCGAAAACGTAACAAAGATTATTTTAAGGAAACATTATAAACTCATACTGAGAGCAAACGAGAAAACTTAGAAGATATTATACTTATACTACTACTACTACTAGTATTAACCTAATACGTAGTATAACCAAAATATATACCGCACCTTTAAAGTGAAACCGTTACTAAACGAAAATTTTCATGAAATGAGTTATCAATGCCATCTATCTTAAAAACACGTTTACTACAAGATGAGCTTGTCAAATTTGCAAATAGTTGTGTTTTACGCCATCTAGCGTTAAATTAAAGCGTTACTAAAGCGAATAACGATCGGTTTACTAAATACAATAGTGTGTCAATACCAGTAATAACATGTAAGTGGAAGAGTGATGACGAAAGTTTAAAATAAAAGCGTTACTATGTAGTTAACCACATCTATACGTCACAAAAAAGGTAAGTTGTTGATACTTTTTAATAGGTAGAGTGTTTCAATTTGTTTACAAACAGTTTTAATTTTACGAATTTACGCAATTCTTAATTCAATTTCATTAGTAAAATGTTACAGTTTGTAAGGTAACAGTTTGCCTTTATTTTTTTTACGTATCAATCCAATAATGTTTATTGCTAAAATGTAACTATTTGTTTAGTTGCATTTTTTCAATAAATAAGGAATAAAATAAATTATATCCTTAATTACAATATTGGAACATACATGTTAGTCACAGCTTATCACATAACGCAACTAATTTTAGAAGCAATTAATTTACTAAATGGAATTAAAACAAAATGTATAATTATTACATTTTGTTTCAATTTATCATTTAGTAATTTCATAATATATTGAACAGTTAATATGACGTTACACATCTTTCTTTTAGTATCAAGTCGTGTATAAAGTAATTAAATATATTTATGTTAAAAATATAATATATATTTTTAAATAATACTTTATGATAAAAATTATAAAACTACTGCTTCTGGTCATGGCGTATTTACGAAATCCGCGTTTGTCATGAATTTTAGCAGCTATGGAATCTAAAAATGATTCTGTAATTTCTGAAAAGCCTAAACAAATTTCCATGGACGACCTGAATTATAATTTTTCACGCGATGCAAATCCTGCATACCAGTACCATATAAAAATACCAGTCGAAACCTCTACATCTCCTTCTTTATTTCAACCTCGACCTGGTTCTGCCTCTAAGATTAACTATGAAAGTCAAACTATGGAAGCTGAATGTTATGTTCATCCAGTTGATGATAGAATGTGAAATCCATGTCACAGCAGTAGAGCAAGATCGCATTAATCTAACTCAGAATCATCTTCATCTAGTGCGACTGAACCAGGTAATGATTTTTCTTCTGACGAACTAAGATTGTGATCCTAACTACATACCGGCAGTCCCTCCTAGGCGGATCACATTTAACGCAACTCCTCTAAGTAGTACTCCTATAGAAGTAGTAGAAGAAAATACTTTTGATCCTCTGGAAGACAATAGAGTTCCGAATAAACGAAGTCTTAATAGTTGTCAGCAATATACTTCTTTGTTTAGGTCAAAAAAATCATAACCTGCTCTTACCGACTAAAATTCCGCGGCATTCCTTTGGACGTTCCGTGCCGGATCACGAGAAGTCACATTCATTCACAGCTCGGCAACGTCAGCTGACACTGATGTTAACGCCAGCCGCGAGGTCGCTAGATGGAAAGTCCCCTCTTAGTGGTGGCTCTCATGAGATGTACATGCAGAACGCACACACGACATCTCCAGCCCTTGTGACCAGAGGCCCCTATACTGCCTCTGAGGGCTCATGAGACTGGAAAAGGGTGGTTTTCTGCGAAAGCCGCTCTCCGGCGTCCTATGCGTCTAAAACGAAGCGGCATGCAAGATGTGTTATGTTCCCTGGCTCGCTCCGCCGCCTGCAACATAACTGCTTCGCAGAAGTATCGCACTGCCTGCCACGACCTGTCAACTTTGACCATGGTGCGAGCCACGGCCGGAAGCTAAATGTCTGCCCCTAATACAGAGCTGAGTGCGCTGCGCTCCGCTTGACACGCAGGGCATACCTTTAGTGTATGCTGGGCCATCTATTCGTGGCAACCGTCGTAGTAATGGTTCCTGGTAGTCGACCCCACCCAATCCCACACGGGCAACTCCCGGAACATCCATGTTCCGAGAGCACCTCGGTCAGACGAAAGGACAGGATGCCAGATCGCCTACCCAACCACTGCTGAAATATCGGACAAATTGCATCGATAGCCGGTGATAGGATGTGCCAGCCTGGACTTCCACGTTTCGATAGTCCCATGGTGCAATTCAGCTCTGTGTCCCTTCCTGCTGTGTGAGCAGCAACAGCAGAGTAGCAGAGTGTGGTTTCAGCTGCTCAGGGCGCCTGGATACTGGAATCCGTTCGTACGTTGCCCGTGTAGAGACGTCGACAGGAGGTCTCTGGTCCGCTGAGGTTTGGCAACAGCCTATCCAAGTCTCTGCCGTCTTCAGAAACCAAGGCACAATTATATTGCAAAGATTATTGATATTAAATAAACAAAATATCAATATAAAGTTCATAATAGCAATAGAGGACCCAAACATTCATTTTCATTCGAGGTTTCATGATTGCTATTATGTATAATTATTTTTTATAGCTATTTCCAGATGGTTTGTTACATTTTTTGTTTGTAGTTACGTAATAATAAAGATAAAATAATAGTTAGGTTAATTAATAACCAATAATATTATTGTAATTTGAGATTTTATATAGATTTCTGGTTAGTAACACTAATGCAATGTAATTTCATAGTAATTATACTAAATTAATGAACCAATAATTAATACTAAAGTGATACTATAAAAATTTAAATTAAAATAATTAATAATGTAAATAAATAAAATAAGTTTTTTATATCACGCGTCAAAATATAAACAGAGATCTATCGTTGAACCTCATTGAACAGATTATAGAACCCTGTGCTTCGACTTTATGAAGTAAAATCAGTGTCATTTTTCGAATATCGGCTCTCCTGTAAAATTTGATATTTTTATTAGTAACGGTTTCACTTTAAAGGTGCAATATATGTATATTGCAAGGTGGTAGTACCAGTGTAGTTCGACCGGGGAAGTACCACCGCCACACCTATTTCTAGCATGAAGTATTTCTTGCGTTTCAATAGTAGGGTGTAGTTGCCCGTCCCTGTAGCCTCGGGGTCAGAATAGGGCTACGGTATCCCCTGCCTGTCGTAAGAGGCGACTAAAAAGGGCTTCCGGGGTTGCAGACGGCTAGAGTGGGAGCTCGAACCGTTCGGTCTGGCAATCCCGGGAAGGACGGCAGTATGTGTGGTCGTATACCGTCGTAAAGACTAGACGGAGCGGTGGGCCCGGCCGCCCAGCTGGGAGGAGCCCGATGGGGCAGCGCGCTCGGAGGATTCCGGTTGAAGTCGTTTCGAGATCCCGGAGTCCTCCTTTTCAGCGCCGAGGACGGCCACCGGGGGGGTTTTAGTGCGGTAAAAATCCCACATAACCCTGCGTCGCTCCCACGGCGTCGGGTACCTTTGGAAGGTTTCCCCCTCGAAACCAAAAAAAAGGGTGTAGTTGCCGGCACACTTTCACAATAGGTGACCATCATAGTCCTCGGGAGTAGCAACGCATCTGTGATTGACTTGAAAGACCATTTATGGTATGGCACCTTTGCTATTTAATCATTTACCTGATGCACTGGAAATTCTTGATTTAAATAATTTTAAGCAAAAATTGAAGTTAATACTAACTAATAAATGTTACTATAGAGTGGATGAATTTGTACAAGACAAAACAATATTATGTTGACATTATTATTTTAATTAAGTCCAATTCTATGTCACAAATAAATATATTATTTTATATCTGTTCATATTATTGTTTTATATACTGACATACTTAATGTTCTTGACATATAAGCAATCGTAAATTTAAAAGTATTTGACATAGAATATAATAAGTAATCAAAATTTGTAGATCTAAATATTAATTATGTTTTTTTATTTTTTATTATTCAATATTGACATGTATCTTCATATTAAATTATTGTATGCCTCTGTAGGTAAAAACAGAGAGACAATAATACTTATTTGTTTACACCATTAATGTACCTGTTCTTGACAATAAATTATTACTGATTACTGATTACTGATTACTGACTTCACATGGAACCCATGTTCTGTATGACGTTGATTACAAATGTGCATCGGCAGCAGTCACCACTTACCATCAGGTGGACTGTATGCTCGTTTGCTACTTCAATCAGATAAAAAATACGTAACTATTTAATATGTAATTTTAATTTTATTTTATATTAAATAGGAACAGTAAATAAAAGGCTGAAATATCCTTCAAACTCAAAGAAATGAAATATATCTTTGTTAAAAGTAAATTGAAATTAATAATCAAATTGTATGAAGTGACTAAAAGTTGTCAATTTGTTTCGATTCAATATTGAAACGTTTGTAGGTAATTAATAATTTAGATTGAAAGCTGGACAGGTTAGAGCCAGCGAGGTAATAAATGAACCTGAATAAATTTCATACCAAAAACTTGGAAAAGTGTACAAACTTTTTATTCTGAAAAGAAAATAACATTTAAATAACTAAAGGTACCTACTACATCGTTCAAGAACAAGACATTACATATTTTTATGAAAAAGTGGCCGGTAAACAAACTATCTATATTAATACATGAAGCAAAAACTTTTGAAGCATTTTTAAGTAATATGCCGCAAACGGATTAGTATGAAATTTTGCACGGCTATAGTGGACGTAGAGAAGGAGTGCAGAATGTTAATATTTTTTTTTTCAAATAATGCATAAAACATACATAAAATCAACTAAAAACACATTACACACACTACCGTGCATTTGTCACAAACACATAAATAATAAATGAAATAGAACATTCAATGTCTTACTATGAAAACACATAACGTCAGTGTCTTTGTCAAAATACCCGCTATCGCTTTTAATTGTGATTTAGCTAATGAAATTAAACCTCTTTTTGTACTTAACGGTTGCGTTCAAAATTACTTGAAAATTATTACATTTTATTTGAATTTGAGAAATATTCGTACTGCTTTGGACAATATAAAGTTTAGTTTTTTAATTTAAATTACGTCAAATTTCGACCGTTGCGACGGGTGACTGGTTGTTAGAATTTGTGTGACAGTTGTGCCGTCAGAGTCAACCCGCAAAGAATTCTACCACCTTTAAAATATTACGTTTGTAAAAAAACATACAGCGACATTATTATATCTAATAATAACTTTGATGAAAGATGTTAAATTACGGTCGAATTTCGACCGATGTGACGGGTGACTAGCATCAATAAAAGCTTTGATGAAAGATGTTAAATTACGGTCCAATTTCGATCGATGTGACGGGTAACTAGTATGAATAAAAGCTTTGATGAAAGATGTTAAATTACGGTCGAATTTCGACCGATGTGACGGGTAACTAGTATCAATAAAAGCTTTGATGAAAGATGTTAAATTAGGTCGAATTTCGACCGATGTGACGAGTTACTAGTATCAATAAAAGGTCTGATGAAAGATGTTAAATTACGGTCGAATTTCGAACGATGTGACGGGTGACTAGTATCAATAAAAGCTTTGATGAAAGATGTTAAATTACGGTCGAATTTCGACCGATGTGACGGGTAACTAGTATCAATAATAGCTTTGATGAAATATGTTAAATTACGGTCGAATTTCGACCGATGTAACGAGTGACTAGTATCAATAAAAGTTGTAATGAAAGATGTTAAATTACGGTCCAATTTCGACCGTTGCGACGACAATTAAACCACCAAGCATATTTAAGTAAAAAGAAACGTTACTTCAACTCCCGATCCACTATTCTCGCAGCCACGCCATGCGGGTGTTTCTGTGCGCCGTAAATTTTATAGCCGTCAGCGTTCCCATAAATATTCAGAAAAACCCACCTATTTATGTTCAAATTCCCCGCTCTCGCACTGAATAAAAATGTAAATATAGTGGCACGGGACGCCTTCGTAGGAAGGTCGTCACGTAGTAAATATACGTTAGTGAAATGTACTAAATAATGTCTGGAATTATATTTTTATGTGAAACGGTAAAGGGGCAGACTAATTTATATTGATTAATGTTCATGTACATCAGTCATCAAAGAGGACGATTATGATGGCATGATAGAAATCTTAATTCTTATTTTTTTATCTGACTGAAGTAGCGCAAACGAGCATTCAGTCCAACTGATGGTAAGTGGTCACTGCCGCCCCCATGGGCGGCAGTGACCACTTACCATCCACCACTTACCATGTTCTGTATGAAGTTGATTACAGATGTCCATACATCTGTAATCAACTTCATACAGAACATGGGTTCCATCTGAAGTCAATTACACATGCGTTGCTACTCTCGAGGACTATGATGGTCGCCTCATATAAAAGTATGCTGGCACCCAAACTCTTCCATCGAAACGCAAGAAATACTTCACGCTAGAAATAGGTATGGTGGTGGTACTTCCCTGGTCGAACTACACTAGTTCTGCCACCTTCAAAATTATGTAAACTTTTATATATATTTTGCGTAAGATTAACAAACTAATCTCACGCAAAAACTACAAATTGTGCTTTGCTAAAATTTAGCACGTTGATAGTTTATAAACTGAATTATCATATAGGATACTTATTATTATGGTAAGCATGGTCAAAATGGACGTAGCCGCGCGAATTACCTAATAAATAATATACTAATAGTCCCATACTATGTTTTTTTCGGTATCGTACACCCGTGGAAATACACAAAGGCACATATATACAAACGTCAAGACCTAGAACAGAAATATAATAGAACTAGATTCATCATTCAAATATCTGTTCGACCAGGGATCGAACCCGGATCCTGCTGCGTGTCTGCCGGTACAGTCATGCCTATAAGAAACCCAACGAAATGCAGACACAATACTATTTCCAAACAATGTAAATACCGCATTACGTCCCTTTTACTCTCGCGGTACAAATTACGACTATAACTTCAACTATAACTTATAACTGTGAAACTGCTAAATAAAGCTTTACACGTCAAGTTACATTTGCCCTATGTACGAGTATATACGAACAACAAATTTCTCGTCACAAATGAAAAACAAACGAGTAAAGGGCATTCACGTTACGACGGTCGTACGGACTGTCGCAACTACAGTTCAAGTTGAATACTTCAACGGACCTGCGACAAGACCTTGGTCGTACAGTCCGCCTTAGGACCAGATCATTCACGATCGAACTTGTCGCATACGACCGTAGTTCGTCCGACATTCCGTGCGACCATCGAATCGTGAATGCACCTTAACTTATAACTGTGAAAGTACTAAATAAAGCTTTACACGTCAAGTTACGCCCTATATACGAATATAGACGAAGAACAAATTTCTCGTCAAAAATGAAAAAAACAAACGAGTAAGCGTTACGCTGGCAAGACGATTTGGACCATTGTCACGTATGAAGTTTAGATGAGTAGCTCACTACGCTCAGCTACACTTGCCTTTTTACCCGACTGTGTCAGAAAGAGGGTAATATCTTTTTTTTTTTTTAATCTTACCTACTCAAACACACACGCTTTCTACACTCATAGCCCCACACTAGGATTGTCTCCTGTGTCGTGGGTACCATGGACACACACAAGACGAATACACAAACACCCAGACCCAGAACATGAATCTAAACTCATCATTCAGATACCTGTCTGGCCGGGAATCGAACCCGGGACCCATTGCGCGTCAGACCGGTATGGTAACCGCTCCGCCACGTGGGTCGTCTAATACGCTTTTCAAGCGTATTTATGCATATTGATATGAATTGTCGTTATTTTGTCGCCTATGGGGGCACTAACAAATTGTCAATTACATTTTTTTTCTACACTAAAACCCGATCGAAACACGGCCTTAACTGAGAAGATCCGGTGAGAAACTCAGCGGGCTTGTCCTTTTTTGTTATTTTATATATTTTTTTAATATATTTACATAGTAATGAAAGTTAGTTACAGTATCTTGCCTTACAGTTCAGTAAAAAAGAGCCCTGTTTGGCAAGATACGCTACATTTTGACATCTATTAAATATACTATAGTAATGTATATTATTGCTCAGTCCCGAGCTGTTTTGTCTTCTATGTAATCAGAGATTTAATTATACGCTTTACGGCATAGTTTAATCTTAATCGATGCTTTGAACTTATTCATTGACAAATTTCTGATTTCGTATTTATATATGTATGCATAAATGTAAAATGCATGTATGAACATATATCAATTTATTTGACGCGAGCTACAGCCCCAATGGCGAAAAGGATTGTAACATGTTTTTACCTAGTTTTTATCAATGGGTCCCGGGTTCGATTCTCGGCCAGACAGGTATCTGAATGATGAGTTTAGATTCTTGTTCTGGGTGTTTGTGTATACGTCCTGCGTGTGTCCATGGTACCCATGATACAGGAGAAAATCCCACTGTAGGGCTATGAGTGTAGAAAGCGTGTATTTTTTAAGAAAGCATGTATGTTTTATAATAATTTATTAAATTAACTTCAAAGTAAACTTTCTCTTGTTATTTTTACAAAAACGGGAGTTGATTCAACTTCAACTTTAATGCTACGCACCCGGCTTTACAAACTTTGACTAATGTAATTTGAATTAACTTTCTCTATTAAGTATTAATTAGAAATTGAAATTTAGGAGAAAATCTACTGCTCTTTATTATTTTGATATAAAGTAAAAATCGTTGTTCATTTTGCAACGTGATAAAGTATTCGAATAGTGAGGTATGTACCACTTAAAAAACGCTTAAAAACACTCTACACTCATAGCCCCACAGTAGGATTTTCTCCTGTGTCGTGGGTGCCATGGACACACACAAAGACGAATGCACAAACACCCAGACCCAGAACAGAAAAGAAACCAAACTTATCATTCAGATACCAGTCTGGCCGGGAATCGAACCCAGGACCCACTGCGTGTCAGACCGGTGTGGTAACCGCTACGCCACGCGGGTCGTCAAACGACTGCCACGATTATTTCTTGCGTAAAGTTGGTCTTGCTTTTCGATTGAAGAGTGTTCTTGCATATGAAAGTAAGCATTAGTCTCATATAAAAGAAACGCAAGAACTGCATCACGTTATGCTTAACTGCATCTCGCCAATGGACGAAGTTCCATTCACATCAACTGGACCCGTGGCGGTCCTCCATGGTTCGGTTTGCGCGCTCGTTCCTGCCGCGGACGTGCAAGATGTGGAATTAGCTTCCTCCTGAGGTATTTCACGGAGCTCTATGACATGGGGTCCTTCAAGAAAGGTGTAAAAAGAGCCCTCCTTCAAAGCCGGCGATGCATTGGCGACTCCTCTGGTGTTGCAAATGTCTATAGGCGACGGTGACTGCTTTCCACCAGGTGGCCCGTCTGCCTTATCGTTAGGTTCAATTATAAAAAAAAGTTAGAAATAGGTGTGGCGGTGTTTTTTTTTTATTTGACTGAAGTAGCAAACGAGCATGCAGTCCACCTGATGGTAAGTGGTCACTGCTGCCCATGGACATCTGTAATCAACCTCATACAGAACACTGGTTCCATCTGAAGTCCATCACAGATGCGTTGCTACTCCTGAGAACTATGATGGTCACCTCATGTGAAAGTGTGCCGAAAGTACCCACCTGTTATATCCTGCCAGTTCTACCTTTATCGTTGAGGAATTAAAACATGTCTTGGAACTAATTATCAAAATGTAAAACGATCTTCATTGATAGATTTATTTTACTTTATAAAATGCCAGATTACATGAGAACAATAGCAACACGGTAAATCAACTGACATAAAATAAATTAATAAATTAAGTTGAAATTTAAAATTACATTGGCGCTAGCAACTTGGACAATTAAACGAAGTTCGAACAGAGCAGTCGGGAGCAAAAAAGTAAAATTACTTTCTTTAACGACCGCGCTCAAAGGTAACGCTGAAACTTGGGTAAAAGCTAGACTGCTAAACTGGAGATTTTAGACTGCTTTGTTGTCCGTCAACCATTTAGTCGTCAACACATTATTGTCCCACTGCTGGGCATTGGTCTTCTCTCAGAATCAGAGCGTTAGCCATAGACATAGTCCACCGCGCTGGCCTAGTGCGAATTGGTGAACTTCACACACCTCCGGGATTTTTTTTATAAAACTCTCGGGTGTGTAGGTTTCCTCAACATGTTTTCCTTCACCGAAAAGCAGTGATAATTAATTTCTAATACGCACATATTTTTTAGAAAAATCAGTGGCCTGGGTTTGAGCCTCGGAATTCCCGATCGAGAGGGCAAGTTTCAACCATTGGGCTATCACTGCTCAATAACCGTCAACCGTTTAGTCTGTAAGTATCCGTGGAACAACCACTGCTGGGCAAAGAGACTATCAGACTAAAATGTGTTCAAGTACATACTACAATGCGCTGACTAAATACCAGACTTCATATGGACAACGCTTAGACATGTAGTTCCCACGTCCTAGCTTCACGATAGATACTTATTTCTAGCGTGAAACACGTTTCGAAGTTGCCGGCACACTTTCACATGAGGTGACCATCACAGTCCTCGGGAGTGGCAACGCATCTGTGATTGACTTCAGATGGAACCCATGTTCTGTATAAATTTGATTACAGATGTCCATGGGCGGCATGACCACTAACCATCAGGTGGACTGCATGCTCTGTGCGTACTTCATTCAGTTAAAAAAGCCTCTCTTCCTGCAATGCTAAAACAAGCGATATTTAATTTCTTATCACATAACTAAAAAATCAGTGATGAGTTAGAATTTGAACATCAAACTCGTCGTCCAAAAGGTTAACCACTGGGCCAATACATCTTCAAAGTTTTGATCTGCTTAGCTTATCTTTTATCTAGAGATATAATAACTGTTGCTTGGTTTTTTTTTTTAATGCACCTAATATTGTAAAGGTGGAAAACTCTTTGCGGTTTGACTCTGACGGCACAACTGTCACACAAAATTCTAACTATTCTTCTTATACTCAATTGGTCGTACTTTGAGGGATTCTGTTAGAGAAACATTTGTCGGAAGCATTCTTAAGTCGAAAGTGAACTTAGTTCTCAGGAATAGCAACGCATCTGTGGCTTACCTCAAGTAAGCCTCTAAAAGCTTACTTGAACCTGTGCTTTACCCCACATAAGAATGAAAGCACAAGTTAAAAGAAAATTACCATTTACTGTCAGTTGTACTGTATATTTGCTTGCTAGTTGTATATGTCGGAAATGGCGGTATTGTGGCAATAACGGAACGCCAGCGCCATCTAGTGGCGTTCGATAAAGTTAGGGTTGTACCAGTTTAATTTTAATGGCCGACACCTCAGTCTATCGTTGACGGTCGGCCGAAGCAGACGACTCTAAAATCATCCTGTGTTCTTAGTGCTACGATTACTTGCCTACTTAATTTAGTTTGATTAATTCAGTGATTGTAACAAGTTTAATTCGGCAATATACTGTGTGTTAAAATCAAGTCTGCAATTTATCTCGTGCTAACATTCCCTATCAAAGCCCACAGTAGGTTATCCTGATACGATGAGCGAAAAAGAAACACCCCCTCCGTCATATAATTATAAGTCGAATAACTTTAAATCAAAGTAAACCTACGTTTAAAAACATTACATTCAATACTCCGGTCTAAAGCATCAGCTGTACAATTTCGCCACAATTTAGGTAACATCGATAGTCGGTGTCAACTGCGTGGAAGATTTAGGCCGAAGCCCGAAATGTGGAGTTTATCCCACAGGAATACAGAAAGGAATTAACATGGAGCCTACAGCCGTATTTTATTTTTATTTATGGCGGTCCCCGCTCTCCTTTGTCCTTTGCCAATTAATCAATTCTCCCAAACCCACCCTAATGGCAGTTTTCCTTCGCCTAATGACCTAAACGTGGATTTGTGACGAATGTACAAACCGATTTCGGGTTATTACTTTCTTATATCTACGAAATAACGGATTGGGTGTGTTTTTATATTTTCGGTTACAAGGCATTTGTTTTATCGTTAGTGATTTTGTTGTGTTTTTTATGAACTTTCATGCTTTTAAGGCACGTATATTATTAAATCTATACATTTTATTCATTGGTAGAACTACTGTAATAAGTATGAAGTACTGTAAGTGATCTTCATAGTGCGCCGGCACCACCGTCACAATTATTTCTGCTGCATAACAGCAATGATAAATACTGTTGTATTCAAATTAAAAAAAAAAGAAAACAATAAGACGAGACATTACAACTCAAGCCACAAAAGTACTCGCAGCAACGCATTCGTGGTCGAACTGTAAATGTATTTTGATTGATTGCAAAACTTTAATCTAATTAAGGTATTTTTCTGATTTGTAGAACCCGTTGTGTTTCGGACACACTAGTGCCATACCAATGCCTATATATAAGATCAGTGGTAAGCGCTGGGGTGTTTTTGTATGAAGGGTGTGATGAGAGTCCGAGGCATTCCAACTTAGGATTCAGACGTAGCAACCCATCTGACACAAGAGGTCTATAATTGGTAATGGTCACTCATCATAGACTGCTCTATAGCCTAATGGTTGAAACTTGCCATCTCAATCGAGAGGTCCGAGGTTCAAACCCAAGCACGCACCACTGATTTATGTGTGTATTAGAAATTAATTATCACCGCTTTTCGGTGAAGGAAAACATCGTGAGGAAACCTACACACTCGAGTGTTTTTTTTAAAAAAGTTCTCGGAGGTGTGTAAAGTCCACCAATTCGCACTTGGCCAGCGCGTTGGACTATGGCCTAAAACTCTATCATTTTGAGAGACCCGTGCCCAGCAGTGAGACAATAATGGGTTGTATCCCCCACTCATCATTAGATGCCCGCATGCTCGTTTGCCACTTCCATGTTATAAAAACTGAATATACATATACCTCTTATAATACTTAACGGGTACTCACGATATGCGGCTTATGAATTGCGGTTTATGAATAGAAAACTGACCGTTTGGCCGTGACCACGATCCATGCAACTGGGTCGAAATATCGGCAAAAAGAATTCTATAAGAATTCATAAACCGCATATCGTGAGTACCCGTTAAGTATTATAATGTATCAATTCCGCGATAATACTAGTCTAAAAACATATACCTCTATTCTAAACCGAAATGTTCTCGTACAAGGTTAAGCCCACAACGTTACATAACCCGATATCACAGTAGTGAGTGGCCATCGATCAACATGCAGCTGTAAACACACGCGTGTAAACACTGTTACACGTGGCGTGGTTACCGAGCGGACGGATTATTTTTGGTTCCGTATGTTTTAAAATGTTTAACACTGATTATATTAGGTAATCATTGTTAAATCAAAGTAGCATGCGATTTGTGGTAGGTATAACTTATACGCACAAAGAAAACCAATATCACGATCTTGGTTTTTAAATTTGTGTGCGTGAGAAAATAATTAATCCTAGTTTTAACTGACAGTAACCTCTACTACAAAATGCCTTAAGGTGGGCATTTACGTTGCAACGGTCGATCGAACTGTCGCAACGGCAGTTCGATCACCACACATTTTGCGACCCATTCGTGCAGACGGTTGTACAAAAATTCGTTGGTATTTAATTTCTAATATTCTTAGCTTTTTTTTATTAGCTCTTCATACATCAACTGCGACATGACCTTGGTCGTACAGTCGCCTTAGGACCAAGCTATTTATGATCTAACTTGTCACATACGACCGTAGTTCGTGCGACAGTCCGGGTGACCGTTGTAACGTGAATTACAATGGTCACCTGGTAACCTTTAACGTTTTCATATGTGTTTTAAAAGATCTGTTTAGTGCGTCTCTATTTGTACCTAATATGGCATAATTCTATCATTAACGTCAATCGTTATTCTACACCGGTCTTCTTTAAATTTCTTTGACGTTCCTAGACTACAGTGACTACGTACCGTAATACCAAGTGAACTGAATGTTGATATTTAGAAAAATAACTTTTTTTTATTCAATTTAAATAGATAAATATTTAAAATATGAGGTTAAGATAACAATATACTATATTCACTTATATGATAATAAAAATATATACTATATATACGAGCCCAATCAAAATAAAAAAAAAATTTAATACGGCAATGTCATTAACTACATACTTTTGCTAAAGTAGAAATATTTCTATCTATATCTCAACTGCCCGTTTTATTTTCAGTGTTTTATAAACGGAACCCTAACCCCGCTCAGTAAACTAATAAAGTTAATAACGAGTGGGAAGCTCCCAAACGGGGCTCTTTATACATCCGACGTTCTCACCGCGATGTGGAGAGATTTTATGGTGTATGGTCAACACGGCTATACTAATCATGTGGCTCTATTGTGTCAATGACTCACTCATGGCTTTCTCCATAACAATGGAGCAGCATGGTGAAGGATGCTCTAGGATTTTACCTAAGAAGTAAATACGATCTGATTTTGGACTTAGCCGTTGTTATTATTTTTGTAACAGTGTAATATTGTATAGTTGTAATATTGTAATTGTAACGTAACGCATTTAGGCGTTTAGGCGTTATGTCACAATTAATACGATAATAATTATTGATTTAAATGTAGCACCATTTGTGATTTGACTCTGGATGTAACACCGCCACATGTTCTATCTACTAACAGCAGTGTTATTCGCTGTTGTGTTTCGTCTTGAAAGGTAAGGGAGACATACTTATACTTTGACGAACCGCATGGTACCATACCGATCTGACGCGGAATGGGTCCCGGATTCGACTCACGGCCAGACAAGTATCTGAATGATGAGTTTAGATTTATGTTCTGGGTCTGGGTGTTTGTGTATTCGTTTTGTGTATGTCCATGGTACCCAAGGAGAAAATCCTAGTGTCGGACTATGAGTGTAAAAAGCGTGTTTTTTTATCCGAGGTGATCCTTTAATACCAGAGGTCAATGTTTCGGACCGTAAGAATTAAGTTGAAAGGCGTCATGTGTCGCAAGCACACATTTTTTAAATACGTAATAAATTATTGGCAATTGTTTTTATTAACAAGAAAATTCTGTATCAAGTTCAAAAAAGTGTGTGTAATCTACAAGTCGAAGCCGTATTTGTAACCATTTACTATCAAAAGTGATCACCGGACATCTACATGGCATTTCGGTTTCCGGCAAAATAAAAATATAAGCAATAATAATCTATACTAATATCATAAATGTGGAAGTGTGTTTGTTTGTTCCTCTTTCACGTTGCCACATAACTATAATATGATATGGTTTGTATCCTGGGATATAGTTAGGAGCGCGGAGAGTGACGTAGGCTACTAATTACCGCGTTCTCTCATTCCCATGAGAATATCGATGTTTTGTTAGTTGGTTAGTTGATAGTAGTTCCAAAAGTTTTTAACAGATGGCGTTAGTAAAATTCACTTGCAAGTTCTGAATCACGCTATCGAATGCCGATGTTAATCTTCCATCGAACGCAAGAAATGCTTCAAGCTAGAAATGTGTGGTAACTGGTTCTGCTACCTGCGAAACATTTCTTCACAAGTAACGGGTGCTCATGATACCCGGTTTTAATTTCTTTGCTATATTTCTACCTAGTTACAGGGATCGTGGTCACGAGGAATAAAATTAAAGTCCTTAACGTAACACTACAAACGGTGGCAGTAAAAACCCGAGCAATAAAAGCGACAGTAAGACCTAACCGTTGTTTTACGGACGAACTAACGATTAACCAACATAATTAACTTTACAATATGTACTTGAGTTGAGAATTGCTTTATGTAACAGAAGAATACAGGGAAAACGTATTTTTATCCGACTTTCCGAGTGTATATGTTTGTATGTAAGAGTAGCGATAGCCTAATGGTTGAAATTCGCCCTCTCGATCGGGAGGTCCGAGGTTCAAACCTAGGCACGCTCCACTGATATTTCTATAATTATGTCCTTATTAGAATTAATTATTATTGCTTTACGATGAAGGAAAACATCGTGAGGAAACCTACACACCCGAGAGGTCTTTAAAAAAATCTCGGAGGTATGTGAAGTCCACCAATTCGCATTTGGCCAGCGCAGTGGACTATGGCCTAAAACTCTCTCATTCTGAGAGAAGGCCCGTGCCCAGCAGTGAGACAATAACACGAAGAATCAAACCTAAAGAAGATTAGTCTCATAAAAGAATGGCCATATATGCGTTCCTTCTCCAGAGGACGAAGTTAACGTACCACACACTTACCACACTTTTTATATCAGAAATAGGTGTGATATCTACCTCTGAAGCCTCACATAGTACCTCTAGAAGTTTCAATCCCCTTTTTAGTTTATCATATTTAATTACAATTTTTGAAATATTTTTTCAAAACACAACCAAATTAGACATAAGACAAACTAGAAGTCACCCTCTCTTTCCCGCAGCCCAAGAGTGAAAGAGACCAGAATCGTGAGAATACGGCCCGTTGGCTATACCCATATCTAATGATGTCGGCGTGACGTCAAATTAGCTGAGTCTAGACCTAGACTGTAATTAGGATAAAATCTATATTATGTATATGGGACAGAGCAGCTGCAAACAGAGAAATAGAGATTTATATAAACACACTTTCTACACTCATAGCCCCACAGTAGGATTTTATCCTGTGTCGTGGGTACCATGGACACACACAAGACCAATACACAAACATCCAGACCCCGAACAGGAATCTAAACTCATCATTCAGATACCTGTCTGGCCGGGAATCGAACCCGGGACCCATAGTACGACAGACCGGTATGGTACCCGCTCCGCGACTCGGGTCGTCGTAACCAATATTATTTAATTGGCTTGATATTTTATTACCATCTAAATAATATATGTTTATACCACTGCAGGCTGTAGGCATGCAGGTTGGTAAATGATCGCTGTGCCGTTAATGGTAACGTAAGCAACTTCATATAGAACAAGGGATCTATCTGAAGTCAATCACTGATGCGTTGCTACTCCCGAGGACTAAAATGGTCGCCTCAAACGAAAATGATCCGGCAACCACACCCTTCCACCGAAACACGAAAAGTTTCACACTAGAAATTCGTGTGGCGGTGATACCTTCCCGGTAGAATTATGTTTACTCTTCCACCTTGACATTAGATATGTTTATTAATTGTATAAAGTTAACTAACGTTGCAATGGTTAAAGTATATTCTTGTCTAATCTTTGACGGATGATAGCAACACTCTTCCATCGAAAAGCAAGACTACATAGAACTTTCCACAATATTTTCACAAATTATCTGTACTAATATTATAAAGCTGAAGAGTTTGTTTGTTTGTTTGAACGTGCTAATCTCAGGAAGTACTGGTTCGAATTGAAAAATTCTTTTTATGCTGAATAGATCATTTATCGAGGAAGGCTTTAGGCTATATAACATCACGCTGCAACTATTAGGAGCGAATAGATAATGGAAAATGTGAAAAAAACAAGGAAAATTATTCATCCTCCAGGGCTTCCGTTGCGTGCGCTGCGAAAACGGTTCAAGATACCAAAAATATATGTATGAAAACCATTCCATGCGGACGAAGTCGCCGGCACGGCTAGTCAGATATAAATAACCAAAACAGATTTCTCTGCCCCATCATTACTCTAACCAGACGAATGCAGTAATATAATAACATAAATCAAGCAAAGGCGATAGATTAATTGCAGTACCGTTGACACGATGGCGGCTGTACGATATTGTGCTCAGTCCGATAAATGATACCTTTTATCTGAAACAGAGAAATACACTAAATTTTGCCGCGAAATAATGTGGGAAATTCTAGAAATTAATTGGCAATGTTTATCTTACCTTTCAACCACTGTTTCACTGTCAAGGAATCTTCCTATAGGTTAAGGACAGTGTTGCCCACGCTGGCCAATTGCAGATTAAGTTTGATAGAGCAGTGATTTTTTATCTAACTGAAATGGCAAACGAGCATGCAATTCACTTTATGGTAAGTATTCACTGCCGCTCATGGACACCTATAAGCAACTTCATACAGAACATGAGTTCCATCTGAAGTCAATCACAGATGCGTTGCTACTCCCGAGGACTAAGATGGTCGCCTCCATCACCCTTCCATCGAAACGCACGAAATGCTTCACGCTAGAAATAGGTGTGGCGGTGGTACTTCCCCAGGCGAACCACACTGGTTCTACCACCTGCAAAATTTAATGTAATAATAGTGACAGTGTATAATGGTTGACATTCAGTCTCAATCGTCGATCCCAGATTCAAATTATGGGCGTCACTGTTTTCTTCTAAAAGAATATGCTTTTTAAGAATGATTACTAATTTGCGATACAGGAAAACCTCGTGAGGAAACCTACACACATGTAAGTTCTCTAAAAAAACAATTCTCAAAGGTGGGTGGAGTCCCTCTAGTGGAATTTGGCCCTCGAAAGATTATGGCCTAAATTTCTCTATTTTGACAGAATGCTTAAGCCCGTCCCACTAGGAAAATAATGAGTTGACGACAATTTGATGAAAAGGACGTTTGCTCACGCATTTTAAAAATGAATTCGTGTGTAATTTTATGTAAATATCAAGTAGTCCGAAAAATGGTGCGTAAGGATACAGTTAGTGTTTTATATCGTGATATGGAATCTAAATAAGAAATTCGAACTGGATTTAGGAGAGATAGGTTAATCTGTTGTTATCAAGGATTTCTCTCTGCAAGTGCTTAACCCTGACCACGATACTTGTAACTAGGTCGAAACATAGATAAAAACTATTCAAAAATCTTTTTGTCAGTATCCTTTACAAATGCAATCAAATGCATCAAATCCGCGATAATATTCGTCTGAAATCATATACCTTTTTTTTGTTCTCGAGGGGGACCTCCAAAACGTGCCAGATGCCGTTGGAGCGACGCAGAGTTATGTAGGATTTATACCGCACTAAAAGCCCCGTGGCCGTCCTTGGCGCTACAAAGAGGACTTCGGATTTTTCAAAAGAAAGCAGTTGGTCCCACCGCTTCGTCTGGTCTTTACGACGGTATGCGACCACACATACCCTCGTCCTTCCCGGGATCACCTGGCTGGACGGATCGAGCTCCCACTCTAGCCCTCAACCCCTGAAATCATATACCTATTCAAATACTATAACTACACTCAAAATTGAAGAGTTCCATCACCCCAGTTTATTGTACTACGATGTACTTTTGACTTTTATTTGCTTTCAAGGCAACAGTTTACCACAAGTTGGAACTAAAACTGCTACAAGAGTATAAATTCTAGTGAAATGACATTGTAGTTTTCATAGTTTTATGTCTAGGTGAGTGTTATTGTTCCCCGGAGACGCAGTGATGGCAGTTTGGGTATTTACCTCCAGTTAATCTTGTTTTACTATGCCGGTATAAACACGTTAAAACAACGAAACTTTCTTAAGCGTACAGAAATAAATGTAGAAATGTATTTTATGCTAAGAATGCTTCATTATATGATTTTAGACTAATGTTATCGTGGAATGGATACATTTAAATATATAACGGGTGTTCAATTACCTAAATTGAATAGCTAGATATTAGGTTAGATAGATATTTTGATTCAGTACCAAACAAAAAAAAGAAACACTATTACTAAAGCACCACTGTTCGTCTGTCTGTATCAGGTATACCATGAACCGTGACATCAAAATAGTTATAATTTTCCACAAATTATATTTCGATGTCGGTATCGTCCCTGTAGTTCCGGGATCAGAATAGGGCTACGGTATCCCCTGCCTGTTGTAAGAGGCGACTAAAAGGTGCTTCCGGGATTGCGGGCGGCTATAGTGGGAGCTCGTACCGTTCGATCAAACAATCCCGGTAAGGACGGCGGTATGCGTGGCCGCATACCGAGTAGACCAGACGGAGCGATGGGACCAACTGCGCACCAGGGAGGTGCTTGATGGGGCAACACGCTTAGAAGACTCCGGTTGCGTCCCTTTAGAGATCCCGGAGTCCTCTTCGTAGCGCTGAGTACGTTCACCAGGGGGGTTTTAGAACGGTTAAAATCCCATATAACCCTGCATCGCTCCCACAGCATCGTATACCTTTTGAAGGTTTCCCCCCTCGAGAACAAAAAAAATAAGAAAAGGTAACTATGAGTGTGCCATATTCCAGCGAAATGCGATCTGTATTTGAATGAAAGAGTCACAAACACACATACACCCTCACTAACTTTCACAATTATTATACAAATAAGAGTCCAGTTCCGGAAATAGTAGTTACTGAGAATATTCCGCATATATCATATAATGAAAGCTAAACGAAGATCGAATGTACCTTGACTATTTCCAACCGATATCTTGAGCGCTCAGCCTATTAGGAGCCTGGCTCATTTCGCCCGTGCCTAATTCGTATCGCACATCTGACGCTGACCTGTCTGTAAATTAGCATGCATAATGTATGCATATGCACTAGCAATATCGCACACTTCGATCACAAGACGATGGGTAGTAATATGACTAAATTATATGACAATGTTTTGATTACCGAGAGTGTGCGTGTTAACAGACTTCACGTACTGTTCACAACATTTTTCCTTTTATATAATAACCACTCTTGAAAGATGGTAGAACGAGTCTATTTTGACCAGAAGGTACCACCGCCACACCTATATTTAGAGTGAGAGAGTTATAGCATTTCAGGGAAAAGATGTGTTTGCCGGCTCACCTCCATATGAGGCGAAAATTTTAGTTCTGTGAGTGACAACGCAATTGTGATTGACTCAGATAGAACGGCTCTACATATGTATATGAATTTGCTTACAGATTTCCATAAGCGTCCATATACCTCGTCTACCAATTGTTACAAAAACGGATATCTATAAATTGACCTCACGTTTTCTAAATGACATCTATCGATAGATCTTCGTGTTAGAAAAATGTTTTTTTTTTAAATGTTTTAAAAAAATGGCAGTATTTACTTAATTTACTTAATTTGGCTTAATACACATATGATATAGAACATCTCACACGTTCCTAAATAACACCAATCCTGTGCCTATTTATTGCTAGCGGTATTGGAGTGCCTATTACCTTTTGCGTCATTTTGCCTATCCGGTATCGGTCGAAGCCAGACTGCCGCTGACCTGTCAATAAATTAGCATGCATAATGTATGCGCGGGCGACGTCGCACCCTTCAGCCGCCTCAAGATTAACAGCGAGCGTAGAATATTGCGATGAGACATTCGCGATCTTTATAATACGAAAAAAATCTTTAATAATACTTAAAGATTGATGACAGTATAATAATACTGTCTATATTAAGTATTAGATTTATAAACAACGTTATATGGTAATACGAAATATATTTATAATTATAAGAAAACACAAATGAGAAGAATACTAGTGACAACTAAACATACACAGAACTGGCCCCCTTACGACTATAAAATATATTTTTACTTTTTATTCTTTTACTGTAATATTAAGCAATACGGGTAAGCATCATGACACTGAAATATATTATCAAAGTTAAGTTGTGAATCGTTTTTTATATGTGCCAAATCTATTTAAAAAATTCACAACGTAGTAGTTTACTGGTGAATTATATAGGGACTAACAATAATCAGTAATCAGTCATTTTATTGCGTAAGTACAGGTATTGTGCCCAAAGTGTGTGCAATTTTCCATACAATACGATAAAAAATAAAACATATACGTTCTATGATGTTACAAATTAATGAAATGAAATGTCTTTATTTGTTGTATAGGCCTACGGGGGCACTTACAAATTGTCAGTTACATTTTTTTTCTTACACTACCACCGGATCGGAATACGACCTCAACTGAGAAGATCCGGCAAGAAACTCAGCGTGTTTGTCTTTTTTCTTATTTATATCCATTTTTTCTCAAACATCAACATAAGGGATGTCTTAATACATTAGAAAATAATTACTATCGTAATCAATGTTGTTACTTGACTATTCTTAAACTAGAATCTCCTTCCATCTGAGAAGTCATGATAACCATGACTTCTCAGATGGAAGATAATTTCCTAAGCCATTCAATTTTTATACAATTGAAGTAGAAAACAAGCATACACACACCGTTGCTTACAATTTCATATATAACAGGGGTTCTGTATAAAGTTGCTAACAGTTCGTCCATTGACATTTGTTTATGTACCTTTGAAGATTAAAAAGTAATATATATTTCGATAAAATCTTATAAAAGTAGATGACGTATCCAAGCCTATCCACTCATTTCATATTCGATGTACTGAAATGCCTCGAGCAAACACTTCAGTTCGTTATCTGCTAGCGCCCAATTTTTGCTTTTGCTATTTTCGAATTTCTTTTATTTTGTATCGATCTCGTTTGAATATAAGCACATAAATTGTAGTTAAAATATTTTTTATCAAACTAGCAATTAGCAAACGAGCTTGCAGTGTTTTTTGTTGCCCATGGACATCTGGAAACAACTTCATATAGAACATAGGTTCCATCTTAAGTCGAATACAGATATTTTTTTATCCAACCGAAGCAGCAAACGAGCATGCAGTTCAACTGCTGGTATCTGGTCCCTCCCATGATGCCACCCATATAAGCAACTTCAAATAAAAGATCTGAAGTCAATAACAGATGCGTTGCTACTCTCGAGGACTACGATGGTCACCTTATATAAAAGTGAGTATAAAAATAACTATATATAAAATTAAACAATATATTATATTTATAATTTCAAGTAATCAAATTTCTTTCAACGTTGGTTACAGGTGCTGATAAGTATTTCACTATCTTAGGTCAACACCTAATCAACATTTTCCAAAAATTGAGAAATAGTTGTAGAATTATTTCAGACCATAAAATAAAATGTGAATTTTTGAAGTAGGTACTTGCCTCAAAATCAGACTTTCAAACGTTAAACCGTTATTTACCCCTTTAGAATGAAATTTCGACAAAATGGGTTATTTTAGATTACAAACCTAAAGTTAACCTATAAAGTATATTTTTTTTATTCCAGTGCTTGGTTTAAAATTATTTTTTGAAAATTATTTTATACTAGTTAACCGCAAAAGGAGTACAGGTCGCCCCCCTACCAGATGGACCGATGACCTGAAGAAGACAGCGGGAAACCGTTGGATTCAGAGGGCACAGGACCGGTTGGAGTGGCGCCATTTAGGGGAGGCCTATGTTCAGCAGTGGACATCAAAAGGCTGATGGATGGATGAACCGGCGAACTTCGTTTTGCCTAGTCAAAAATCTAAAAATTCAGTGTTTCCTATATTAAACGCATATTATACATAAAAACCGCCCTCTTTTAAATAAAAAGTGCATTAAAATCCTTGAAGTAGATCAAAGATCTAAGCATACATAGTGACAGACAGCGAAAAGCAACTTTGTTTTATACATTGTAGTGATATATTGATGGTGTCATTCTTGACTAGCATCACTAACCTCTTCTCGTGAATTTCAAAGGAGGCAAGTAAGGGAAAAACCTAGAAAATGGTTAGCAGCGTTTTTTGTCAAACATCAAAAACCTTTGCCGTCTCTATCACAAATGCCATGCACGGTGACTGTTGGAAAAAAGTAAGAGGAATTATAAACCCAACAAATGATTAATAGAAATCGTCATCAACCCATTACTGTCCCACTGCTGGGCACAGGTCTTCTCTCAGAATGAGGCCATAGTCCACCGCGCTGGCCAAGTGCGGATTGGTGGACTTCACACACCTCCGAGAACTTTTTTTTTTAAAGAACTGTCGGGTGTGTTGGTTTCCTTACGATGTTTTCCTTCACCGAAAAGCAGTGATAATTAATTTCTAATACGCACATTATTTTAGAAAAATCAGCGGTGCGTGCCTGGGTTTGAACCTCCGATCTCCCGAGCGAGGAGGTAAGTTTCAACCATTAGGCTATCACTGCTCTGATTGATAGAAATAATTCGTGAATTCTGAGTCATTGTATGTAAATTCAGCTTAAAGGACGTTATGAAAACTTATAACACCGTAAATCTCAGTTTTAAACTATGAGTACCTAAAACTCGTTTATATAAACACTTACAATAAAATTTAAACGCTATTAATTTTCCAAAATGAAAGCTCCCGGTCTAATTAATTTGACGAATTCTAAATACGATTTACTCGTAATGAAAGGCCGCGTACACACGGAGGGTTTCGGAATCTGCGTTAAATTTAATCTTCGTTTTAGGTCTCGTTTTAATCAACTACGTCAGAAGAAGGGTAATGTTATTCGAACGTATGTATGTATGTGCGTTATCCATTTCTTTGGAATACGCTACAGCCCAAATGGCTTAATGGATTGTAACATACTAGTCCCCGTAACAACATCGTAATTTAACTCTAAACTTCATATTGCCCAAAGTAGGATGAATATTTCTCACATTCAAATAAATTGTCATAATTTTAAAGTAATTTTGAACACACCCGTTGGAGGTAAAAAGAGGTTTTATTCACTAACCTGCATTTAAAAGCATGAGCGGGTATTTTGATAATGACATCTAACATTTTTGACGTTATGTGTTTTCATAGTAAGTTTCATTGAATGATTTATTTCGTTTATTACGTATGTGTTTGTACCAAATGTAAGGGAGTGTGTGCAATGCAATAAAATGATATGAAATGAAATGTCTTTATTTTGCATAGGCCTTTTTTTTTTTTTTTGTTTTCGAGGGGGAAACCTTCCAAAGGTACCCGACGCCGTGGGAGCGACGCAGGGTTATGTGGGATTTTTACCGCACTAAAACCCCCCCGGTGGCCGTCCTCGGCGCTGAAAAGGAGGACTCCGGGATCTCGAAACGACTTCAACCGGAGTCCTCCGAGCGCGCTGCCCCATCGGGCTCCTCCCAGATGGGCGGCTGGGCCCACCGCTCCGTCTAGTCTTTACGACGGTATGCGACCACACATACCGCCGTCCTTCCCGGGATTGCCTGACCGAACGGTTCGAGCTCCCACTCTAGCCGTCTGCAACCCCGGAAGCCCCTTTTAGTCGCCTCTTACGACAGGCAGGGGATACCGTAGCCCTATTCTGACCCCGAGGCTACTGGGACGATTTTGCATAGGCCTACGGAGGCACTTACAAATTGTCAGTTACATATGTATTTTTTTACACTACCACCGGATCGGAACTCGACCTCAAGAAACTGATTTCAATTGGAAGTTTATTATAAAAGCGTATACATTGACCCATAAAAGAATTATTAATTTTGAGAAGACTAATGTGAAATACTTTAGATAGAACCTATGTTCTAGATGAAGTTGCTTACTGCTTACAGATGTTCATAGGCGGCAGTAACCACTTACCATCAGATGGGACTGCATACTCGTTTGCTACTTCAATCGGATAAAAAAGTTGCGTTGCTGCTTCCAGGACTATGGTCACGTCATACAAAAATGGCACGGTAACCACACACAATTAAAAAAAATGCTTTCTACACTCATAGCCCCATACTATGAGTTTCTCCTGTGTCGTGGGTACCATGGACATATACAAGACGAACACACAAACACCCATACCCACAACATGAATCTAAACTCATCATTCATTATTATTATTTTATACATAAACACACGATACATACTAAAATTAAAATTGATGTTATTGGTTTTATTTTTTTTATTTTTTTTTATTCTTTTATTTAGTTCAAATTATTATAGTGTTGTATAATATATTTGGTAATTTATATAATTCCTAGTACTTAGCAATAGTATAAGGGGAGAGCGGGGCCCCCTACTACAGGTATAAACATACTTAAAAGGGGGTACCCAACAATATTGTAAAACTATGTACTACTTTTAAATGCAATAAATCATTTTCATTTTCATTCAGATACCTGTCTGGCCGGATCGAACCCGGGACCCATTGCCAGACCGGTATGGTAACCACTCCGCCACGCGGGTCAAATTAACAATATTATTTGTAATTTGAAACGCAGAACAAGCCGTACAGCTAGTAAATAATACAAGCGTTACAACGCCTTTTGTGTCCTAATCCTTACGCGTCGTCAAAGGAAGTAATTAATTCGCGTTAATTGCAACGCAACGCTTGACGACATAACGCCAATTGGATGCCTCCACGTGCGTTAATTTCGTATTGCGTTAATCCGTTCAACGTAATTGTTGTAATTATTGGGTACTTGGTGTTTTCATGTCGAAGATAAAGGCAATGCTCTCTATACTTATTAACGGAATTGGGAAACACTTATTAAGCAATTTTTGAAGGTGATGGAACCCTGCTCCATTGAATCCCGGGTTACCACCATAGCCTTATGACGGTATTGTTAAACGCTGCAATGTTCTGAGATGAAGTATATCAAGCGCTACATCGTCGTCAACTCATTATTGTCCCGCTGCTGGGCACGGGTCTTCTCAGAATAAGAGAGCTTTAGGCCACAGTTCACCACGCTGGCAAAGTGTGAATTGGTAGACCTCGCACACCTCAGAACTTTTTTAAAGAACTCTCGGGTATTTAGGTTTCCTCATGATGTTTTCCACCATAAAGCAATGATAATTAGATTCTAACCCGCACATAATTCTAGAAAAATCAGTGGCGCCTGCCTGGGATTTGAACCTTCGAACTCCTGATCGAGAGGCAAGTTTTAACCACTAGACTATCACTGCTCAAGGACCACATAGGAAGCTTTTCAAATTAGTTTACGAAGGTAGCAACGAATCTGCAACCGACCTAAGACAGGCTACAATCCTATCTGGAGTTCCTACTAATGCCTTTATTAACCGACTGCGTCAGAAGGCGGGTGATTTTTTTCGTGCGTATGTATGTATACATGTTTGTATTTTTATTTCTTTGGCACGCGCTGCACCTCAAAAAACCTGACGAATTGTAACATACTAGTTGACCCGGCGAACTTCGTTCCGCCTAAAAGTCAAAAATCTAAAATTATCAGTGTTCCTCCAGTATATTGTGGATGTATTATACATAAAAACCTTCCTCTTGAATCACTTTATCTACTAAAAAACTGCATTAAAATCCGTAGCGTAATTTTAAAGATCTAAGCATACTTAGGGACCGACGACGGAAAGCGACTTTGTTTTATACTATGTAGTAGAAATATAATAGAAATATAATTTATTCTAGATATAGAAATATATTTATTTAGAAATATAATAGAAATATAATTTTAACAAACATAACGAAGTAAAAACAAAACATAGTGATGACATATCATTTAAATCGATGCAGTTGTCCAAGTGGCAGCGGCTACATAACTTTCTAACATTGTATGCGATCAAAGCAAAAGAGAGGAAGGAATAATTTTCTTATTTACTATAGCAATATAGACCTCTAATCAAAAGCTGATAAGTAGGCCATTACAAAAATATAAACATTTTAACACTTTTATGTTACTATCATGACGCATAATTAAAATAGCATTAATTTTAAAAAGTACTATTAAAACAAAACTGCTTAAAAGTAATCAACTGAAACTGTAGACAATCAATCGTATTTAAACAGCCCGTTTTTTGTTTGAACAATTAACAATATTTGTTTTTCAATCGTAATATTTTCATAATTTCGAAAATACGTGAAATTTACAAAAACTTTCCACCTTAACCATCCATTCGTGCTATAAAATTTTAATGCTCTGTACGGAGTATAATTTAACAATATTTTCAGTCGCAGCGGGAATACTGGATCCGAAAACGGTAAATGGATTCAGTTCACGTAATCTTCAATCTGGATTTATTCCCGTATTTTTTGTATCAGATGCATGCATTTTTAAGTGGTCGGCAAACACCTATTTCTGGTCCCGTTATAGTATAGTGTGTTCTTTTCTGGGTCAGTGATTGTTAAGAGTTTCCTCTTCAGGCGCAGTAATGGTGCGGTTTGTTCTTTTTTGGCCCAATTGTGGTTCCGTTTGTTACGATAGTGTGGTCTTTTTAAGCCCAATAATGATACCTACTGTGTGATGTGGAATTTTTACCCACTATAACCTCCTCGGTGGCCTTCTTCTGCGCTAGCACGGGACTCAGGGATCTCCAACGGAATGCAACTGTGTCCCCTACGGACTCATCTCTTGGGGACTATGACTTTCCCCTACGCCTTCCGGTGTACGACAACATGCAGCCACACATGCCGTCGTCCTTCTAGGGGTTGTTGGCTAGGCGGTTGGTAATGTAATGATGTAATGATACCTACAATGTATTCTTTTAAGGCCCGGTTATGGCATAGTGTGTTCCGTTCGGCTCAATATTTTTTTCTGGCCTATTGTGGTACGGTGTGTTCTTTTCCGGCCCAATTATGGTATAGCGTGATACTATTCCGATCCGGTGTTAGTGTAAGAAAAAAAATATAACTGACAATTTGTAAGTGCCCCCGTAGGCCTATACAAAATAAAGACATTTCATTTCATTTCATTGCATCTCATTTCATTTCAGTCGTCGAATTCTCTGGTTTAAATTTTAGTCGCTACAATTCTTATTACAACACCTTGCTTTAATTTTTAAAAATATCTAAAGTCTACAAAAATATCTCGATTTTATTGTATTCGTACTACTGTTGCGACATTCAGTAACTTATTAGGAGATGGCGTCATTTGTATTCTGAATCATGAAATACAAGTATTATCAACATTTTGCACACCTACAAGCTACAAACTGAGATAGACAAAACACGACCGCTCTTCAGATCTGAAGACCGAGCTTCAGTGTAGATCGCCAAATAATCAATTCCCATTCGATCAGCGAACACGACAACATATAACATACGATACAGTTCTTGTAGATGTCCCCAGATCTCAAATGACAGTTATGTCTTCAAAGACCAAGTATCCAAAAAAAACACGCTTTCTACACTCAGAGCCCCACAGTAGTACTTTCTCCTGTGTCGTGGATACCGTGGACACACAAGAGGAATACACAAACACCCAGACCCAGAACAGGAATCTAAACTGATCATTCAGAAACCTGTCTGGCCGGAGTCAAACCCTAGACCCATTGCGCGGCAGACCGTTATGGTAACCACTCCGCCACGCGGGTCGTCAAGTATCAAATAATTAATACTTATAATTTGTGCTTCAATCATATAGATATTGTTAATAATAGGTATGTTAACTTTAAAAGGTCAAATCTACGTACCATTCGTAGTATTGTATAATAGGTATCTATGTAATATTTTCCTACAAGCAAATAAATAAATGATTATTATCATCACTTTTAACGTGAATCATTTAATAAAAATGTGGTTAATGGTGCTGGTTAATCTACCTTTACTTTGTAAATTTTACTTGTATTCTATCTTCTATGTGTAACTGTTTGTTAACCTAAATAAATGTAAAAAAAATATACGTGACGAATAGATAACCTCTTTCCTTTGGGAAGTCGGTTAAAAAAGACCTTAACCGTTTAAAAAGTATTGAGTTCTTACACAATTAACTGAACAACATGCTCTCGTGATTCCAAAACAATAAACCGTTCTAAAGCAATTCCTCAATGAAAATATGGAATCAGTATCTCCTAATTCAATTTCAACTGCACATTCATCTTCAAAATAAATCTGAATCACTGCTAGAAATCTCTTAAAGTCGCTTATTAAAACATTTCAGTGATGCATCGCCAGTAATCCTCGGATGCCGGGAAGGGGGTAAATCCGGGATAAAAGGGGGAGTTTTATTGCGTTGATTTATCGTTTTCTTAATAAATATGTCGAGTGTTGCCCTATCCAACGCTGAGGCTTTATTATTAATTGTTCTAAGGGATATTAATTGCTGTTGGAAAGGGTGCTATCGGTTCTAATGATAAAATGGCAATAGGTTTTATATTTATGATTGCGAACATTGTAAACGTTATTTTTATTATTTGACGACCCGCGTGGCGCAGCGGTTACCATACCGGTCTGACACGCAGTGGGCCCCGGGTTCGATTCCCGGCCAGACAGGTATCTGAATGATGAGTTTAGATTCTTGTTCTGGGTCTGGGTGTTTGTGTATTCGTCTTTGTGTGTGTCCATGGCACCCACGACATAGGAGAAAATCCTACTGTGGGGCTATGAGGGTAGAAAGCTTTTTATTATAAAATTAGTTGACCCGGCGAACTTCTTACCGCCTATAAGTAAAATCTAAAATTATCAGTGTTTCTCTACTATATTGTACAGGTTTTATACATAAAAACTTTCCTGTTGAATGACTCTATCTATTAAAAAAACTGCATCAAAATCGGTAGCGTAGCTTTTAAGATCTAAGCATACATATGGACAGACAGCAGGAAGTGACTTTGTTTTATACTATGTAGTGATAATTATATGTAATTTTATGTAGCTACTTAGTCATATTTATGTTATGGTGACTTAGGACGGTCAATAAATTCACGAATTTATAAATGGACGATGGAAGACCTCGGACGCCCACGAACCGAACCAGTGTCTTAGAGGAGGTGCATTTGAAAAAAATAGCAATAACCATTGATAAGGAATAGGAAGGTGGTAGAACCAGTGTAGTTCGACCGGGGAAGTACCACCGCCACACCTATTTCTAGAGTCAAGCGTCACCTATTTCTAGCATTTTTTACGTTTCGATTTAAGGGTGTGGTTGCCGGCACACTTTTATATGAGGTGACCATCATAGTCCTCGGGAATAGCAAAGCATCTGTGATTGACTTCGGATGGAATTCATGTTATGTATGAAGTTGATTACAGATGTCTATGGGCAGCAGTGCCACTTACAATCAGGACTGCATGCTCGTTTGCTACTAAGGTCAGATAAAAAAAACTTAAATTTATTTATTAATAGTTTAAATTTATTAAGTGCTTAAAACTGTTATGTTCTGGTCTAAAAGATGTGTCAAAGCAGACATACTTATCAAGGCATTTCAACTTAGGCCTCAAGGGTAGCGTCTGTGCACAACCCACGACTCTAATTGCATATAAGGTTGATTAGAGAAGTGCATGGGTTGCGATAGCCATTTAGCATAAGGAGGTTTGCTCTAAGCCTTGAAATAAAACATAACCTTTTTATAGCTATTCTCAACCAACAAATTTTCGGATATCCATTACTGAACATTAACCGCCACCAATGTACTACATAATCCAAACAATAAAACAAGTAAGTAGCGAAAACCAAGCCAATCCATCGCATATATCTGCCTCTATTCCCACAAATAGTAATAAATCATTACAGAAGATATATGTAACTGAATCTACAACTTAACTGAGCCAGGTCAGCACACAAACACTGTCCGCACGGGCAATTTGAGCTAAATGAGCCGCGACTCATTTGCTCTGTTTTGGACAGTAACTATTGGTGCAGATGGATTGCGCTACATTGTGTATTATGCCTACCTTCTGTTGACTCACAGAGACAGTGACAATTGATGTTTAGAGTTGTTTTGATGATACTTATAAGACGAGCTTAGAGAAATTATAATAGTCATCTCTGACGTAAAGACTAGTCGATAAGTTGGGCTTAGTTATTCACTTCGTGGAGCTTAATGGGGCAACGTGCTTAGAAGAATGGAGTTGAAAATCCAAGTCAAGGACAGCCACCGAGAGGCTATATAACCCTGCATCGCTCCCATGTTGTCATTGGGCCAGCGACTTTCTGAAGATATTCCCTTCGACAATAAAATAATATAAAACTACAATAATTAAATATATTAAACAGTGTTTCTTTTTTTATCGTATTTCACTTTAAAGGATTTATGAGTTTCGTCTCCTATTTTTTGTTCCAGACGTCACACTTAAAAATTATGAAGTACGTGTCTGACAGCTAAGACGATTAGTCATAGCATATCTTTAGTCGATAGAGTTTTAAAGCGTGCCGAAGAAATGGACATATAGCTCAAAATCATTACCATTCCTGTGACGAAGTTAAGTAAAGATGACAGAGGCTCCCGTCGACGACTAGCGTACAATTACACACCACTTATACATGGCAATTATTACAAATGAAATTCTAATCATAAATTTCCAATACACAAAAAAACGTGCCTCGTATTCAAAACAATCTCGATACCCTAAGTTGTTAGCGTAAAATCAAAGCCATGTACCCTCTGTAAACATCTCTTGTCTAACTACCGCCCTCTGGCTGTGAACCTGCGAACCAATCCGCTTGACCGCTCACATGGTACACATTCCGACGCGAAAACAAATATTTTTATTGAATTCCCTTCCAATGGACCAGTGGCCGTTACATTTTTATTTTTGTGATATCTCATTTATTCTATTAGCTTTAAGTTACAAAAATATGTTAATGGCTCTATAGTATACCGCTGAAGTAAGTAAGGTAGAAAGTGTATCGTCCCTGTAGCCTCGGGGTCAGAATAGGGCTACGGTATCCCCTGCCTGTCGTAAGAGGCGACTAAAAGGGGCGTCCGGGGTTGCAGACGGCTAGAGTGGGAGCTCGAACCGTTCGGTCAGGCAATCCCGGGAAGGACGGCGGTATGTGTGGTCGCATACCGTCGTAAAGATTAGACGGAGCGGTGGGCCCAGCCGCCCATCTGGAGGAGCCCGATGGGGCAGCCCGCTCGGAGGATTCCGGTTGAAGTCGTTTCGAGATCCCGGAGTCCTCCCTTTCAGCGCCGAGGACGGCAACCCTGCGTCGCTCCCACGGCGTCGGGTACCTTTTGAAGGTTTCCCCCCTCGAAAACAAAAAAAAAAAAGTTAGAAAGTGTATGTTTCGACAAGAAGGTACCTCTAACACGCGTATTATATATATTTCTCGCGTGAAGTATTACGTTTTGGTGGAAGATGTGATTGCCGGCTTACTTTTATATGAGCTGACCATCTTAGTCCTCGAGAGAAACAACGCACCTGTATTTTTTATAGTTGGACCTAACGATAAGCCAGACGGGCCACCTGAAGGAAAGCAATCGCCGTCGCCTATGGACATTTGCAATACCAGAGACGACGCCAATGCATCGCCGGCTTTGAAGGACAGCTCTTTTTACATCTTTCTTGAAGAGCCCCCATGACAAAGGACTCCGGCAACACATCAGATAGAAGCTGTTCTATACTAAGCTGATTAAAATTATTTATTTGTGCAGTAAACACTTGCCACCAAAACACGCTTTCTACACTCATAGAACCACCGTAGGATTATCTCCTGTGTCGTGGGTACCATGGACACACACAAGACGAATACACAAACACCCAGACCCAGACCATGTATCTAAACTCAACATTCACATACCTGTCTGGCCGGGAATCGAACCCGGGACCCATTGCGCGTCAGACCGGTATGGTAACCGCTCCGCCACGCGGGTCGTCAGTCTACATATTGCTATATCTTGTTATATAAAGAAAAGAAACTGCGACATGACACATAAAAAGTATATAAATTGGACTGCAATATTCCTCACAAACTTATATCTGTTTTTATTTATTTTATTCGGAAATTTATCTACCAAAAGCAATTCCCTCATACTCTAAGCGCAATTACACCCTAAATAAATATTGAAGAGTTATTTTTTGCTAGCATTTACCTTAAATATTTTACGCTCCAATGGATCTATCTATAATCCCTTTGATCGTGGTATTGGCTTATTTACTTATTTTGGTAATATCAAAGTTAGAATTCGAAAGCTTTCTCGGAAACTCCAAAAACTATTCTGGATAACCTTTTCGAATTTGGAACAGAAATAATAAGTCTGATTCCAAGCGAACAGCTATAAGCTACAGGTATATTTTTTTGTTCTTTGCCACACCTTTTTTCGAAAGGCGGTAGAATGTGGTTTCACTCGGAGATATAATCATTTAAAATATATCTGCCTAATAACAGGAAAATAAAAATGAGCATTTTTAAATTGACGACCCGCGTGGCGCAGCAGTTGCCATACTGATCTGACATGCAGTGAGTCCCGGGTTGGATTTCCGGCCAAACAAGTATCTGAATGATGAGTTTAGGTTCTTGTTCTGAGTCTGGGTGTTTGTGTATTCGTCTTTGTGTGTGTCCATGGCACCCACGACACAGGAGAAAATCTTACTGTGAGGCTATGAGTGTAGAAAGCGTTTTAAGTGTTTTTTTTTTTAAGTTATTACTTGAACTCGTAACTTTACTCAAAAACTATTACCAAGCTGAATTTTAAGCCATTCATTTATAGTTGCTGTTAGGACTTCGATAGAACTGTCAGTGTTTTATTATATTATTATGCTCGCTTTTTGGTTTTCTTTGACAATAGAACATCCTAATTCACGCTGTTTCTAAGAACCGCTGTCGCGCTTAAAGGATCCATAGCTTGGCTCAACAGTTTCAAGAATAGCTTCAATTTATAGGAATCCATAAAAACTAACACGGTTACTTACATCCATCGGTTCGTGTGTTGATTTCTACTGATCATTAGATTGAAAGAGTTTTAAGCCGCTTAGGTCGCTTGGCTGGACGGTCCGAGCTCGCACTCAGCCCGCAACCCCAGAAGCCTCTTTTAGTTGCCTCTTACGACAGGTAGGGAGTCGTCATTGTCAACCCATTATTGTCCCACTGCTGGACACGGGTCTTCTCTCAGAATGAGAGAGTTTAGGCCATAGTCCACCGCGCTGGCCAAGTGCAAATTGGTGGACTTCACACACCTCCGAGATTTTTTTTTTTATAAAGAACTCTCGTGTGTGTAGGTTTCCTCATGATGTTTTCCTTCGCCGAAAAGCAGTGATAATTAATATATAATACGCACATAAATCAGTGGTGCATGCCTGGGTTTGAACCTCGGACCTCCCGATTGAGAGGGCAAGTTTCAACCATTAGGCTATCACTGCTCACAGGTAGGGAGTACCGTAGCCCTATTCTGGTCCCGGAACTGCAGAGACAATCAGTGCCGACCTAAGGAAGCAAAATGACGTAGCCAGAAAAGAAATCCAGTTACGTGTTCGATATTTTAAAACGATTTTAACTTAATAATTATACCAAAACATAAAGCCCAAGTGCTCTTTGATTTCATCTCCAAATATTTTAAAATTAAGGTTAAAGCTACTACAAACTCAAGTTTTCTTTCTTTTAAACTTTGCCGTGAAACTCATTCGAAAAACAACGAACAGATTAGAAGACCATTTTTATTTCTCCATGAACAATAAGAGGGTCTTCTCATAAACAAATAAAAGACACCGCCTAACACTTTAATGAATTCAATTTATTTGCGTTTCTTTCAACATTTTTCGTTTCGCATTCTTATAATAAATCCGAGCAATTTTAAAGTCCACTCGTCTCCGTAAAAATACCTAATGGCGAAATATATAAAATATTTGAGATACAAAATGGCAGGGAATTTGATAAAAAGCCAAGCGGCAAAATTCCTGGCGCTCGGGAATTCTGGCTAGGTATCGCAACGGTTCGGGGTTGTCGACCTAAACTTTAGTTTTTTTTAGTATTGTTATTTGGTTGCACTACTGATGTTTATAGATTGAAGTAGCAAACGAGCATGCACTCCGCCTGATGTTAAGTGGTCGCTGCCACCCGTGGATATCTTTAAGCGACTTTATATAAAACAGGGGTCTATCTAAAGTTAAACATAGATGCGTGGCTACTCCTGAAAACTAAGATGGTCGCCTTATATACCATAAGGGAACCGGCAACCACAACCTTCCACCAAAACGCAAATATGTGTGTTATATTGGTAGTTAAGAGCGCATAACCTCGCATGTGCGCAACTCAAATGATCTAAAAGTAACATTGAGTGCGGTCGAAAGTGGAATGCTTTACCACTTTATATGTTTTTGCAGCATATATTGCACCTAATTTTAAGTTTTCATGTGTGTCACACACATGAGTAATAAACTCGAGAGATATTAATGTATCACACTCTTCAAACCAGAACGCAATGGAATGGCACGTGCAGTTCATGCAGTTTCCGTCAACCCATTGTAGTTGCACTGCTGAGCGTGACTCCTGAGTATGAAAGAATAAAAGCTGTTGTCAACAGCGATGACACATTACGAACTCATCATCATACTCATACTAATATTATAAAGGCGAAAGTTTGTGAGTGTGTATGTTTGTTACTTCTTCACGTCTAAACGGCTGGAGCGATTTTCATAAAATTTGGTAGGGAGTTAGCTGATACTCTGGATTAACATATACTTATACTAATATTATAAAAGCGAAAGTTTGTGAGTGTATATGTTTGTTACTTCTTCACGTCTAAACGGCTGGAGCGATTTTTATAAAATTTGGTAGGAAGTTAGCTGACACATTGGATTAACATATATGCTATTTTTTACTGAGGGAAAATATCTCCCACGGGACAGTGAATATATTGTTTTTTTTTAACGCAGGCGAAGCTGCGGGGTTCAGCTAGTAAACTATAAAAACTTCTGAGAACTTTCTTTTATTTGGAAAACTCAGCGGTGTAAATAGATTTTCCCTGGATGTTTTCCTTGGAGGGGCCCTGTAGCAAAATTACTTAGGTAAGGGTAAAGATTTGTCCCAAAAAACAAAAAGAGACGCATAGGTTGATTCAGAGCAGTTCACGCCCACCAGGGAAGAGTCCGATGGGACACACGCTGAGGACACCGACGGCGGTCAATCGGAGTTCCCGGAGTCCTCTTCGCAGCGTCGAGGTCGGCCACCGGGGGGGTTTTAGTGCGGTAAGAATCCCACATAACCCGCGTCGCTCCCACGACGTCGGGTACTTTTTGAAAGATTCCCCCTCGAAAACAAAAAAAAAAAGGTTGATTCACCGCAAACGGACTTGGAAAAGTTTTCGCTGAAAACGGTCGCTAACTCCAGTACATCTACGAGTATGTGACTAATTGACAACCAATGAAAGGTAGGTATGTGAAATTAGTATGGCATGTGGTGCTGCGGTTTCCCGCCGTAGACGGCACTTTAAGCATCGATCTTAGTTCTTGTCAATGCGGTTTCTCATCACTGGGCACAAGTCTGGAGAAGAACAGTAATTACCAACCAACCAACCCGTGCCGGATTTTAGAAACCACCCATGAATTTAGGGTGTCCTAAATAAGGAACGCTGATTAACCACCAGAACAGACAGCGAGTGAACTGCTAAACGCAGACACAGGTTAAGCCACCAACGGTCATCCATCCAACCGCGCTGAAACTTGTTTAACTTCGTAAATCAATTCAACAAAACTAAAAGCGCGCTAATTATTATACTAAGTAGCAAAGGTCAATTTGGCATGACACCATTACTGAGTTAATTAAGTACCTAACAAAAGTTAGAAAATACTAATTACACTGGCGCACATGCTCCTAATTATACGTCTGATTGGGGTTCTTCAATAAATGTCCCCAAACGACGCCGATAACCCCACCCTTTGGGCAAAGTTGTATAATACGGTAACAGTACTGACTTTTACAACGGGACTGTCCTGTTTCGTACGGAGATTCTTTCAATAATGTCTAATACGTCAGCTCGTTAATTAAAAGCTTAGGTACGTATAGTCGGGTGTAGAATACGAGATTCCGGGATCAGAATAGAGCTACGGCATCCCCTGCCTGTCGTAAGAGGCGACTAAAAGGAGGCTTCTGGGGTTGCGGGTGGCTCGAGAGGGAGCTCAAACCGCCCAACCAGCAACCCCGAGAAAGATGGCAGCTTATGTGGCTATGTCATCGTAAACACCAGAAGGTGCCGGGTGACCGATACACGTCCCCTAAGAGACGAGCTCTTGAGGGGGTTGCGCCAGGGGCCACCGGTGCGTTCCATTAGAGATCCCGAGGTCCCCTGCAAGCGCTGAGGAAGGCTACAGAGGAGGTTTTAGTGTGTAAAAATCCCACATAACCCGGAGTCTCTCCTAAGTCTCTGGCGTACCTTTTGAAGGTTTCCTCCCCGTCTAAAAAAAGGTATGTTTGTTAGCTCGTTAATTAAAAGTTTAGGTATGTTTGTGTGGTAAAGGAGATATACTTATTGTAACCGTTTGGGTGCTTACTTAATTTTCTATTTCCAATTTTATCTGGGGTTTATCACAGATGCTAACGGGCGGTAGTGTCCAATAATCATCAGACAATCTACACCCGCTACACTCAATCTGTGGCCCGCGGGACGCTTATGGCCCGCCGGACACTTTTGATTGGCTGAATTTCTATTTCACGACCTTTTTCGGTCCACAATTTGGAGTAAGTAAGGTTCGCGCCCCTTTTTTATTTTTTTTCCCCGGGCAACTTAACCCCACGTTACGCCACTGCTTGCAGCCCGGGAACACTCCGCTGAAACGTGGCCGCTACAAGAAAAAGTTTGAGTACCGCCGGTCTACACGCTCATTTGATACTCGTGTAGTAAATATTGATATATTTGGCTATTACAAACAGCGTTCCAAAAAATTCGATCTTCGGTCAAAAAAACAATGAGTATAACCTTTTATTCTTCCATAATATTCTTAATGATATATAAAGTCTATAAACATACGTTTGCTTTTAACAATGGAAATGTTACTTACTAAGTAAGATACAGCATGCTAAAAATTCTGAAAAAAATCTGGATTCTTTAAATTTTGCACTAAGGCTAGACTATGATACTATGAAACAATGACCGTTAGTCGGCCAACAAGAAATTGATTAACATCTATTTCCTATAATATTTTAGGTTGACTAAACGTGTGGTCACCGTACACATAATCTAACTTGGACCGTATCAAAGATAATTGTTTGTTTGCCCGTATCTGCTATTAATTATTTATTAAACGGCCTCTCATGTCCCAACTTAGCGAATTTAATCTACTATTTCCTCTAGTTAATATTGATGAGATGGGAACTTGGAAATGCGATGTTTCTTAGTGGTTTTCGACACTATAAAACCAAAAACAATATTGGAATGTATCTCCCCTTTAACATTTTTCAAGGTGGTAGAACCAGTGTAGTTCGGCCGGGGAAGTACCACCGCCATACCTATTTCTTGCGTGAAGTTTTCTTGGGTTTCGATAGAAGGGTGTGGTTGCCGGTTGCAGTGACCACTCGCAATCAGGTGGACTGCTCGTTTGCTACTTCAGTCGTGTAAAGTAAAGATCCAAACAGCATCCGAAGGCCGAGGTTAATTCAGCGTATCGTTATTTATCGTTTCCGAGGTCCGACCGCATTTGGATTATTTATGTTAGTGTTTGTTGAAGCGTTTTTAATGTGAGGATGATATGTATTCTGCTTACATAAGCGTGTTGGGAGTCATAAATTATTTTACATAATAAGAGGGGACGGAGTGTGATGAGGAGTGGGAGGGGTCTTAAATTTCATGACGTCAATTTTCAAAATATATGAAGAATACGATTTTTTACTATATTAATATGTCTATAAGATAAGTTTTTCTTGTTGTGTTGTTTTGTAATTTTAATATGATAATTCGTCAGTGGAAAGGAAATAATGCTAAAGCGCCATTATAGCAGTTTAAAGTTTTTTATAAAAAACTAGCAGAACCGACTAGCAACTTCGTTCGCGCAAACTATCCATCCATCAGCCCTTTGATGTCCACTGCTGGACGTAGGCCTCCCCTAAATGGCGCCACTCCAACCGGTCCTGTGCCCTCTGAAATCAACGGTTTACCGTTGTCTTCTTCAGGTCATCGGTTCACCTGAAGAAGACAACGTTAGGGGGGCGACTGTACTCCTTTTGCCTAAAAGTGGTCGCCACTCGAGGAAACTATAATGTAATCTATCCAACCATTATACATTTGAGCACCATTCCTGGATATCTCCTTCTGCCCATCCGTAATGGGGATTTGGTATTGACCAAATTTGCTGTCTATTGAGTCATAGTCAGCAGCAGGTATTGATGCCATTCCGATAAGTCTCAAAAAATTTTGCGACGACTGTTTTGCGTAAGGGTACACTGATCATTGTGCGGCGGCGGTGTCCAAGTTCTCTTATATTGTAGAACTTTTTTTCCATTATCAATAGATAACGCAGTGTATGCAATGGAAAAAAAACGTTGACATTGACCAGGTGTAGGTACCTACTGCATGCTCATTTGCTACTTCAATCAAATAAAAAAATATATGCGTGTACTAGCGTACACTCGTAAGAAGTGAAACTTCTTTATGACGTTATTTTTCAAAATATAATTTACTATATGCAATGTTACAGAAATTGGTTAAATAAATTTAAATTAGATAAAGTTTAATAAAAGGCTTTTATTAAACTTTATCTAATAATCTAATCTATAATAATCTATCTAATATCACGCGTGGTAGGGATAAGAAAAAGATGGCGCGTAACGGAAAAAAAAGATGGCGCGTACCTACTGCATGCTCATTTGCTACTTCAATCAAATAAAAAAATATATCCGTGTACTAGCGTACACTCGTAAGAATTAAATCTTCTTTATGACGTTATTTTTCAAAAAATAATTTACTATATGCAACTTTACAGAAATTGGTTAAATAAAGTTAAGTTAGATAAAGTTTAATAAAAGGTTTTTATTAAACTTTATCTAATAATCTAATCTATAATAATCTATCTAATATCACGCGTGGTAGGGATAAGAAAAAGATGGCGCGTAACGGAAAAAAAAGATGGCGCGTAACACGTAAGAAAAAATGTTACACTAAATTTTTTTCCAACCCCGATAAAGAAGTTTCACTTCAAAAAGAATCCAAAAAAAGCTTACAGCTAAAAACTTGGTGTTCTAACTACATTGTGGTTGACTTTTAATTTTATATTTTCGTTACTTTAACTTCATACCCTTACAAAGTAAAAACAAAAAACATTGTTAAATTTTTACGTCGCTCTTCTATCAAATGAACGTTTTGTGTTGTATTATTCTTCAATTCAAGCAGCATAGACAAAAATTAACCCATAAGTAGCAAGTTAAATGAAAGCCTGTAATCTTTTGAAGATATATTTTCTAATTAGATTTGATACCAAAAATATCAGACTGTGTTAATTAAAACAACACTTTCAAAACTCATCTTAGCCCCCACTTGACTTTTCTCATCGTTAGTGTCATGAACACAAAGGCGAATACGACCCAGAACCGAAAACTAAAACCATTATGATTTCCGTCTAGCCGGGAATGGAATCCAGAATACACTGCGTCAAACCAGTGTACTGACCGCTCCTCCACGTGAGTTGTCTAATAAATTATTTGCCATTGCCCTCAACACAGGCGCTGTAATACACAACGAAGTGTGATTGCATCTTTGCCGTTACTTTTACTACAGGCGCTACATCATAATCAGTACATCTATATATTAATACGTGAAGCAAAAGCTTGGGATCTACTTTTAAGATGCTTGCCGCGGACGGAGGAGTATGGAATTACTCACGGTTATAGTTGATGTAGAGAAGGAATACCAAATGCCAATATATTTTTCAAATAATGCATAGAAAGTACATAATCAATCAATCAATCTAAAAATACATTACACACACTACCACATATTGACACACACACATATGTAGGTAATTCAGAAAATAAAACATTCAATGTCTTACCAATATAATTTAATATTTTAGTTCAATTACAGTCGAATTTCGATCGTTGCGACGGGTGGCTAATTTAAAGTAAACAGCAAATGATGAAAATTTACATGATGATACCGATGCTTACCTAAATCACTCAAACTTGGACACTGGCACCCAGGTGTAGCTGTTACCGATCCTTCCTTCCTTCCTTTCCTTGCACTGCTAAATCATAACAGATATTTTTTTTACAAGAGATCTTACAGATAAGTTTTGCGTCGTAATTTAACAGCCTGAATGGTGGCTCGCTTACACAATGAACATTTTAGTCATCGGCTTCAGGCAGAATGTATGTTCAACATGAATTTTGTTACAGAATGGACGGCAGTAACCACTTACAACCAAATTGCCTACATGCTCGTTTTAACTAAACTTTACCTATCGCATCAAAAATTTTAAATTCTTCCCTTAATTCCTACCTCAAACATTACCCTGTAAAACACTTCGTCACTACATCTACAGCATCTACCCGCCATTATTCCACATAACTGCTACAGATAACGCAGGTCCGCTATAACTCGGCCCTATCGGAGGGCCACAGTTATCATATTGTTCGCCACAACCCGCAGGTAGTGCCCAGTGGGTAAGGCGCTTGTCGCATAAACCTGATTAAGCTACGCGCTAAAATATAAATGAAAATGTGTAAAAAAATAAAAATAAAAAAAGTGTTTCTGGTTAAATTGTAAAAGTGATAAATTAATTTATATAATCACTAGCTCTTAACCGCGGGTTCACCTGCACGTTCAAAGGAAATTAACATTAGCATTATCGTGATTCAGAACTTGCAAGTGAATTTTACTAACGCCATCTATTAGCAACGTCTGGAACTACAAAAATGTAGGAACTAACAAAACATCGATATTCTCATGGGAATGAGAGAGCGCGGCATAAAGTAGCCTACGTCACTCTCCGCCCACCTAACTATCTCCCAGCACATAATCCGTATCGTATAATAGTTATGTGGCGACGTGAAAGAGGAACAAACAAACACACTTTCACATTTATAATATTAGTATGGATATCGGTCTTGAACGAAATACGTATTCTAAGAATAGTGAAGGTGGTTAAATCCTCTATTGATAATAGCAGTATCTGCCCAATTCTACAGTCTGTAGTCTGTAGGCCGAGTGTGGTCGAGGAACACCTCCTTGCCTGGGCAACGCCCTTAGTGGATGAACTGACCACCGGAGTTGTTAGCTGTCGTTAGGCAGTGGTCAATTTTTGGTCGTCACTAAGCTGCTATGCATATTGTCCTGGTGTTCGGAGGTCACCGTCGGGGGTCTCTTAGATGGGCTTATATCTGGGATAAATAACAGATGTCTATGAGCGGCAGTTGCCATTTCCTGTAATGAAAACTGCATGCCCTTTGGTATTTCTATAATAATAAATAAAAGTATTATAGGGCCATGTTTACGCGTCCAGTCAAATTAATATCTGGTAGAAATTGTGTCAACTTGATCTTTTAAAATGTTACAAGTAAAATATCATCCTGAGTATAATAAGAATAGCAGAAGCATTTTTAATGAATATGAATGCCAACAGCTTTTTTTACCGAATGTACCTATTCAAATCAGACCCAATCATGTAAAACATAATGTAGAATAAAGTTTGTATTAACTTCACTCCATCACCATAACTCTGAATTTAGGAAATTTATTTCACAAAATAACAACTGAAGCAATTGCTAATAGCTCTAGCGTAACACAACGAAATAACTATAGTCAAATATGCCATAAAAATGTTGATTATTCACCGCTTGCTCGCCGACTCGCTCACAGTGAAACAAACACCCATGAGAGATATTTTTGCACGTGGCGACTACTAAAGCAAGTATCTTTCCGCAGTCATATTGTGGTCCAAGTAATCGAAATATTATATGCAAATTATATATGTATAAGAGAGCGCTTAAGGGGGCAATTTGAGGGAGAGGGGGGTCTTGTCACACGTTGCGATACGGTACAGAAGAGGAAGAAGGGGGTTTGAACCTCGGAGCTCGAACCGTTCGGTCAGGCAATCCCGGGAAGGACGGCGGTATGTGTGGTCGCATACCGTCGTGAAGACTAGACGGAGCGGTGGGCCCAGTTGCCCATCTGGGAGGAGCCCGATGAAGCAACGCAACGCGGGACTTATCATTTACCATAAAACAATATTTATTAAGGCTAGCAAACTTTTGGTTCTACCACCGACGTGACTATAAATAAATGAACTTATAACACTTCACAGTTTACGATTGGTCATAGGTAATTCAGATCCCGGCATCGGGTCTATTCCACCATTTGGTAAGATTTACCAGGCCAAGTCAAATCTATTTTTTTTTTTATTTGACTGAAGTAGCAAACGAGCATGCAGTCCACCTGATGGTAAGTGGTCTGCTGCTGCCGCCCACGGACATCTGTAATCAACTTCATACAGAACATGGGTTCCATCGGAAGTTAATCACAGATGCGTTGCTATTCCTGAGGACTATGATAGTCGCCTCATGTGAAAGTGTGCCGGCAACCACACACTTCTATCGAAACGCAAAAAATGCTTCACCCTAGAAATAGGTGTGGCGGTGGTACTTCCCCGGTCGACCTACACTGGTTCTAAAAAAACCTTAATTTCTTAACCTTGAGATTACCAGGTCAAGTCACATTTAGAAATAAACTTAGACCACGTCACATTTTGCTATTTGTATGTTACTTAAAAAAACACTATCCCTCAGACGCTATCGGCCATAACTTAGATCCCGACATCGGGTCAATTCGACCATTTGATCAGATTTACCAATCCAAGTCACATTTAGATATAAACTTAGAACACATCACATTTGATATTAGTCTGATACTTAAAAAAACGCTTAACCCTCAAACGCTATCGGCCATAACTCAGATCCCGGCATCGGGTCCATTCGACCATTTGGTCAGATTTGTAGGTTATTGTCGGTCGGTAAATCCTTAGTTTTTAGTATATCTTCGGAGTGGTCGCAAACGGTCTATCTCGGGTTTAAACTATTAACGACAGGGATTATCCCTACAGGGCCGCAAACCCTTAATTTACAGCGACCTCATAATTTATAACTCATTTATTTGATATTCTACACTCTTTATATCATTTAGGCAAGTATAATATACATTTTTCGTCAAAGATAGTACTTACTGTAAAGTTGACAGCTCCCATGGTGTAGTGGTTTGACACGCAGAAGGCCCCAAGTTCGATCCCTGGCTAGATAGATAACAGGTAAGATAATGATGAGCAGTGATAGCCTAATTGTTGAAACTTGCCTTTCCGATCGGGAGGTCCGAGGTTCAAACGCAGGCACGCACCACTGATTTTTCTAAATTTATGTGCGTATTATAAATTAATTATCACTACTTTTCAGTGAAGGCAATCATTGTGAGGGAATCTACACACCCGAAAGTTCTATAAAAAAAGGTGTGTGAAGCCAGCGCGGTGGACTATGGCCTTTACTCTCTCATTCCGAGAGAAGACCCGTGCCCAGCAGTGGGACAATAATGGGTTGACGACGAAGATAATGATTAGTTTAGATTTTTGTTCTTAATCTGATCAATTTTGTAATCTACTATGTCTTTGGTCATAGCATCCACGATGCAGGAGAAAAATCATAGTATGGGGATAAGAGGTTAAAGCTATAATGATTTAAGCTTATTTATAAAAACATTAAAACATATTAGAATTTATTTTGATAGAACAAGAAAAACTGATTCTTGTTTTTTATTCATGTATTGCATGGCCGCCAGTAAAATTGCATAGACTATATAATTTATAATTTTAGACTAGTATTATCGCGGAATTGATACATTATAATACTTAACGGGTACTCACGATATGCGGTTTATGAATTCTTATAGAATTCTTTTTGCCTTTGGCCGTGACCACGATCCATGCAACTGGGTCGAAATATCGGCAAAAAGAATTCTATAAGAATTCATAAACCGCAGATCGTGAGTACCCGTTAAGTATTATAACTATATAATTTTACTATGATCATCCAATCAGACTAAATTACATGAATACTTAAAATGGCTCCGCAGAGAAACAAGAAACAAAGTGTAAAGAAGTAACTTCCAAGTCGATTTTTTTTAATAAATAAATCTCATTTACATTTACTCTTCATTAATAGACTGATTTTAAAATAAATTGAACCTAATAGTGTATTATGAATCTTCAAATTTTGTCACAAAACATCGCAATAACATTTTCGCATAACTTTAGTGGGCGCTAACGATCCATGGCGGGTTTTAACTATTAAGGATAGGGGTATTTCATGCCGTCCTTTCGACCGCTTGCAACTTTTAATTGACTAGAAACTCGAAGGGTTTGTTGTCTTAAATGATGTCCATTATAAGTAATTTTTATTAAAATGTGGTTGACTGGTCACAAATGTTTAAATATATATTAGAAAACACATTAATATATATAACGAAGTGAGTGGATGCGACGTGACGTCAGGATGGTCGAGGAGACTTCATTACTGTTCATTCTTGAATATTTGAAGTAAAATACAGGAGTAAACTTCTTCGATTTATTCACAGTTGAGGAGGTCCGATCGCTTCGACGGTTAAACAAGAATCTTTTAATACCGACAGGCGCTCGCCTTTTTTTAACAATGTTTGGTGAGGTGACAATAACAAATTAATGGAGGGTAAACTTAATTACAATTCTTAAAATCACTAAATATCGCTAATTTAATAAACAAACAATTTTCGATCTTTAAACTAACTAAAATAATTATTTTCGGCAACGTGTTTTTCATAAATACGCGGTGTCGCGCCGACATATATGATAACTTATAGGGAAGATTACAACATTTCTATAGCAATCCGTAGCGGGGACTCAAAAATCAACAATCATAATTGCACGTTCGAAGTGGCCTCCGGTAAGAAGTAAAATGGCAACTTACAGTAATAACTATGTAATTAGAGTTTAATGTACTTAGAATTATATGCAATAACTTAAAATTATATGTAAAAAAGAAAAATCATAACACTTATACATCTACATACAATGTACCAAATTATACATACCAAAAAAATGGACCTATGTAATAAGCGCCCTATATGTAAGATTTCGTAAACAACCAATGTTGCCACCACCGCACATGACAGTGTGATGTTAACAGCGATGGCCTAACGTGGAGCTAAGAAAAACAGACTAAGGTAAAAAAAAATTACATTGTGATAAAATATTGTGATAAATAAAAAAGGCACGGACGATCTGTCTGTGGAGTTTATGTATTATAATAATAATAAAAAAAAACGTACTAATAGGATAAAACATACTAATATATATTAATATACAGAAAGGAAACTCAATAACGGCTCGTTTAAATATTCAACGAAAATTTTCGATATTCAATAAATGGAAATGTTCCTATATACAAATATTGGTTCGGCTAACACAAAGATTGGTAACTAAATATGAACGAGTCACTGCCCGCGGCGTACGCTTTGTCGTAAAGCTACGTACACGCGTGCGATTCTCTCGTCTCGTCAAACGATTATTGTCCCACTGCTGGGCGCGGGTCTTTTCTCAGAATGAGAGAGTTTAGACCATAGTCCACCGCGCTGGCCAAGTGCGAATTGGTGGACTTCACGCACCTCCGAGAACTTTTTTTTTAAAGAACTCTCGGGTGTGTAGGTTTCCTCACGATGTTTTCCTTCACCGAAAAGCAGTGATAATTAATTTCTAATACGCACATGAATCAGTGGTGCGTGCCTGGGTTTGAACCTCCTGATCGAGAGGGCAAGTTTCAACTATTAGGCCTTCACTAGATTATACCCGTGCAATTATACGCCACAACAATTATCTAACTTTGTTAAATTAATTGTTAAAAGGAAAAACCTGACTGCTAAAACTAATTGATTGCCTTCAGTAACCGGTGATTGTTTTTAAGCAAATGGCTTTTTTGTTCGCATGAAACTTTTTTCCATGATCGCAGGCGTAACATTTGAAAACTACTAGTCACCCGTCCCGATGGTCGTAATTCGACAGTAATTTAAATTAAAAAACTAAACTTCATACTGTTCAAAATAGCACCAATATTTCTCTAATTGAAAAATAACGTGCAACGCGCCATGGCATAATAGAGTGAGTACCAACTCCCAAACCGCGACATATATCCATAGGGAAAATTTAAACATATTATAATATATTCTTAATGTTAAAATTATATATACATCATGATAATTTTAGATAATTAGATTTTGAGATAATAGAGTGATAAGTTTTCATGTTTTGTTCAATGTTTGTTTATTGTATCTTGTTTATCTCTTCTTCTTTCACTAATAATAATTGTCAATTATAATGCTATTGCTATTCCTTTGTGTTGTATGTGAGTTGCGTTTGGGAATAAACTTTTCTATTTCTATTTCTATTTCTAAATAAGTTGTAATAATTTTCAAGTTATTTTGAACGCACCCGTTAAAGGTTAAAGTTGCATTTAAAAGCAATAGCAGGCTTTTGTTTGTATGTGTTTTCATGGTAAGACGTTGAGTGTTTTATTTCGTTTATAATGTATGTGTTTGTGTTAAATGCATGGTAGTGTATGCAATGTGTTTTTAGTTGATTGTATGCATGTTTTATGCATTATTTGAAAAAATATTAGCATTGCGTTATCCTTCTCTACATCAACTAAAACCGTGCGTAATTTCATACTCCTCCGTCTGCGGCAAGTATCTTAAAAACCGATCACAAGTTTCTGCTTCACGTATTAATATATAGATGAAAAAACACATATATTTTTGTAACTATATTAAAACGAGCTCATTCCCACTTCGGTCACATTTACTAAGGTTATGAGTATCACATTTGCACATTTATTCATAAAAAGAAACTTCTTCAAATTTTTGATTTGCGAGTATAACACCTAGTTCGTTCGCTTTATGGTATAAAGTCGCGGAACATAAATTTTGAGTTATTTCTTTTTATGAATAAAGGTGCGAGTCATGTGTTAATTTAAATCATAAACAATCTTTGTGCCACATTTTGGTGAAATCGGTAGTTTTTGGGTGTAAGAGTAAACATACATACATCCTTTCAAACTTTCGCACTCATACTACTATCACAATATAAATATCATATTTAAATTAAGATCTGCAACAATCCAACGAACATTGTAGAATATGTATTGTATAAACAACGCAACCATTGTAATTGACCTTCATAATTTATGGTCTTACGAACAAAAACTACTAAAACAACTTTGTTATCGCTTGAAACTTGTAGTTAATAGTATGTTCTTTAAAATATTTTATTACTGCAGTATGTACCTACTTACTTATTTTTTTCTTAATCTTGTACATTTCTAAGCAGTCGAGTGTGCCTATAAAATTTTATGTATAAAATATTATTTATAAGATTTTATAATATTAGTAACGTTCACTAAAAACTACGCTTAAATATCATACATACTTAATATTTACCAAAAATACGAATACAGTACAATATTGAGGCAAGGTTGATTGCACATTTCGATCTGACGTCATTATAGGGATTAAGTCCGCGATATGGACAGATATTTGCAGTTTAATATATCAGTTTTAATCGTATTATATTAATGATATCTATCGATTAGGTTGTACGTTATGTGTAATATTTTATAATGGAATAAAAAACACTTTTGATACAAATTTCAGGCCTTTTTTTTTTCGAGGGGGAATCTTTCAAAAAGTACCCGACGTCGTGGGAGCGACGCGGGTTATGTGGTTTTTACGGCAGCATGCAACCACACATGCCTCTATGCTTCCCGGGGTCGCTTGGCCGGACGATTCGAGCTCCCACTCTTCCCGCCCGCAACCCCGGAAGCCTCTTTTAGTCGCCTCTTACGACAAGGCAGAGGGTACCGTATGCTGGTCCCGGAACTACAGGGACAACAAATTTCAGGCCTGTGTGCCCCTTTTGTTTTTGTTTTCGAGGGGGAAACCTTCAAAAGGTACCCGACGCCGTGGGAGCGACGCAGGGTTATCAGGATCCTCAGCGCTGAAAAGGAGGACTCTGGGATCTCGAAACGACTTCAACCGGAATCCTCCGAGCGCGCTGTCCCATCGGGCTCCTCCCAGATGGGCGGCTGGGCCCACCGCTCCGTCTAGTCTTTACGACGGTATGCGACCACACATACCGCCGTCCTTTCCGGGATTGCCTGACCGAACGGTTCGAGCTCCCACTCTAGCCGCCTGCAACACCGGAAGCCCCTTTTAGTTGCCTCGTATGTCAGATAGATACCGTAGCCCTATTCTGATCCCGGAACTACAGGGACGTCGAGAACGAGATCTATCGATATATTTCCGAGTTCCAAAAACGAACATATGTCTATAGATCACAGTTTTTTTAACAGTTTTAATAGAAGAAGTCAATTTGGAAAAGTTTATTTTAAATAACTATACCTTTTTTTTTTTGTTGACGCTAATATCAAAAATCATTTAAATGTTGGCTGGATTATAAACTTAAAAATCATAATGTTCCCTTAAGAAAGTAATGTTTGCTTTACACAATATACGCATATATATTAACCGAAATTACATATATATAATCACGATGACCGTCAATGCCACGAGCACGTACTATACGTGTGTTATATAACAGCCGGTAGACCGCCATTAGCCTATTCATGGCCATCAAAATAGGAAGTTCAGGCGGTAACGGTAATTGGGTATGACGAAACGAGTTTCAGAAGATACTAATGATAAACAAGAGTATGTAAACAGGGATTTAAAGTAACGGACGAAACGTAAAAAAGATGAAATATATTTTATTATTTCCAGGTCGCTGTAGTTCCGGGATCAGAATAGTGCTACGGTATCCCCAGCCTGTCGTAAGAGGCGACTAAAAGGGGCTTCAGGGGTTGCGAGCGGTAAGAATGGAAGCTCGAACCGTCCAGCCAAGCAACCCCGTCTAGGACGACGACATGTGTGGCCACATATTGTCGTAAACACCAGGAGGCGCAGTGTGTACAATGCTCACTGGGAAGAGCCCAAAAGAGGCATCGCGTTAGGAGGACTCCGGTTGTGTTCTATTGGAGATCCCGGAGCCTCCATGCACCGCTGATGATGGCCACCGGGGGAGGAGGGTTTAGTGGGGTAAAATCCCACATAACCCGGCGTTGCTCCCACGGCGTCGGGTACCTTTTGAAGGTTTCCCCCTCCATAACAAAAAAAAGGTAGAACCAGTGTGGTTCCACTCGGAATGTACCACTGCCACACTTATTTCTAGTGTGAAGCAGTTCTTGGGTTTCGGTGGAAGCGTGTGGTTTCTGGCTCAGTTTCAGGTGAAACAACCATCTCAGGTCTTGGGAGAAACAATGCATCTGTGATCTATTTCTGATAGAACACCTGTTCTCTATGAAGTAGCTTACAGATGTCTATGGATGGCAGTGATTACAATAATTGGGTGTGACGAAACAAGTTTCAGAAGAATACTATTTTTTAACTTTTTCTTTATATTATTTTTGTTGTATGTGCTGCATTAACGGAATATTTTTTTCTTTCTTTCTTTCTTTCATTAGGTGGAATATACCAATGGGTGGAATGCACGCTCATTCATTATTTTTTGCCCGAAATTACACAAAAACACAGCACGATTCTCCAAAATCAGAACACTAATCAATACGCTTATGAAAATATCATGACAAATTTACCCCAACATCCCCAAGCCGGTCATCCGTCAAAGGGCGAAGATTAAACTATTCCCATTCACCCGTTTCCATTGAAGAGCCTTAATAAGAACCGTAAGCTGAGTTTGGAGACCGGAAGTTTGCTCAAAAGATGAATAGCCCCAAGATTTTGGGGCAATATCGGCCTAAAGAATATGATCCTTGTTAAGTACGAATGTACACTGGGGGACTTTGAGGCCACTATGTCAATCTGAAGATTCATCATTTTATTTTTGGGATTAACGAGTGTGCTTATCTATTTACTGCTTGGCCATTATTACATTAGGATAACTATCTAAATTTATGAAAGTGACTTAGACTCATATGTCCTTTCTAAAAGACTCGTGTTATTTTAGCGAATCGCGAACTCGAACTGTCTTTTAAATTTCACGACTTGAGTCATAAGACTGAGTCTTTCTAAAATACTTTATAGGACTCCTTTACGTTAACGTTTACTGAGTGTATCTAAGCATAAAATTCCTATGAGTAATTAAATAATCTTTTAACAATTATGAGAAAAAAATACCTAATTCTGTAAGTTTTAAATGAAAACTAACTCTGTTTTTGTCTTAGAACTGCATCTAAGTCGCTTAAGCTCAATAAAAATAAATCTAATATTTTCATTAGACAAAGCGAGTGGAAGCGCGTAAATAAGCTAGCAATTTATGAAATTAATATATAACATACCCACCAAATGTAGTCACCTCTAGCAACGACTCTTTTTATATTGCGAACGTAATAGGTAAATAATTAAACATTGTAATAATTTTACTTGCAAATCTTGAAGAAATAATTAACAACTTAATATTATATACATTTTTAATCGCATGAACATTTATTAATTGACAATTGAACCCATGAAGCCAGTAGTAAAAACTATAGAGTCCATACTCATATTACTACTTTTTGAAATACTGTTGTCCCAGAACAACCGAAATATCAATTCAAAACATAAAGGTGCGTCACACCGTCCTTATAGTTCTGGGATCAGAATAGGGCTACGGATTTTCCTATCTCCGTAAGAGGCGTCTCAAAGGGACTTCCAGGTTTGTGTGCAGCAACAATGGGAGCTCGAACTGACCATTTAAGCGGCCCCAGAAAGAGCGGTGGTAAATGTGGTCACCTTTGTAAAAATCATACGGTGCTGGAAGTTCAGTCTGGGTGGAACCCGATGGGAAAACGTGCTCGGAGAACTCCAGTTGAGTTCTTTTAATAATTATCTTCGTGGACGTGGACGTGGATGCCCCGCGTGGTGAAGCGGTTACCATACCGGTCTGACGCGCAATGGGTTCCTGGTTCGATCCCCGGCCAGACAGGTATCTGAATATTAAAAAAATGAATATAAATAAGAAAAAAAGACAAACTCGCTGAGTTTCTTGCCGGATCTTCTCAGTTGAGGTCGTATTCCGATCCGGTGGTAGTGTAAGAAAAAAAATGTAACTGACAATTTGTAAGTGCCCCCGCAGGCCTATACAAAATAAAGACATTTAATTTCATTTCATGAGTTTAGATTCATGTTCTGGGTCTGGGTTTTTGTGTGTTCGTCTTGTGTATCTCCGTGGTACCCATGACACAGGAGAAAATCCTAATATGGGGCTATGAGTATAGAAAACGTGTATCCTAGAGTCCTCTTCACCGAGGACGGCTACTGTTCTAGTTGACGATATTCGCCGACGAGCAGTGTTGGTTGGTCGGGGGTCGCTAACAACAATAAACATGATTTGTCGCCAGTAACTTAACACGCTCAGGAATGTAACGTAAGATTAATCGAACCGAAGAATCGATTTTACACATATTTATAATTAATCGGGTTAGCTAAAGCATCACATCCTATAAGATGATATTACATTTTTTTATGTTGTGATTACGATATAAAAAAATACATCCTTTTTATTTGATATATCGCATAACAGCAAATAAAATAAACCAAAACCAGATTTTTCGGAAATAAAATCTTATACACTTCGAATTTAATATACGAGTACCTACTTTTAGGTCGGTTCAATGTAAAATTATTCTACTAGCAATATAATATCGTACTATTACGCCGTAATTAAAGTCATCGTTAATTTAATACCAACTACGTAAATACATTAAATTCGCTTAGAATTAAATCTTATCACCATTCACATCAAGATTGTTGATAAACTATATACTTAGTTGTCTACGCCTGGAATCCACGCAACGTTTGTCTATGCCCAGAATAAAAGACAATTTATGCGCTCTATAGATCATTCTACTATCATTAAAGATTTAAAGATGAAAGATTTATTATCACCAAAAACAGTTATACATTTATATTGTCGTAAACGGCGGCAATAGTATAGATGTGTCGCCACTATTTACGCCCACCTCGGATTATAGCTATAGAATTGTGTGTGTGTGTGTGTGTGTGTGTGAGTGTGTGTGTGTGTGTGTGTGTGTGCGTATGCATTCTACTATCTTTGTACAATAGGGCTTTTGTAACTAACGAAATAAACGACTGTTAAGTAAAATGAAAATTTTACTTAACTTTAGATTGCGAAACCTCCTCCTCTAAACGAACCATTAGTTAATGTTAATCTAATGATATCATTTACTCCATCTGAATAAGAAATAATTAAAATAGTAGTATACCTTCCTGTAATTATATAAACTAGTTATATTAATTAGTTACCCGTCGCAATAGTCGAACATCGTCTGTAATATAACTAAAAAAACTAAATTTTATATTATTAATATTTTGATGCATAGGTATGTTTATATAATTGTCTTTTGGACTGTGTATTAATTATGAAATTGTTTGAAAAACACCCATAATAGGAAATGACGTTTAATTGACTAAACCTAATTTGTAAGCAATAGCGCATACATTGACACAGACATCTGACATTTTAGACATTATGTGTTTTTATACTGAGAAAACAATGATCTTTTATTTCATTTAATATATACCTACGTGTGAAATGCATGGCAACGTGTGTCATTTGATTTAATTGTCTTTATATAAGTTTTATGCATTATTTAAAAAAATATATTATCATCCTGCACTCCTCTATATAAACTATAACCATGTAAAGTTTCATACTACACCTTCCACGTAATTGTCTTATACGAGGGCACTAAGATATAAGAACCATCCATTAAAAAAAAATACAAAAAATATATTATTATAAGTTTGCATATAATACTCCACTTGTCAAAACTTTTTAAATTTAAGAATAGTAGGTAATACCCTGTATCCACGACAAATTTAGTTTCCTACAGAGCGATACCAAAAATATTTCTACTAACGTCCATCCATCGAGCGGCCCTTTGAAGTTCACTACTAAACCTAGGTTTAAATCATCAGGGGGATGGAGGTATTTGCCAGAGGTCACCGCGCCTGCCATGGGTATTCGTGACCGAGCATATGACCAGGTTCTCAAAGAAGATATCTGGCTACACAGCACCGCGTACAGTAACCATTTGGAACGATGTTTGAAAATTGAAGCCTCCACTTCTTCAATGTGTAGTCCTCACTGCGAGACACTACTCGTCAAATTTACTTTCACGTGATCACGTGATATTGGCACCAAGTCCCATATAACATTACTCTTTCCTTCGGTACTTCCTGTATATTTCTCTCAGGTATCTCACGGACTCGCTGGCCCATAGTGGTGTTGTGCTGAACTCTGTGTCAATGACGAAGGAGTGCGGTGAAGACCTGTCAGCGGGATGCCACTTGACTGGCAGCAAGTCAGTTACAACTGGAGTGGGATCCCTGAAATAGCGAAAATAGTTGATTTTAAAATATTTGTATAAAATCGTTTCGAAAATTATTTCAAAATTTTACTTTTGATTAACTGTTGCCCGCGTAGACTACGATACTAACATTTAACCTCATCGTGGATGGGATACAAAAAATCCTTAGTGGATGTCTAGATTTATAATATACTAAAACTCATATTTCTAGATTAAATAGTTTTGGCTCTTTATTGTTAATTGAAAGAGGGTATTCATATAACACAAGAAAAAATGCATTCAATAGTTCTTTAGTTCTTAGCACCACCCAAAGAAATAAACAAACACCCCAGCCCCAAGAAAAATCGAAACAAAAATGATGTTGAATCAATATTTGTCGACTTTTTCTGGAAAAATGGGATGCTACTTACGCTTCAAAGAAAGGGTGTGGATGCCGACCAACTTACATGTCGTTATCGATCTTATTCTTCTAAAGTGTGCAACGCAACTACTTCGATCAAATGAAAAAAGAGAAAGTTCGATTTCCGCCTGTATCATTCCAGAGAAATATTTCCATGCCAGTTGGTATCGCATGATATGTATGTCAATTATTCTATACAGTTTTTTACTTCAATTTTAAGATTGCTGCAGCAGAGTCGTGAAGTGTGATAAGTGTCACAAAGCATTCCAAAATAACTTTCCTTTTTTGGAGAACGACACAAATGTTGCCGGATCAAAAAAAAAGGAGAACTTCTAGTTGACAAACAGGAGAGTCTTTGTTAATTAATGCGAATAAAATTTAAAGAAAATTACTGACACTCACCCAAACTTGGCAAAATTAGTCCACATAGTTGTCATGCGATTAATCATTTTGCTTTCGAACATTTTTGGTAAAAGAAATTGTCTGAATAAATAGAATAATTCATCAGCATGAGTTGCTCCTGGTGCACTCCGATATGGCTCCCCACTCTTGATCTTCGCAAAGTTCCTCCACCCACCGTAGTTAAATACGTAACTATACACCGGTTTATCAGTGGTGTTCAAAATCATTTCAGTTTCTTGAAGAACTGGGTAAATAAAATAGGGTTCTGCGTGAAACCTTGAAAGATTGAGCAAATTATTCGCTGATATTTCTTCATTCCCCAAATACACTCGTTTCCAATAATCAGCTACTTTCAGTCTTTTCTCCTCCGGCACAACCATGTCTTCGGGCAAAGCTTTACTAAAGTCTATTTTTGGTAAAGTCATATCATTTTCCATGGATGCAAATAAATATCCTTCCTCGCTATTGGTACCTAGTATCATTGGTACTTTGTTATATGCTCCTTTGGATAATATGTTTAGTGGTAAATCTGTTAAGAATGGTTCTATTCCCTCGAACTGCTTTTCAACACACGGAACGTAAAGACACTCTGTTAATATAATGTTATGTGGTTTCCGAGGTACTCTTGTTAGTATTAGTTCAGCATCAGTCTTATTCATTAGAATGTTATAGAGCTCATAAGGATCCTCCGTTTTATATAACATGACTTTCGTTAGTAAACTTACCATGTAAGCTGGTCTGAACTGTAATGCCCAGGGTGCTAATGAGGACCCACTTTGCAAAATGGCTTTATGGAAAAGACCATTTGACATTGGTGACAGGACATGATAGGAGACAGAAGCCGCTCCAGCGCTCTCGCCGAACAAAGTGACGTTATCAGGATCACCACCGAACTCCCTTATATTACGCTGTACCCATTTCAAAGCTGAGACTTGGTCTTTTAAACCTATATTTCCTGGTAGTTCTTTGATGCCCAAACACGCAAACCCTTGCATATTAAGTCTATAATTAACTGTTACAAGTACTACGCCTTTGGTGACCAAATAATCAGGGCCATACAAAGCACCGGAGTTCGAGCCTTCAAAGAAGCCTCCACCATGGATGTAGACCATGACAGCGAAGTTAGACCAAGGAACAGAGTCAATTGGCGTATAAACATTCAATGTCAGACAAATTTCTTGGCCTATAATAAAATAATATTCAACTCGTTGTGGACATCTCACATGCTCGTTGACTGCTTCAAACACACCCTCCCATGTCGGTTCCGGACCAGGAGGCTGGAAAGACATTGTTCCTGATTAAGTATTGCATGTTAGAAAAACAATAAAGTCCTGATGCATCAACGCAGCTCTAGGCATCTAATAGGACTTTTTTGGATCAGGTGACTCCACAACACAGGGACCAAAGTCCTGTTAATATAAAGTAAGCTGTAGCAAGACCTTGGGCTATCAATTAATTACCCTAATGCTGATTTTTCATATAAAGCTTTAAGCAACATTTCAAGCGCCATGAAACTAAGAAGACCATTTTTTTTAATTTAATTTGACTGTCCAAGTTTTTACAAACTTCATAGCGTCGATTCAAACGAACCTGTATATTTATTTTACTTATATTGCCCTTTACATTTTACTGGACAAAAACTTTACTTAGTCTAAGCATTTCTTGCGTTTTAGAAGGGTGTGGTTGACGGCACACTTTCACACGAGGCGACCATTATGATTGATTTCAGATGGAAGCCATGTTCTGTATGAAGTTGATTACAGATGTCTATGGGCGGCAGCGACCACTTACCATTAAGTGGACTGCATGTTCGTTTGCTACGTCAATCAGATAAAAAAACGCAAGTTGATTTAATACTTTCTAATCAATTCTAATTATACAGAGTTATTAAATTTAATTGACATACACAATTTTATTTCATTTAATCACTAGTAAATTCCTATAAATATCAATTATAGAAACTTACAAACTTATAAACTATTTTGCTAATAATTTTAAACTGGTCAGATTTTCATCAAACATAGCCAAGAATACTTTCGATTAAACAAGCTTCAAATTATTATATTAATACGTGAAGCAAAAATTTGTGACGGATTTTTAAGTAATATGCCGCGGACGGATTAGTATGAAATTTTGCACGGTTATAGTGGACGTAGAGAAGGAGTGCAGAATGTTAATATTTTTTTCAAATAATGCATTTTTCATACATAAAATCAACTAAAAACACATTACACACACTGCCTTGCATTTGTCACAAACACATATGTACTTAGTAAATGAAAATGAAAAGACACAACGTCAAGAATGTCAGATGACATTTGATTTTTAATTTAAATTACGGTCGAATTTCGGCCGATGCTACGGGTGACTAGTTTATATGAAATGCCCATATACATATTTCAAAATAATAACACCCTTCTTATGCGTCAGTAGTTAAAAAGAAAACTAACATTTTTGATATAATAATAATAATAATAAAGCCCATTTTTTTCCAATTTACATTTTTTTGACATTTAGAAAAAAGTTCCAATTTGTTTCATTCGCTATCGTTATTTTCTTCATCTTCACTATCGGTGATCGGAGCCCCTTCTCGAGCAAAGGCCTCCTCCAGCTTTTTTCAAGCCTCTCTATCCATAGCTTCTTTTCTCCACTCTCTTCATGCTATAGCTTCTAAGTCTGCTATCCAACTTTTTCTTGGTTTCGGTCTCGGGTATTTTCCCCCAAGCCGGCTGGTCCCCATGGGGGGAAAGATCAAAACTAACCCTTCAACATTTTTGATATATCCTCTGATAAAATATCTAAATTAAGGCTCATTTTCAAATGACGCGACCATCTGTCAGTCTTAAAGAGCACCAACGCACTTATGATTGCCTACAGACAGCACCCTGTCTGTATAAATTTGTTTACAGATATCAATGAGCGGCAGTGACCTTGCCATCAAGTTGACTCCGAGTTCTTTATCGTTGCTATTTATGTCTTATAAAAAGTTAAAAAGTGCATGAGCATAGTTTAAGACTAATTAAATTTTACTTCGAGGTGCCAAAGTTTTTCCTAGTAAAGGTCTATCTTTAGATGAAAGTGTTGTATTATTTGTCGCAATAGTTATAAAATTAAATCGTAATCAAATCAAGAAACTCAAATTAGTCACTACTGTACACTTAAAAACCAAAGGAATCATAGACATGCGTTGCCGATCCATTAAGAAAATATAATGCAGATTACAAATTATGTAGTTTTTTATCGGTAAAGGTGATATCGTGCTTCCTACATGTATATGCCTCAAAATAAAAGCTCTTAACGATATGTACAGTCAACCAGGTAACTACGATTTTCTGATTCTAAGAGAACTCCCATGGCAAGCAGTGGGACAATAATAGCTAAACCAGTTAATTCTGCGGCTTCGCTTCCTTGTCATAAACGCATTCCACCCTAAGGACCATTTTAGAGCGCTAACACTGCTAATATCATCGTCAACCCATTATTGTCCCACTGCTGGGCGCGGGCCTTCTATCGGAATGAGAGAGTTTTTTTAGGCTATAGTCCACCGCGCTGACCAAATGCGAATTGGTGGACTTCACACACCTCCGAGAACTTTTTTTAAAGAACTCTCGGGTGTGTAGGTTTCTTCACGATGCTTTCCTTCGCCGAAAAGCAGTGATGAATTAATTTCTAATACGCACATAAATCAGTAGTGCGTGCCTGGGTTTTAACCTCGGACCTCCCAATTGCGAGTTTGGCCATTAGACAAGCAAGTTTTGACCATTAGGCTATCACTGCTCTCCATTAGGCTATCATTGCTGATATAATACTAAAAAAGGTGTGACAGATATGTCCCGAGAGTTGAACCACAGAGGATTTTACATTTTATTATTGCATTATACTTGTACCTTAAATCTCCCAGGATACGTAGCATAGGGTATCGCAAGGTAGCCCTTATGCGTGCCTTCTGGGGCAACGAAACCTCGCAGCGAGCCGCTGCGTATCCGCACCGTTTCCGTCGGCTGCTGCACGAACCGCGCCGCCCACAGCGACCACAGCACTGTCCATTGCAACCGAGCCATGGTTATGTTTGACCATAACCAATTGTCACATTAACCATAGAATGATCACAATAACCATCAGAGTTTAATCATTAGTTTATACTGTAGTTTTAACATGCGTCTGGTTACCATGATCCTCGTAACTTTGTAATCTTATAGACACAGTGAGTTATTAGTTATAAAGGTATTTTAAATCACCAAGTAGGGTTGTGTAATCAGAACACAATAAAATTCCCGTTATTAAGTTCATTATTATTAGAGCAAAAAACTTTAGTCTACCACGATGGGATCCATTAGATTTGCAATTAACATTATTTTGTGTTCAACGCGAGTGGCGACCGATCACATCACACGGATGCTACTTAGTGTCATAGTTTCGTTGTGTTGGTTGCGTCATATAAGACGATTTAATTTCTTATTTGAAATTTTAGGCTAACTATCTGCTATAGTTAGGGATGTCACTTTTACGAATGTATTACGCATTAAATTTTCGCGAAGTAATTTAATTATGAAGAGTTGATTAACTAATAACGACCAACTGCAAGATAATGTGCTAAAACCAGTCAAAAAAAATGTATTTACCATTCTCGTCATTGTATAATTAATGATGTTACAACCTTAATTCAGTAACAGGTAAAAGTTAATAATACGTAAAAGACGGCTGATAAATCAACAAAAAAATGCATTCTATTGACTATCAGTGGTTGCTAGGCGACGCTTTGTTATTAAACATTCCAAATCAAATTTGCCCGAGTATAGTTATAAGTTATCAATTCTTCTTCTTAGGGTGCATCTCTAACTAGTGAAGGTAATCAGCTTGTTAGTCCTTATTGTGAGCTCGGCGAAAACGCTTAGCTGCGCCAGCTATTTCAGTCCACTCCCTAATGGTACAACTTCTATCTCCTTTCATTATAACTTATAACTGATAACTAACATGTCCTTCTAATATAAGAATCGATCGACTAAGATCTCTCAATTGCGTCCCTGTTGCAGGCCGCTAGAGTGGGAGCTCGAACCGTTCGGTCAGGCGATCCCGAGAAGGACGGCGGTATATGTGGTCGCATACCGTCGTAAAGACTAGACGGGGCGGTGGGCCCAGCTGCCCATCTGGGAGGAGCCCGATGGGACAACGCGCTCAGAGGATTCCGGTTGCAGTCGGACAGAGTTCCCGGAGTCCTCTTTATAGCGACGAGGACGGCCACCGGGGGGGTTTTAGTGCGGTAAAAATCCCACATAACCCTGCGTCGCTCCCACGGCGTCGGGTACCTTTTGAAGGTTTCCCCCTCGAGAACAAAAAAAAACTCAATTGAATTATTGTCATTAATATTTTCGCCTTACTCTGTCATCTCACCTGCTACCTGCATCTGCAGTATTGAAGTTAGGCTGAATGCACATTTCGATCTGAAGTCATTACAGGGATTAAGTCCGCGATATGAACAGATATTCGCATTTCAATATATCAGTTTTAATTGCAGTATTTAGATTATATTTTATGCTTTATACGGTACTAGTTGATCCAGCGAACTTTGTTCCGCCTAAAAGTCAAAAATCTAAAATTACCAGTCTTTCCCTGTATTATACACGTATTATACATAGAAACCTTTGTCTTGAATCACTATATCTATTAAAAAAAATCCATTAAAATCCGTAGCGTAGTTTTAAAGATCTAAGCATACATAGGGACAGACAGCGGGAAGCGACTCTGTTTTATGCTATTTAGTGAAAAAGTGATTTTCTTCAGATTGACTTCTTATACCTAAATTATTAGAAAAACAGAGGCTATCAATGGAAATTCATTAAACCCAACATTTATTGATAGATTTCCGTGAAACAAGACGAAGATCTCCGTGTTTCTAATAGTTTTGATAGAAGAAGTCAATTTGTAGAAAATAATTAGAATTAATTATAATAGCAATAAAAAACAACATAAAAACTATTTTTAATGTAAGCTAAGCTAAATTGAAAACATTAAAAATCGTAATGATCCTATAAAAAGTAATGTTAGCTATACATAATATATGCACATAAATTAACCAATATTGCAAAGATATTTTTTAAATATTTTTTTGCATTCCTATTAAAACCTAATATTACAGAAACTATATCTAAAAATATTTTTTACTTATATCATCTGCTTTTATATCATCTGGTCCATTTAAAATCCTTTAAAATTCATAATTATAGTCAATGTTACGTACTGTCTGTATGTGTTGTATAATCGACGGTAGACCGACCATTAGCCTATTGAATGCCATCAAATTAGGAAGTTCAGGTGTCAACAGTGATTGGGAGTGACGAAACGAGCTCCGGATTCACTAGTCTTAATGTATAAACAAAAGTAAACAGAGATACGGTAAAGACAGACGAAACTCAAAATCATTGTACCACAGCTGGGCACAGATCTCACAAAATGAGTGTTGTAGACCAAAGTACATCGGCACACATGATAACTTTTTTTAAAAAAATGTCAGGTGTGTAGATTTCCTAATGATGTTTTATAATTATTAGTTTCTATTACACGTCATAAAAAAAACATGCGTGCGTACAAAGTACACATGTCAGAAGTGAAACTTCTTTGGCGAACTAATTTATAAATCTTGTTTATATTTATACAAATCTAAAACTTTAAATTTCCAAGATTAAGAGGTAGGGAAAAAGGCGTGATACGACGTTCGCTCTGTCTCACTTTTTCTCTCAATCTTTCTCACTCGCTTGCTCCCTACTCTCACTCCACGGCTAGTTGCTCATGCTACGTTCGCCCTGTCTTACTCTCTCTCAATCGGTCTCGATCACTCTCTCTCTCTTTTCCGACACTTCCGTTGCATACCGGCGTGACGTTTCATCTGTAAAAAATTTACCCTCATGCGCCTAAAGAAGTTTCACTTCAAAAACAGAAGAGCGTCTGTAATTTTAACCGCAGGCCCTTGATCAAAAGATGTTTCAATCATTAGACTACCACAGCTCATCTCAATTGCTCACAAACACATATATTTATTCGTGGATCAATTATTTGACTTAGGTGGCACCATCACCACTCTTATTCTTGCCTAATTCAGCAACATTAAGCATTACTGCGTTCTGATTTGAGGAGTGTAGCAAGAGATGCTTTGCTGAGACGTTCCAACATAATCACGAGGTAGTAACGCATTTGTGACGTCGGGTAGAATTCTTAACTAATCTTTGGTAGGTTATAAATATCTATAGCAAATATTACATAAAACCTGAATATATATTAAATATTACTTTAAAATATTACTTAAAATGGATTGTTAGGTAGCTTGGTTAAATTGTTTTGTAGCCTAACTTTTTAGACGTACTCATCTCAACTGCCTACAACACTCTAAGGATATCTGGAAGAAAATTCTATTTTAAATTATTATCATTTATCTGCAGTAACATAAAAATAACAGCACGAGTTCCTAAAATCAAAAACACAATCAATATCGCGCTTATGAAAATATCGTGACAAATTTACCCCAACATCCCCAACCCGGTCATCCGTCAAAGGGCGAAGATTAAACTATTCCCATTCACCCGATTCCATTGAAGGGCTTTAATAAGAACCGTAAGCTGAGTTTGGGGACCGGAAGTTTGCTCAAAAGATGAATAGCCCCAAGATTTTGGGGCAATATCGGCCTAAAGAATATGATCCTTGTTAAGTACGAATGTACACTGGGGGACTTTGGAGCCACTATGTCAATCTAAAGATTCTTCATTATACTTTTGGGATTAAATAACAAGTGTGCTTATCAATTTGCTGCTTGGCCAATATTGCATTAGGATAACTATACAAACTAATAAGAATGACTTAGTCAGTTAATTTGTTTTCGATATACTCGCTTCAATTTAGCGACTTACTAACGATGATACTCACTAATAGTGTAAATCTGAAGTCTTGAAAAATAAAATTAAGTCATTTTAAAAATACTCTACGAATCTCAAGGACTCGTTTACGTCGTTGGTTACTGGCAATGTTCCAATTAAAAGGTTTCTTGAAGATAAAATAACCTTTGACCTTTATTTTATTTTTTAGACTTTAAATCTGGAGTCAGGAAAATGAAAGTAGTATTTTTTCCATTGGATTAAAAAGACTGAGTATAAAAAAGTTTACCACTGTATATAAAAAATGAGTATAAAAATGTCCACCAATTCGCACTTGGCCAGTGGTGGACTATGGCCTTAACTCGCTCATTCTGAGAGAAGACCCGTGCCCAGCAGTGGGACAATAATGGGTTGTCGAGAGATAAAAAAGTTACAGCCCGAGTTTCGTTTCTTAGGCATAGCACCAAATCTGAAATCTACACCTACTTATTTCTTAATTATGTACATTAGTGTTATCTAATATATAAAATTCTCGTGTCACAGTTTTTGTTGCCATACTCCTCCGAGACGGCTTGACCGATTTTTACCAAATTTTATATGCTTATTCAGTAGGTCTGAGAATCGGCCAACATCTATTTTTCATACCCCTTAAGGGTTGTCCACCCTTAATATATTTTTTTATTTTTTTTTATATGGCAAAACAACGTTTGTCGGGACAGCTAGTAATTTATAATATCATCACATACCAAATACAGGTAACTCGAACAACGTACTGTTTTTATACCGCTAATGTAATAGGTAAATAATTTAGAATTTCAATAATTTTAATTGCTAATAGTGAAGTATGGAATAATAACGAAATATTATGTACATTTTTATATCATTTTTATTGAAACCAACATTTATTCCATTACAATTTAGCCCTGTAATCCAGTAGTAATAAATATATATTTAAATTTATTTTTGATACCCTGTTACTCTTGGCATATTGCCTGTCTTTACCAGATGGTAGAACCAGTGCAGTTTGATCGGTTCCACCGCAACACCGACTTCTAGCGTAAAACAGTTCTTGCGTTTCATTGGAAAGGAACTGGCTCACCTTCATATGAGGCGACCATCACAGTCCTCGAGAGTAACAACGCATCAGTGATTAAGTTCATATAGAGCCCCTGCTCTATATGAAGTTGCTTTAAGATGTCCATGTGGACTGAATGCTCCGCTGCATAGGGTCTGCTGGTATCTCTGCTGGATAGGATTTTTTTATATGACTGAAGTAGCATACGAGCATGCAGTCCAATTGATGGTAAGTGGTCACTGCCGCACAAGGACACCTGTAAACTTGTTCATACAGAACATTGGTTCTATCTGAAGTCAATGACAGATGCGTCGCTACTCCCGAGGACTATGATGGTCGCCTCATATAAAAGTGTGCCGGCAACCACATCCATCGAAACGCCAGGAATGCTTTGCGCTAGAAATAGGTGTGGCGGTGGTACTTCCCCGATCGAACTACACTGGTTCTACCACCTAGAAATTAATCCACTCAGGCAAAATTTCGAATACTACAAAATGTCATAACATGGTTTTCTTGCCATTACACTTAGATCTACTTCAGCATTGGTTGCTCAGGAATTGATATTCTACTTTTAAGATTTCCATTTGATTACATTTAAAAATCATTCTATTTGTGACATAAAATGCTAGGTCGCGATAAAGACTATCATAAATCGTTACCCATTACGTAAATAATACTTATCTTGTTTTGCATCAAGGTTCTTGATAAACTACATATATAGTAAATGTTATTTAGATATATCGTTTACTCCATCAGAATAAATAACAACGAACACAGTAGTAGGTAATACCTTCCTGCAATTATACAAATATAAGTATAAAGTGATATATCGTTTACTCCATCAGAATAAATAACAACGAACACAGTAGTAGGTAATACCTTCCTGCAATTATACAAATATAAGTATAAAGTTCATCGATTTTACAAAAGCAATTCTAAAATCATATAAAATGCGTTTTTGGTACAATATGTAAATGGGTTTCATTGTTTAATAATATTGAAATTAAAATAGTTAAAAGATTTTGTAATATAAATATTCTATTAGTCCATTTTTTCACCCAAATATTAATATCCAAGATGCTTTTATTTTTCTACAAAACCAATACCAAGTATTTTAACTAATATACTTCCATCTGCTCTTTGAGGCTCACAACTGGACAAAGGCCTCCCCTGTGTTTGCCAATGCTCACCGCACCGTACCATCCTTGTTGGTAACCGCAAGGATGTTAGAGCGCCTTCACATTAGGTCGCATAAAGCGCGGCCGCAGCGCGTCAGCCGCGCGACTGAAATGGATGCTTTCTTGTTATTTAAATTATTCTTCATTATTTTTTTTATTATTGTTCCCATTATAGGAGTACAGCGCGCCACCCTAATCTAAAAAAAATCCACAGCTATAGTCGTAATAAGAAATAATTCCCGGTAGTCGCGCGGCTGAACCGCTGCTACCGCACTAATTGCGACCTAATGTGAAGGCACCCGTAATGTTACACAGGAAGAAGAAGAAGCAGCCCATCTTCTGGATTTTATCCTTTATATGCCTCCTACGATATCCGCAAGAAGAAAAGGAATAGAGCTATTTAGTATATAGTCTAGAATAGCAGTTTTCTTTTCCTGCTCGGTACTAACGTTACCGTGTCCGAAATGACACCAAACAAATTATCACAGAATTATTCAGCTAAATTTGTCCCCATTACTGAACTTTACAGAGGTTTGAAACTATAAAAAAGGTACATAGATCTCTGAGGCCACTCTCCATTGTAGCATTTTTTTCATCTGACTGAAATAGCCAACGAGCATGCAGTCCACCTGATGGTAAGTGGTCACTGCCGCCCATGGACTTTTGTAATCAACTACATTTTTTCGTTTTCGATTGTGTACTTTATGTTACCTAGCTGTCCCATATAATTTACTCTCTTATTTCACTTACACTTCCCACTTTCTTTTTCCTGTTATCCTTACCTTTTCCATGCATAGGTTGTCTGGAAGAGATCGCTGCCTAGCGATAAGACCGCCTATTGCATACGACTAATCTGTATTGTATGTTTTTGTTATGTTTGTCTGTTTCTAGTGTGCAATAAAGAGTATTCTATTCTATTCTATTCTATTCTACATACAGAACATGGGTTTCATCTGACGTCAATCACAGATGCTTTGCTTCTCCCGAGGACTATGATGGCCGCCTCAGTATGTGCATTAAGAACAGAAAATGAAAATGCGGCAATGTGGGCCAAGTTCGTAAAGCAGATAACTGGGTACAAACCACTGAATGTACAATATTACAAATTAAAACGAGTACTGAAGGCGAGTATACTAGTATCCTCCCAGCAAGAAACTTTATTCCTCATTGTTTATTTGCTATTTAACCTTATTGGCACCGATTGGCAGATTATTCTTTCCTCCGGTACTTCCTATATATTTCTCTCAGGTATCTCACGGACTCGCTGGCCCATAGTGGTGTTGTGCTGAACTCTGTGTCAATGACGAAGGAGTGCGGTGAAGACCTGTCAGCGGGGTGCCACTTAACTGGCAATAAGTCTGTTACAACTGGAGTAGGATCCCTGCAAGAAATAGACTGAAATTAGATGATTTTAAATATTTGTAATACAGGAAGATTATAGTTATTTGAACAGTTTTTGCCCGTGCAGACTTTGATACTAACATTTAACCCCATTAGGGGTGTGGTACCAAAAAATCCTTATTGCATATGATAAAATATCTTAGTCTTCAAAGTAGCAAGCACCTATAATCGGCTTTAGATAAAACCTCTGTTCTTTATGAAATCGCTAAGCGGATTCTATGAGCGTTACACCGCTTACTATCAAGTCCGTCCTATTGTTTGCTATCAATTATCTTTTAATCTTACATATAAATAAGGTCTTAATCAGACCTACAGATCGAACCCTTAAAAATATTTTATATATCTACGAAGTGATAAAGGCCCCACCACATGAGACGTCCATCTACGTAAATAAATATTTCATATAGGACATGTTCAGTTTTTCCCTAGTTTTCGATGGAAATGTACACGTAAAGGAATCTAAAGATAATTAATCGTACAATCTAAGGATAATAAAATAATAAATAATTTATTTGCGACCGGTTTATTAAGCCCTTTCCGCCATTCACAATAATTATATAGCCAATAATTATCGCCAGCCATAATCTAGATCATGATTCCTAGATAAACTATAATTTAGAATTAATTACATATGGTGTTCAGGTTCATGTTCACATTAAACAACACATCATAACATATGTAATTACATTACATAGATAAGGACACAAACATTTTCTGATAAAACAAATCTCCAGCATATCTGATAATTGATAAGACTCGAATACCAACGTAATTGATAAACATACCTAAGATATATATGTATACAGGCAGTCCTCGACTTACATCGTTTCGAGTTATGTCGTTTCGAGTTACACCGGACCATATTTAGACACTATTCGTTAATCATACGTCAATCGTTTCGATTTACGGCACACGAGAATTCATTTGTCGCAAGGTCGACGTCTATTGTAGTAGGATAGGATCCCAAGAGGGGATTTTGGGACATAGTCGAGCGCGGCAGATTAATATAAAGTAAGATACTTTATATATTGATAAGTACCTCCAGCCAGTATGAGGCCTTAGCATAGGTAGGTACGCCCAGGGGAACTTGGTAACCCCACTCCCTTAGGTGACGCTCAAATCGTCAGATTAGCAAATTGGACACATGGTTGGACAAGGTTCTAATTCACCTCCGCTTATCCTAATCCGGCGCGATTGAGTGAGTCAGGACGTCGTTCTTATTATGCAACTTTGTTAACATCCTGTCCTCCAAGGATACACTTAAATAATATGTATGTGTAATATGATGCATTCGATGTAATTCCATATCATAGATTCTTTTTTAAAAATTTGAAACTCAGTAGACTCAGTTTTCTCTTTGAGTGGTGGGATAACCACCACTCCAAGAGAAAACATTATAGGACCACTTATTCTTCTTATTGGAAGGCGTAGCGCGACGGCAGCGAGCTGAAAGTGCCCACCACGCATATAGAAATAGCATCATCTATTGGTAACACAGAATAGAACTGACACTAAAAAACTTTCTGCAGCCTTTGCAAGCTTGGATTACTTATACTACTACTTGGAATACTACAAATATTTTTGATGAATATGATGCTAACTTTGAAAGTTTTAATGATAATAGCTTTAATACAATAAATAAAACGTGTGCCTATCAGTGTTATCTGTATGATAACAAGAAGCAAAGCAATCGAGAATTAATACTTTCTTTAAACCGAGAATTTAATATATTATTTCTCTTATACATTTTTGGCTTATTACAGTTAACTAGTTGAATCCCGCAGCTTCACCCGCGTTAACAAAAATCGATTGTCCCGTAAGAATAAGATATTTTCCCACAATAAAAAGTAGCCTATATGCTAATCAAGAGTATCAGCTAACTCCTGACCAAATTTTATGCAAATCGCTCCAGCCGGTTACACGTGAAGAAGTAACACACATACACACTCACAAACTTTCGCCTTTATAATATTAGTATGAAGTATGATAACATACGTAATACTTATATATACCAAAAATAACTACCTATTTCATAAGTACGTAATTATTACTATTATAACTTACTGAAAGTACTTTAATTAAGTAATTGTATACTTTTTATGTACATAAAGTGCATATTTTGTTATAAATTCAGTTTTTATTTAAATTTTGAGGAACCCTTGAGTTTTACATGTAAATATATGAAAAAATATATCTTGACTTACGTCACGTGTGTCGCGAGAACCTAACATGCCGTAAGTACGAGAACTGCCTATATCTGAAAAATCTGTGTCTGTGGCAAATGTTTCAAAGATCACATATATGTTCCTGGAGAATTCACAGTTCGATTACCACCTATATATTATGTTAGAATTTCAAATAAATATTTACTTGTCATAGTTATTTACCTACATTAAATGTGCAAATTTTTAGGTTTGAAGTAACTGATACAAAGCGTTCCAAATAAATACTCCGTCTTTAGAGGTGCAACACAAGTGTTGCCAATTCAAAAGAAAGATAAAAGAACCTTATCTGTATAAACAGGAAAGTGTGAGTTCAATCAGTAATTAAAAGACGTATCACTGAACTCACCCAAATTTGGCAAAATTAGTCCACATAGTCGTCATACGATCGATCATTTTGGTTTCGAACATCTTTGGTAAAACGAATTGTCTGAATAAATAAAATAATTCATCAGCATGAGTGGCTCCTGGTGCACTCCGATATGGCTCTCCAATCCCAATCTTCACAAAGTTCCTCCACCCATCGTAGTTAAATACGTAGCTATACACCGGTTTATCAGTGGTGTTCAAAATCATTTCAGTTTCTTGAAAAACTGGATAATTGAAATAGGGTTCTCCTTGAAACTTTGAAAAATTAAGCATATTATTCGCTGATATTTCCTCATTCCCCAAATACACTTGTTTCCAATAGTCAGCTATTCTCAATCTTTCCTCCTCCGGCACAACCATGTCTTTGGGCAAAGCCTTACTTAAGTCTATTTTTGGTATCGTTGTGTCATTTTCCAAGGATGCAAATAAATATCCTTCTTCACTATTAACTCCTAAGATCATTGGTACTTTATTATAGTCTCCTTTGGATAATATATTTAGTGGTAAGTCTGTTAGGAATGGTTCTATTCCCTCAAATTGCTTTTCAATACACGGAACGTAAAGTAGTTCTGATATTATAACGTTATGTGGTTTCCGAGGTACTCTTGTTAGTATTAGTTCAGCATCAGTCTTGTTCATTAAAATGTTATAAAGTTCATAAGGATCCTCTGTTTTATATAACATGACTTTCGTAAGTAAGCTTGCCATATAAGCTGGTCTAAACTGTAACGCCCAGGCTGCTAACGATGACCCACTCTGCGTAATGGCTTTATGGAAAAGACCTTTCGACATTGGTGACAGGACATGATAGGAGACAGAAGCCCCTCCAGCGCTCTCACCGAATAAAGTGACGTTATCAGGATCACCACCGAACTCCCTTATATTACGCTGTACCCATTTCAAAGCTGCGACTTGGTCTTTTAAACCGGCGTTCCCTGGTAACTCTTTGATGCCCAAACACCCAAACCCTTGCATATTAAGTCTATAATTAACTGTTACAAGTACTACGCCTTTGGTGACTAAATAGTCAGGGCCATACATAGCACCGGAGCCTGAGCCAGCATAGAAGCCTCCACCATGGAAGTAGACCATGACTGCCAAGTCGGATCCAGATGCAGAGTCAATTGGCGTATAAACATTAAGTGTCAAACAAATTTCTTGGCCAATAAGAATAGAATCTCCAATTCGCTGTGGGCATCTCACATGCTCGTTGACTGCCTCATACAGACCCTCCCATGTCGGTTCTGGACCAGGAGGCTGGAAAAACATAAAACCTGGTTAAGTTTCACATGTAAAAATAATAATAATCTTTTCAATCACGTTCGAACTAATAATTCCAACTTAGTGTTCTGATGCACCGTGGTTAAGAGCAGTGATAGCCTAATGGTTGATAGCCTAACTTGCCCTCTCTATAGGGAGGTCCGAGGTTTAAACCCAGGCACGCACCACCGATTCTCGAAGGCGTCTGAAGTCCACCAATTCGCACTTGGCCAGCGCGGTGGTTTATGGCCAGTAGTGGGACAATAATGGGTTGACGAAAAGTTCTGATACACCAACTCAGTTGTATCAGATAGGACTCGAAGTAGGCTATGACTCTCAATGAATTTCCGTACTAGGCTTGAACTATCAATGAATTTCCCTAATATTGTTCGTTTTCTTTTATATTGTCATTCAAATGCTATTGACATTTAAATATTCCGATTTTAAGCTGTCCTTTTTTATACACTTATCAAATTTTCAGAATTAACAGCCACAATACCTTTGTTTCGCTATCACAAAATAACATGTATTCTTATTTTTCTTATAGCTGTCTGTATTTTGTGCTTCATATTTTTCAAAACAAAAACTCTACCCAGTCTAGGTTGTTAGGCAAAACTTTTGCATACAAGAAAACTTGTTTTAAAGAACATCTTTATACATTTTATGGTGTTTCTTAATAGATAAACAGACTTATAAACGTAAGACATAATTTGTCATTTTTTTATCTGATTGAAGTAGCAAACGAGCATGCAACCCACCTGATATGTGGTCACTGACGCCCATGGACATTTGTAAACAAATTCATATAGAATATGGGTATCTGAAGATCGCTGATTCGTTCCTACTCCCGAGGACTATGAGTACGATGGTCGCCTCCTATAAAAGTGTGCCGGCAACCACACCCTTTCACCGAAACGCACGAACTGGTTCACGCTAGAAATAGGTGTAGCGGTGGTACTTCCCCCGTCGAACTACACTGGTTCTACCACCTTCATGTCGTAACCATCATCAGGAGCCGTGCATCTTTGAACCATTTCTTATATCATTTGTCGTCAACCCATTATTGTCCCACTGCTGGGCACGGGTCTTCTCTCAGTATCAGAGAGTTTAGGCCATAGTCCACCGCGCTGGCCAAGTGCGAATTGGTGGACTTATATCATTTATTTGTATGTAACTGGAAAGGACATAACCAACTTTAGTATGACGTTCTGCACAGTTCTGCTGCAATTTTAGATTTTTTTAAAAATAATAATTTAAAAAAATAATTAAAAAAAATTAAAGTCCAGGATCCAGAAGTTTTTTAGGTGTGAGAATTATAGTTCATCTGCAATATTTTTACGTTTAGTTTTTGCTTATAAACAAAAAGAAAATGAAAATATAATTATTATTCTTGTGTTGTACTATTAATATTATTAAAAATATAATATTATGATTTAATATTACTAACAAATCAAAGAAGCCTTACATTCGAATATATTGTACTATTATTTCATGTATATTTTATTACTAGCTGTGCCCGCGACTTCGTCCGCGTGGAATAGTTATTTTGGGCATAATTTATTTTTGCAAACAACCTCCTCAGCTTTATAAATTATAGCTGTTACCCACGACTTTGTCCGTTTCATTTTCTATTATTATTTTAGACAATTTAGTTTTGAAAAGAACATAGCTAACTCATATAGCTCATATATAAAAAAATAATTGTGAAATTATTAGAACCTAAAACAAAATATCCCTAAAACAGAATCAAATAGTATTTAAAAAGTATTTTTACACGACAATAAAACGACGCAAGATCTCTAAGATATCAATATCTTCTAAGATGTTCATTGAAATTAAGTGATGTCAAAGACAATTTTGTTCACAATTAAATACTCTTAATCAACAACACATTTATTTGGACAAAGATTAATATTATTACGTTGATACAACTCTTAACTAATTTCAACCGAATTTGATTACCATGAAAACGGTTCTAGTGAGTTAATCTTAAAAGATCGACATATACTGTCGCGGACATTTTTTTAGATCATTTCAAAAGAAATAATAATTCTTTCATACATATATTTTTGGTATCTTGTACCGTTTTCGCAGCGCACGCAACGGAAGCCCTCAAGGATGAATAATTTCCCCCGTTTTTGTCACATTTTCCATTATTTCTTCGCTCCTAATAGTTGCAGCGTGATGGTATATAGCCTAAAGCCTTCCCTGATAAATGGTCTATTCAATACAAAAAGAATTTTTAAATTCGAACCAGTAGTTCCTGAGATTAGCGCGTTCAAACAAACAAACAAACAAACTCTTCAGCTTTATATATTAGTATAGATATAGAAGTATAGATATCGGGATATACTTTTTCAACCAACTCCTCCACATTTAAACGAAGACTTATCGATATAAAGATTGATTTTAACTTTTCCGGATAACAAAGAAATCATTAGAAAATTGGAATATCACTGAACAGCGACATATATTCTAAGTTGATATTTTGTTTCATGTGGTCAAAGATAAGATCTTTTAAGAGGTGCTTCGAGCTATTTGTGCGCGTAAATTGTTCTTTGTAAAGCAGAAGACAGAATCAAAACACTTTTACAATTCATACGAACAGGGCGCACCCGCTCGCAGGGCGCTGCCGCACCCTGCTCGCTTATTTTTTATGTTTTCTTTTATGTTCCAACCTAACCTAACCCATCCTGTTTAAAGCTACAGCCAAATCGTTGGATTTAGCTGTAGCTGTAGTCTTCATAATAACATGACAATACTCCTGCATTTTTAGGATTTAGGTATTCAAAGTGACACTTTTCATCATAATGTTCTCTCAGGAACGGGTCGTAATGTATTGTAATCAATAATTACCAAACTCATACGGCTTAAGTAGGTTGTGTACTTAGATTATCAGGGTTGATGAATTGAAGTTTAATTTATTAATCACATTTCAGTTTAATGAGCTGTCATTAAACTCATAATATATACTAAAAACAACCGTAAGCATTATGTGACTACCTTTTATAATTTAGGCTTGCACTATCCCGCATCATCAGGGAGGAGTTGAAGGTAAAAAAATATCCCGTGTCTTTGCTTAGTATTCTTATTACTTATACGTAAGCACTTGCGAGCCAACTTCTATAGCTTGGGCTTGCAGTACCCTGCATCATCAGGGCTGAGGAGCTTAAGGTCGCAATTGTCATCATGTGTCTTTGCTTAGTAATTATATTACATACCCGAAAGCATTAAATGGCCAACTCCTATGGCTTAGGCTTGCAGTACCCTGCATCATCACGCTTGAGGAGTTGAAGATCGAAATGTTCATCTTGTGTCTTTGCTTAGTAATTATATTACATACCCGAAAGCACTAAATAGCTAACTTCTATGGCTTAGGCTTGAAGCACCCCTGCATCATCAGGGTTGAGGAGATGATGGTCAAAATTTTCATCTTGTGTCTTTGCTTAATAATTATATTACATACCCGAAAGCACTAAATAGCTAACTTCTATGGCTTAGGCTTGAAGCACCCCTGCATCATCAGGGTTGAGGAGATGATGGTCAAAATTTTCATCTTGTGTCTTTGCTTAGTAATTATATTACATACCCGAAAGCACTAAATGGCCAACTCCTATGGCTTAGGCTTGCAGTACCCTGCAACATCAGGCTTGAGGAGTTGAAGATCGAAATTTTCATTTTGTGTCTTTGCTTAGTAATTATATTACATACCCGAAAGCACTAAATAGCTAACTTCTATGGCTTAGGCTTGAAGCACCCCTGCATCATCAGGGTTGAGGAGTTAAAGGTCAAAATTGTCATCATTTGTCTTTGCTTAATAATTATATTAAATACCTGAAAGCACCAAATGCCCATCTCGTATAGTTTAGGCTAGCAGTATCCTTTATCATCAGGGGTGAGGAGTTGAAGGTCGAAATTTTCATTTTGTGTCTTTGCTTAGTAATTATATTACATACCCGAAAGCATTTAATGGCCATCTCCTATGGCTTAGGCTTGAAGTAACCCTGCATCATCAGGGGTGAGGAGTTGAAGGTCAAAATTTTTACCGTTCATCTTTGCTTGGTATTTTTATTACATAACCGTAAGTACCAAATAGCCAACTCTTACGGTTTAGTCTTGAAATACCCTTACATCATCAGGGTTGAGGAGTTGAAGATCAAATTTTTGTCCCACGAATTTGTTTATCAATCTTATTATATATTCATAAAAACAAATTGACTTACTTCTACAGTTCAGGCTAGCAGTGCCCCTGCATCATCAGGATTGAAGAGTTGAAGGTCAATTTTTTTAGGAAATATCCGCTTAGTAATCTCATTCTACATTCAACCCAATTGGACTCCTACAGCTTAGGTTTGGCCGAGTATCGCTAATTTCGTTAATTTGCTTCAAGGAAATGGATTCTATGATCAGAACCGTATCAAACTCATCAGAGTTCTCTTGAAGTAGGTACATTCTTTCAAATAAAAGAAAAATCATCAAAATCGGTTGGCGGGAAATTGAGTTATTCATCTATTTATCGCGCACATCGTTAATGCAAATATCAGACTTATGCGCTTTTCTTATGGATGCCATTGTCAAAAGTGAACTAAAAATAAATGGGACCCCATGACACGCACTACCTTTCAAATGAAAAAAAAATCATCCAAATCCGTTCACCCAGTGCGGAGAAATCGAGTAACAAATATAAAATTAAAAAAAAAATACAGACGAATTGATAACCTCCTCCTTTTTGGAAGTCGGTTTAAAACTACGTTTTAACATAAAAATTAAAGCGAAATACTAAATTTTATTGAGGTAGCCTCAAAATTGACTGACTTTCATACAAACTTACATATCCTATTTTGGTTAAATTGGGGAGGGGGGGGGGGGGGTGAGAAAATTCATTCTTAACTGACGTCTACGTCAAAAGGAACCCCTAGTAAAAATCATATTCGTATCTTTAGCAGTTTATGCTCTACGATGTTTATTTAATAGATGAGTGAGAGAGCATCCTTTCGTTTTTATATAAGTATATATAGATATAGAGATATAGATTTGTATAGTATCAAATAACATAGGTACACACATAACCAATAAAAAATACATAACAAAGGAATACATTTTACAGACCATAACATGTTTAGTTTCAACCAATTCAACTATGCAGTTACATATCTTGTTAACACTTATCGAACACAGAATAAATACTGCGTAGTTTTAAATTGACATAACTTTTTTATTTATAAACCGATTTACATAAAATAAACACTAAATGTTAAGTGAAGTTTCCCACAACACGTCGGTGAAAATTAGATTCAAATTGGATAAGCCGTTTCTAAGATTAGCGTTTTCAAACACACAGACAAACAGACAAACAGACAAACAGACAAACAGATAAACAGACAAACAGACAAACAGAAAAGATTTCTAAAAACAATTATTTTGGGTTCTATATCGTATTAAAGATCCCTAGAAATGGTTTTCACCTAAATTTATTCCATGTACAGACAGCGACCTCTTACAGATTTATTATAGTATAGATTTTGTGTACTTTTTGTTCCATGAAAGAAACCAATTGATTGTCGAAAAGGGCGGAAGCGCTCAATAAACCGGTCACAAATAAATTATTTTCATAGACCTGAATATTTTAACCTAGTTATACATAAAGTAATATATAGGATAATTTATGTATACAGTTTACATTAATTTATTATTATTATGTACAAATAGGCACAAACTGGCTCTGGCCTTAATGTAAATTGTCGTAATGTCCATGGATAGCAGTTATCCATTATTAAACTGAACGATGTTGTTATATTTCCTACATTGAAACCAGTGCCGGGTTAAGCCAGCGCGGGGCCTGTAGCAAATTCTGACTGTAGGAAATTCTGACAGGAAGATCATAGTTTGCCTTAAGTAAGTATTAAATAAAACAAAATTGTTACAAGGAAACTTTTCTCGATTTAATCTGGGAAAATTTAGAGATGACTAGATATATTTAGAGATGAATCTTAAACTAAAAGAAGTAGAAATATCTAATAAAGAAGTATATATAGAAATATCTACTTCTTTCAGTTTAAGATTTTCAGGATAGCAAAGATAGTAAAATATAAATACTTAAATAGTAGGTGGCCGCGGGGCCCGTAGCATCTGCTATCCTTGCTATGTGACTAATCATGCACTGATTGAAACAAAATCAAGGAACTCAAATGAGTCATTGACATAAATTTGCAACATCAGAGGAATCGTTCAGGAGAATCGTCAGTACATTAAAAAACAATATAACACATCACCATCCATTAGCCCTTAAAAGTCCACTGCTGGACGCAAGCTTCCTAATCTGCGCCACTTCAAGAGGTTCTGAGCCATCTGACCACCTGGTCGGAGAGCGGACTTCACTCCTTTTTGCCCAGACGTAGTCTCAATTCGAGTACTCATCTGCCTTACAGGTTGGCATACCTAAGGATGACGTGGCCTGCCCATTGTCACTTTAGTTTACTAATTCTAAGATCTATGTCGGTAACTTTTGTTCTGTTACGAATTTGGTTACGAATTCTGTGGCGTATGGGAATGTCACTAGCAATACGCACTTCTCGAACATATATTATGAACCAGTTGACCCGGCGAACTTCATTCCGCCTAAATAATGTTAACTCTTTTAATTAAAGATGACCAAGAGTGTTACAAACCGAAGAGTAGACAAATATAATCAGAAAGTTTCGATCTGCTAAGCTATCGGGATTTACATGTGTTATTGTGTGTCAACCATAAAAGATAGACATGCTGTTGTGGGACATTTTTTTATAATATTAAGGAGATCATTTCCGAAATACATGATTTCTGTTTAGCTTTAACCATTAAGGTTGCACACGTGATGGAAGCTTAAAAAATGGAGGACTACTCCCGTTTTCCCAACATTTCCCTTTACAGCTCTGCTCCTATTGATTCTAGCGTGATGAAAAGTATACTATGGTATGAAAAGTATACTACTAATGAAAAGTATACTACCAGCTCAGGAGTATGTTAAATAACTGTACCAATTTTCGTTAAAATCCGTCGAGTAGTTTTTGTTTCTATAACGGTTATACAGACAGACAGACAGACAAAAATTTTACTGATTGCATTTTTGGCATCAGTATGTATCCCTTATCACCCCCTGATAGTTATTTTAGAAATATATTTCATGTACAGAATTGACCTCGCTACAGATTTATTATAAGTATAGAAGATAGATAGAAGAAGAAGATTATTACGTATATCAGTTAAGAAGATATTCCAATAGCCTATGTCAATTAAAACAAAAGCTGTTAAAATATATGAAATCGATATACGTAGGTATATAACGAAGTGAGTGAGTGAGGCGTGATATCAGGACGGCCAGGAGTCTTCATTATTTCCCTTTCTTGAAGATTTCAAGTAAAACACAGGCGTAAACTTCTTCGATTTATTCACAGTTTAGGAGGTCCGATCGCTTCGACGGTTAAATAAGAATCTTTTTATACCGGCGTCCGCTCGCCTTTTTATAACAATGTTTGGTGGTGTCATTAACAAATTTATGGAGGGTAAACTAAATTACAATTCTTAAAATCATTAAATATTGCAAATTCAATAAACAAACAATTTTCGATCTTTAAACTAACTAAAATAATTATTATCGGCGACGTGTTTTTCATAAATACGCGGAGTCGCGCCGACATATATGATTATACATGTAGCACGGTAGTAGCAAACGAGCAAGCATTCCACGTAGTATATTGACACTGCTCTCTCTAGACAAGTGTTATCGACCCCAGATAAGCTTAGACTCTAAACTAATTGACCAAATTTGCATAGCTCCCTGTGGACTACGTTAGACCTCATACTGCTATTCTCGTCAACGCATTTTTGTCCCACTGCTGGGCACGGGTCTTCACTCAGAATGAGAGAGTTTAGGCCATAGCCCACCGCGCTGGCCAAGTGAGATTTGGTGGACTTAACACACCTCCGAGAACTTTTTTTTAATGAACTCTCGGGTGTGTAGGTTTCCTTACGATGTTTTCCTTTACCGAACAGCAGCGATAATTAATTTCTAATACGCACATAATTTTAGAAAAATCTGTGTGTGCCTGGGTTTGATCCTCGGACTTCCCGATCGAGAGGCCAAGTTTCAACCATTAGACTATCACTGCTCTACTACTATTATTAGACAGAAGACTGCTATTATTACATAGAAAAAGGTGTAGCGGTGTTACCCGGAATTGAACCACAGCCAAGAAGATTTTGCAACTTTTATTGAATTTATGCTTTTACCTTAAATCTACCGAGATACGTAGCATAGGGTATCGCAAGGTAGCTCTTATGCGTGCCCTCTGGAGCAATATAGCCTCGCAGCAAGCCGCTGCGTGTCCGCACCGTTTCCGTCGGCTGCTGCACGAACCGCGCCGCCCACAGCGACCACAGCACTGTCCATTGCCACCGAGCCATGGCTACATTCGACCATAACCAATTGACACAACCATCAAACTATCACAATAATCGTTGGACTTTAAGCGAGGATTTACAATGTATTTTGATAAGCCTTAGGTTAGTGCTTAACAACCATGACTTTGCAATCTTACAGAATCACTATGTCCGTAATAACCGCATTTTTAATCACAAAAAATATCGTAACACGATAAATTTATTATCTTCACAATTGATATAAATTTAACGAGAAAAAATGCACATTTACTTGTAAGGGATCCATTATAAACGCAATTAACATTATTTTACATCACATTAACTAGTCGGTTACTGGTTCAACTTGTATATAACAAAAACATTTATCAAACATTGTTTATAATGTTCACCTCGAGTAGCGACCGATCACGTCACACAAACGCTACTGAATGGCACACTTTCGCAGTGGTTGCGTCATGCAAGGCGATTTGATTATCAGTAATCCTAAGGTCACTATCTGCTGTGGGTAAGGTTGCCACTTCTGCCAATGTATAACGGACTATCTACTGAGTATGGTCACTGGGGGATTAGGTCGATAAAAATACCGCATATCCCACATAACCTAATGTAAGCCTAATTATAATATCCATTAATAAATATATTTTCAATCTTATATTTTTATCATTCGTTTTTAGAAATTTCTACAACTTGTCCCCAATTCAAATCTTTTTTCTTTCGCAAGCATATCCAATGTACAGACACCCGGACTGTATTAATATCTATACAACATAATAATGATGTTCTTATTATACGCGTTATATTATACACCCATTCTGAACCCCCTTCCTGTTATTCTCTAAAACATCTTTCTAAAATAAAGTAAATTTGTTTAAAAGGCGTTTATTAAACTAAGAGTTATAAATAAGGAAGTTTTTCTAAAAAGGTATTCTCGTCAACCCATTATTGTCCCACTGCTGGGCACGGGTCTTCTCTCAGAATAAGAGAGTTTAGGCCATATTCCACCGCGCTGGCCAAGTGCGAATTGGTAAAAAGGTATTAACCTCCGACAAATAAATAATTACTGTAACTATAACGTGAATGTCGCGTTTCGTAGTTACTTAAAATAATAAAATACAATCGGTACAGTTGTAAATGTTATCTTTACTGATAAAGTGTCAACCCTAGCATTAAACATGTGTTTCCGCGGTCACAGTACAGCGCACACTACTGATCTTTACTAGACAGGCTTCTCTTGTCTTGTCTTGGGTTGCAGACGGCTAGAGTGGGAGCTCGAACCGTTCGGTCAGGCAATCCCGAACGGACGGCGGTATGTGTGGTCGCATACCGTCGTAAAGACTAGACGGAGCGGTGGGCCCAGCCGCCCATCTGGGAGGAGCCCGATGGGGCAACGCGCTAGGAGGATTCCGGTTGAAGTCGTTTCGAGATCCCGGAGTCCTCCTTTTCAGCGCCGAGGACGGCCACCTGGGGGGTTTTAGTGCGGTAAAAATCCCACATAACCCTGCGTCGCTCCCACGTCGTCGGGTACCTTTGGAAAGTTTCCCCCTCGAAAACAAAAAAAAAAAAGACAGGCTTCTCTTGTCTCTTAGGTTATGTAGTTGGAGTACAACGAAATGAAATGAAATTAATTTATTGCAAGAATGTAGTACAAAGATGGTTACAGTAAGAAAGATCGTACATTCTACTATGACAATGGTGTGCAATCATGACAATTGTGAGATCATATCTATTAAATAAATTGTAATTAAAATTGGCATAAAAATATTTAAATTACATCTTAATTAATTATTACATGCATGTCATTCTTAGTCTATAATATTGAAAATATTCATTAATGTCCTAAAAGCAGTGTTGCATAAGCCATTCTGTAATTCTACGTTTGAAAATATTTAATGTCAAATTTTTATACGCTGCTGGTAACTTATTATAAATCTTTATAGCCATAGGATAAGCATTTCTTCTAAATAATTATAGTCGAGATTTTGGCACGTCCAGTTTAAATTTATTTTGTCAACCCATTATTGCCGCACTGCTGGGCACGAGTCTTCTCTCATAATGAGAGAGTTTCAGGCCGTAGTCCACCGCGCTGGCCAAGTACGTATTAGTGGACTTTACACACCTCCGAGAACTTTTTTTTAAAGAACTCTCGGGTGTGTAGGTTTCCCCACGATGTTTTCCTTCACCGAAAAACAGTGATAATTAATTTTAATACGCACAAAAATCAGTAGTGCGTGTCTGGGTTTGAACCTCTGACCTCCCGATTGAAAGGGCAAGTTTCAACCATTAGGCTAACACTGCTCCGTCTCTGTAGTTCCGGGACCAGAATAGGACTACGGTACCCTCTCCCTGTCGTGAGAAGCGACTAAAAGTGGCTTCCGGGATTGCGGGCGGGAAGAGTGGGAGCTCGAGCCGACCGGCCAAGCGACCCCGGGAAGGACGGCGGCATGTGTGGTTACATGCTGCTGTAAAAACCAGAAGGTGCGGTGACCAGTTCACGCCCACCAGGGAAGAGCCCGATGGGGCACACACTGAGGACACCGGCGGCGGTCAATTGGAGTTCCCGGAGTCCTCTTCGCAGCGTCGAGGTCGACCGGGGGAGTTTTAGTGCGGTAAGAATCCCACATAACCCGCGTCGCTCCCACGACGTCGGGTACTTTTTAAAAGTTTCCCCCTCGGAAAAAAAAGGCTAACACTGCTCAGGTTATGTAGTATGAGACTGTATCATACATTCATTTCTATGGGCTGTAGTGACCACATTCACGTTTGCTACTTCTAAAGTACTTTCCTCTAGTTTGATTGTTAGATATATATTCTGTTGATAACAAGTTTTTTAATAAGTAATTGTTGTTTTTTTTTATTCTTCAGTGTATTGTCTAGCAGTGTATTGTACTGTATTTGTGTTGTGTGTATCGTGAATAAAAATGATTTCTTTCTTTCTTTCTTTCATTTCAAATTATATAAAAACATCAACAACATAATCCTGTCTCCTGTCATTGTCTTAAAGTAGTGACTGACCGAAAGGTCGGTTTCGGTTTCCCTTTTGACCGGTTTCGGTCAAAAAATCAAAATTCGACCTTAGTTTCGATTTCGACCAATAAACGGCCGAAACTGGAGTGTTTTGTGAATTGTTCAGTGATTTTTTATTTATTTAAAGCAAAATAAAATTTACAATAACTTAAATCAGAAAGCATTGCATAAACCGTTTCGGTTTGTCTGCAATTACAAATATAAATTACAATAAATAACAAGTTAAAGGTTAATACCAAATTACAAAAAAAATATGTTTACTTAATTTACTATTGTAAAAAAAAAATAACCAAAGGTAGCATTACGCAAGAAACAGGACAGTAATCGCGTCTTGGCTCACAAATATAAAACCGGTATTGACTTACAGGAAAGAACAATCTACAGGTTGATGCATTATTTAAAACAAGTCACCCGTCGCAACAGTCGAAATTCGACCGAAATTTAAATTAAAAAACTAAACTTCATATTGTCCAAAGTACTACATATACATATTTCTCAAATTCAAATAAATTATAATAATCAAGTAATTTTGAACGCACCTGTTAAATATGAAAAGAGGTAAGTAGCTAAGCCACAATGACATTTCTGACGTTATGTGTTTTCATATTATGACATTGAATGTTCTATTTCGTTTTTTATTTGTGTGACAAATGCACGGTAATGTGTGTAACGTGTTTTTAGTTATTTTATATGTGACAAATGCATTATTTGAAAAAAATATTAACATTCTGCACTCCTCCTCTACATCTACTATTACAGTGCAAAATTTCATACTAAACTGTCCGTGGCATATTACTTAAAAATGCACCACAAGTTTTTGCTTCACGTATTAATATAATAATTTTTGCCTTGTTTTATCAATCTATATATTGCTATTTGATGTACTTTTCTACTAGCTGTCACGATTCCTGAGTTACAGCCTAGTTACAGGTAACGGACAGTCGAGACTTAGTAATAAGGTTCCGGTTTTACCCTGAAAATAGACATTAGATTAATCTTTAAAAAATACAGTCGAATTAAGAACCTCCTCATTTTTGGAACTCGGTTAATAAAGTGAACACAATAGTGAAAAAAAAAATGTGTGCGTGTACTAGCGTACACTCGTAAGAAGTGAAACTTCTTTATGACGTTATTTTTCAAAAAATAATTTACTATATGCAACTTTACAGAAATTGGTTAAATAAAGTTAAATTAGATAAAGTTTAATAAAAGGCTTTTATTAAGCTTTATCTAATAATCTAATCGATAATAATCTATCTAATAATCTAATATCACGCGTGGTAGGGATAAGAAAAAGATGGCGCGTAACGGAATAAAAAAGATGGCGCGTAACATAAAATGTTACACTAAATTTAAAAACAACCCCGATAAAGAAGTTTCACTTCAATAATAAAAAATAATAAAAAGAGCCTGTAGTTAAATATCAGATATTTAAGCGTAATGTTTTTTTTTTCAAATAGATCAGTCCGAAGTCTTGACGATAAATAAATAATAATTTATTGTATATATGAATATATATTTTATATAACGAAGTGAGAGAGAAATGTGACACCAGCATGGTCGAGGAGTCTTCATTACTGTTCATTCTTGAAGATTTCATGTAAAACACAGGAATAAACTTCTTCGATTTATTCACAATTGAGGAGGTCCGATCGCTTCGACGGTTCAACAAGAATCTCTTTCTACCGACAGGTGCTCGCCTTTTTATAACAATGTTTGGTGAGGTGACAATAACAAATTTATGGAGGGTAAACTAAATTACAATTCTTAACATCACTAAATATTGCTAATTCAATAAACAAACAATTTTCGATCTTTAAACTAACTAAAATAATTATTTTCGGCGACGTGTTTTTCATAAAAACGCGGTGTCGCGCCGACATATATATAAAATGCTTCCAAGATACCACACTTACGAGTTTGAGTAGACACTCACATACAAACATACATGTCAGACATACGAACCTATAAAATTAAAATCAATACTAAAATACACAGAAAAGTAATAAAATAATATTTATTTTACTATGGAAGTGGCAACTAAGTGTTAGTTGGTGTATGAGGCTATAAAATTTACTTCATGTGAATTATAAGCTATAAAGTTTTAACGAGCTGTGACTAAGCTATATAACTAATGATGATACCTCCTAATCGTTCATCAGCGCTGAAGTCATCGCTTCGGCCCTGGTGCACAGGTTCTATTCAAAACATTCAACAGGACTTTTTATGTTTAATCATATAGGGTTAAGGATATAAGAAAAGGAATGAACGTTTCTAAGAGCAATAGCAGAGCGAAGCGAAGCGAATTCATGTTGAAATGAATTGTCTTTATTTTGCATAGGCACGGAGGCACTTACAAATGTCAGTTACATATATTTTTGGATACTGGATATACTGGATCGAAACACGACCTCAACTGAGAAAAGATCCGACAAGAAACTTAGTGGGTTTGTCTTTTTTTTAACCGACTTCCAAAAAGGTTATCAATTCGTCTGTATTTTTTTTTTATTTTTGATACTTGATTACTCCGGACTGGGTGAACCGGTTTGGATGTTTTTTTTTTTATTTGAAAGGTAGTGCGTGCCACGAGGTCCCATTTTTAGTTCACTTCTGACAATGGCATCCATAACAAAAGCGCATGTCTTAAATTTGCATTAACCATGTGCGAAAAAAGGACGAAAAACTCAATATAACGTTAATTTGACGATTATTTTTTTGTTACAAAGAATGTACTTTAGGAGTACAGACTACTCTACTACGGACTACTCATAAACTACTTCAATAAGGTTCTGATCATAGGATCCATAACAAAGTAATGGAACTCTTCAACTCTTTGAAGCAATATAACGAAATTAGCGATACCCGGCCGAAGCTAAGCTGAAGGAGTCCAGTTGGGTAGAATGTAGAATGAGATTACTAAGCAGATATTTACTAAAAAAAATGACCTTCAACTTTCAATCCTGATAATACAGGGGTACTGCTAGCCTGAACCGTAGAACCACGGTACAAATATCTAATACTGTGGTAGAACTAAGTCAATTTGTTTTTACGGATATATAATAAGATTGCTAAACAAATTCATGGGATAGAAATTTGACCTTCAACTCCTCAGGCCTGATGATGCAGGGTACTGCAAGCCTAAGCCATAGAAGTTGGCTACCTATTGCTTACGTATATGTAATAAGAATACTAAGCAAAGACACGACAATGATTTTTTTTCTTTCAACTCCTGCCTGATGATGCGGGATAGTGCAAGCCTAAATTATAAAAGGTAGTCACATAGTGCTTATGGATGTTATTTAGTTAAGAATATATTATAAGTTAAATGACAGCTCATTAAAACTGAAATGTGATTAATAAATTAAACTTCAAGTCTTCAACCATGATAATGTAAGTACGCAGCCTACTTAAGCCGTATGTGTTTAGTACTTATTGATTACAATACGAGTACATTACAACCCGTTCCTGAGAGGACATAATGAAGAAAAGTTTCACTTTGAATACCTAAATCCTAAAAATGCAGGAGTATTTTCGTGTCATTGCTTAGTGTTGGATTTAGCTGTAGCTTTTTATACACGATGGGTTACGTTATGTGGGAATATAAAAGAAAACATAAAAATTAAGCGCTGGAGCACGCTGTTCGTATGAATTGTAAAAGTGTTTTATGTTTAATTAATGTGCATATGTGGATGTATGAAACAAACTTATTAACTTTATTTAAATACAAATATCACCATATAATCACTAAAAAGCGTGAAATAAAAACTTTTTAACAAAAAAATATCTACTGACTTCCATGTCACAAAAAAGAAAAAAATAATTTAAATTAATTTTGGTTTAGAACATACTCAGTACTTAGTACATACTAACTATTAGATATATGTGTGTATGTTTTCCATTTTCATTCCGTAAAGGAAATTATAGTATGAGAATTTTTCATTATTTTTTATTTGTCCACCAAAAATAATGAGTAGTATGAAAAAAATTGACTGATTATTTATTATGGTTGAACAAAGTAAAGGTTTCTTTTATGTGACTGAAGTAGCAAACGAGCATGCAGGCCAACTGATGGTAAGTAGCTACTGCCGCCCATGGACATCTGTGAGCAACTTCAAACAGAACATGGGTTCTATCTGAAGTCAATCACAGATGCGTTGCTACTCTTGAAGACTATGATGGTCGCCTCATACAAAAGTGTGCCGGCAACGTGTGGTTGCATCCTTCCTACCTTCCATCGAAACGCAAGAAATGCTTCACGTTAGAAATATGTGTGGCGGTGGTACTTCCCCGGTCGAACTACCGTGTTGAGAACATACCGTGTGAAGACAACTTAAATTAGTAACGCTTAAGTAAAGGAAATTAATCCCCGCATACTCGTTTACTACATTATTATAATAAAACATAAAACATATTTTATCTGCGGAACCTACACATACACACACACACACACAAACGTGCACACTCTTAAGCATTTAAACATTTGTCGAACGGTTTCTTTACTGTTAATAGAGATATTTTTCTTATATTCATAAATCTACTATTAAGAAATGTGATGAATACTTTGTGATGTTTTTTAGCTAAATTGTAAATCCGTAATTGGTTTTAAGACCTACAATATAAGTTTAGAGCGTGATTTTATTGTTAAAAGCTGTGGATTTTGTGAATAAATAAAATAAAATAACAAATAAACCTTAAAACACTATCCTGTCCTAGAAAATTCTTAAAGTGCGATCATTTTTCCGACTCATAAAATATACCTACCTATTTCTTATTTCGAAGTCTATTGCATTACATCAGTGCCAACAATACATAAGTAATTTTCCATGTAAAAGGCAAAAGATTTATCTAATATGTAAATCTCTTAAAGCAAAACTTTTTGGCAATCTCTCATAATGTCTAATGAATTATTTGCTCGCCAAGAACCCTCCTTATGTTGTTCATAATTGAATTATGTTATGGATTTCACTGAATATTATTTTTACTATAGCATTTATTTATCGTATATATAAATTATTATATATGTCGGCGCGACTCCGCGTATTTATGAAAAACACGTCGCCGAAAATAATTATTTTAGTTAGTTTAAAGATCGAAAATGTTTGTTTATTAAATTAGCAATATTTAGTGTTTTAGAATTGTAATTTAGTTTACCCTCCATAAATTTGTTATTGTCACCTCACCCAACTTTATTATAGAAAGGCGAGCGCCTGCCGGTAGAAAAAGATTTCTTGTTTAACCGCCGAAGCGATCGGTCCTCCTCTATTGTGAATAAATCGAATAAGTTTATTCCTGTGTTTTACTTGAAATCTTCAAGAAAGGAATTTAATGAAGACACTCCTGGCCTTCCTGACGTCACACATCACTCATCTCACTTCGTTATATATAAATAAAAGCGAAATTATACTCTCGTCTAGTTATCACAGATATTTAATGATAGGTTCATTTTTATGATTTTAGACTAATATTATCGCGGAATTGACACATTTTAATACTTAACGGGTACTCACGATATGCGGTTTTTAAATCCTTTTCGAATTCTTTTTGCCGATATTTCGACCCAGTTGCATGGATCGTGGTCACGGCGAAACTGCGGTGGCGGGGAGAAACCGTTGACAAGCACTAGTGATAGATTAACCTATCTACCCTACGTCTAGTTCGTTTTTCTTTTTTAGGTTCCATATCACGACACACAACACTAACTGTATCCTTACGCACCGAACTTTGAACTCTATGTGATTGACATAAACTAACCACTGGATTCCACGTTAGCGCTAACTTAAAACCGTCTTCTCTATTAAAGTTCTTAGCATGTTTTTTGATCTCAATTGCTTCTCTTACTAAACGTGAAAAGTAATGACACTCCGCGGAGATCACTTGAGGTTTATGTAATTCTATCCAGTGGTTCATTTTTATATGGGACAACAATCTTCATCCTCGCGACGCATCTGTGAATGTCTTCGGATAGACCCTCTGTTCTTATGACCATCAGAAGGACTTCATGCTCGTTTACTATTCCAATTTAATTTAAAAAGGGTCGTCGTCTACCCATTATTGCCCCACTGCTGGGCACGGGTCTTCTCTCAGAATGAAAGGGTTTAGGCCAAACATAGCCCACTGCGCTGGCTAAGTGCGAATTGGTGGACTTCACACACCTCCGAGAACTTTTTTTTTTATAGAGAACTCTCGGGTGTGTTAGGTTAGGTTACCTCACGATGTTTTCCTTCACCGAAAAGCAGTGATAATTAATGTACCTATAATACGCACATAAATCAGTGGTGCGAAAAAAGGGTACAACCAAGTAATTTGAAAATAAGACTCCGTTTATGCTGTAGACGGATCGGACATTTTACCTTTTGTACCTACCTAACTTTGTGCGTCATTCAGAAAAAATAGTACTTAGCCCCTGGAGGTTAAATATAGAGAAAAAAATGGAAAGCCAAGGAAGACATTAATCAACTATGTAGTTTATATTGTGTGTAGTAGTGAGAGTTAGAAAAGATAATCAAAACTCTTTTCATGTAAAAATACTACGACGTTGTATCAAATTAATTTTACATAATTCTGCAGACATATTAAAAAAATAGCAAAGTTTACAATAAGTTCGCTTCATTAATCATAGTAAATAACATCTACACAAAGTATTAAATAAATAATTTGGGATTTTAAAGCTTATAAATTCTGTACCAAATCAAAACCAAAATACAAGACCAAATAGAAAAATATCGACAATGTTTTAGAAACAAAAGGATAAGTGGGTCTGTTATCCACTTTTTTATATTTTAGTTTTATCACTTCATTTTTAAATTATTTTAGAATTAATTTATATCTAAGTGCAGATCAATTAATGCAATATTGTAATCAAAAAATGGTGTCATTACTGTCCACCTTGCTACCACTTATCTGTAATATCGTTATCTTGCCACCAGTTATCTGTAATATCGCACAGTGAAGGTGACTGAAAGAAACCGAATTCAAAATTTTGGCAAACTAAGTTACGAGTAAAATGTAAAAAAACATGATTTTGTATTAAAAATACACACATAATCCATAGGACGCATAAAATCCAAAAAAAAAAATTAGTGCAACAAAATAAAAAAAAAATGGTCTGTTTTTATTTTTTAAGTTTTAAGAAAGAAAACAATTGAGGTATTAATTATTATTTTTTATTTACTTTTTTTTCATTTGTTTATATATTTTTTACATTAAATCGTGTCGTAACCGAAAGGTCGCCGGTATTATGAAAATCATGACTTATTAACGCACGGCCATTTTAAGTGGATAATTTGCTTAAAGTAATCTTAATTATTATTTTTGTACATAGTTACAGCATTCAGTTCACTTTTAATGTTGTTTGATTAATAGTGATTTTTATTTTTTGATTTCTATAATAAATTTCTTTGTTGATTCAAGTAATACTTACAATAAGGAGAATACCAGTACATACTTTCACAAGTGTTTGCACGTATGCAAACTCGACAGTGAATTGCAACGTAACCATAGTAAAGGTACAGTACTAGTATCTACAGTATTCTAACTTCTTACAAACGCACGAAACGCAAGTTGTACCTACGCGCCACGATTTCGGTATGCACTCGGTACCCAACAGCTAGCGAATGTGGCGTAGTGGCGAGCGGGCGATGTGACGTGTTTTAAGCAGTGGATCTTTTTATTTAAATAATAATGTAGCGAAGAGCAGTTGTAAACTATATTAGGGGTTGTTTTTGATTGCTTTAATTGTGCATAAACACGTCCAGCGTTAATAATTTTTATTTTGGTTGGTAAAATATTATTAAGTGTGAAATTTATAACTATTATTCGTGTACGATTTATTATTAAGTCTCTTAAATATTAAAAGAACGCAATGTTTTTTACCTTAATCTACTGAATAAAATACATAATAAGTAAGAAAGAAAGTCAAGTATACATATGTATTAAAATACTTTAAGCGGGTAGCCCTAACGCGAACTTTCGTCCAGCGGGTCTGTAGGTATAAAATTCAAGGACACGGCAGAGTTAGACTACTGTATGATATTAATACTGTGGTAAAGGGTGGTAGAACAGCTTCAAACGAATCGGCCGTCGCCGGTGTGAATGTATGCGTGAGCAGTGGGGGCTCTGTAGGCACGTACTTTTTATGCACACAATCAAATAAACTCGCGGGGCCGTGCATGGTTTCAGTACGGGCTGCGCCACGCGTTTGTTCTAGAGATGGCAAAAATAGTTGAAAATATTTATTGATTAACTGTTTACAGATAAATATTTTTATCGATATTTTTATTGGTTGAAAATATTAGTTGATATTTTTATTAAAGTACGAGTTTTGCTGAAGTTGAATATTTTGTTAATTGATGAAACATATGATACAGATTCGTCGTCAACCCATTATTGTCTCACTGCTGGGCACGGGTCTTCTCTCAGTATGAGAGAGTTGTACAGCATAATGGAACAGAATTATGACTGTCTAGCTGCTATTTCAGTCAAATAAGTGGGTATTTTTTTATAAATGATAATAAATGGAGCTAGTCATATTTAAAAGATGTTTTTATATACATGATTGTTTTTTTTTTTGTTTAACTATAATCTCAGCACTTGTTAAAATTATCGTTTAGTTCGAATGAATAACAATATCACAGACAATAATTATTACGTAAACATCAATATTGTACTGTATTTTTAGTGCAATAGAACATAGAATTGAATGCGGTGAGTGACTATTTTATATGGCTAACGGACGGACATCGGACTCGGGGTCAGCAGGCCATACGCGACGTGCGAGGCGATTTGGAAAATGTTCCCTATAGATACGTGTTACAATCGAAATCTTAATGCAGTACTTACATAGTGGTAAAATTATTGAGTTGATATTTTTATTCAATATTGATAATATTGCTTAACGAATAACATAGTTGTTATAAATTATTAGTTAAATTTATTGGTTCATAGTTATATTCATCATCTCTAGTTTGTTCGCACGTGTTCAATTACATACTACACTGCTCAGTCGTTTGGATTTTTGCTTTATTTGTTTAGTCTATAAACATATATTTAACATAGATATTAACTTCGTCACTTACTAATATTATTTGATTGTTTTTTATATTTGATTTTTAATTTATTTCTTAAATAATAATTATCTTTATTTAGTTTATATTAGATGGATTACATAAGATTAAAAAAGGAAAGCAGAATTGACTATTTTGATAGTATCGATAGAATCTATAGTGTCGATGCCATCAATTGTTACCATCGATAGGACACAACAATTGATAGATTTGCTACTGCCGTATGCCGATTCGTAGAAAATGTCAATACTATCGATTTGATCGATACTTTTCTGACTGGGAGATACGATACTATCGATAGTATTGCGTTTGTCCGATGGTATTGTATTGAATAAATAAATAAACAACCCTATGAATCACTGCAAGAGTAGGCAAATAACTCGCCGAACAGCCCTAGCTAACCTACTCTCATTTACTTTGACGTAACTCTCGCGCAAACTGGTCTCAATAAGTTACAAAACTCCTCTCGGAGCGACGTGTTCGTCCGCTTCAAATATTTCGTAGTACTCGCTAAATGTTGGTGAAGTATAAACATTAATTTGGCTATCAATTCATAAAAAGTATTTTCGTTTTATTTTATTAAAAAGTGGGATTTGTGGATACGCATTGACTGAATTAGTAAGTTGTTTTAATTGATTTTGTTCATTGCAATAACACAAAAAGTTACGTTTTCATTATTTAAGTAATTTGTTTCTAATTTATAAGTAAAATAAAAACTTAATTTATAAGTGAAAAAAAATAAGTTTTTACCAAAGTTACTATTATTATACATAGTTATTTGTAAAAGCTTAAGACTGCCCTCAGATAAAAACTTATTAACAAAAATATCTACCGACTTCCATGTCACAAAAAAGTAAAAGATAATTTTAATTAGTTCCGAAGTTGAAAAAATACGGACGAATTGATAACCTCCTCCTTTTTGGAAGTTGGTTAAAAAGTTGATAACGTGACATGTTGTTAAAATTATACCCATAATTAGCAATCTTATCAACATTATTACAAATGCGAAGGTATCTGTGAAAATGTGTTTTTTTTACTTTTCACACAAATACTAACAAACCTCGCTGATATTTGGCATACACATATTAAAATCCTCGATTGGCGACCACGCTTAGGCAAAAGTAGTACAGGTCGCTCCCCCACCAGGTGACCTGACCTGAAGAAGACAGCGGGAAACTGTTGGATTCAGAGGGCATAAGACTGGTAGGAGTGGCGCCATTTAGGGGAGGCTTATGTTCAGCAGTGGACCCTTATTTATTTATTTATTGGATCACCAACACAAGTAACAGCCACAAAGTTATGTCGTGTAATATTTCGCTTTAACAATTTTTAACTGTACTTATAATTATAAGGTAACAACAGCATGCTCAGAGCATCTAGTAAAATTAAAATTATAGATAAATTAATTGTCAGAATTAAAATTATTAAAATACAGCAAATGAGACAATTAAAATACAAATTGTCATAAAAATCGGAAATATCATCAAAAGGCTGATAGATGGATAAATGGACAGTTTATGCAGCTTGCTCAGAGCATCTACTAAAATTAAAATAATAGATAAATCAATTGTCACAATTAAAATTATTAAAATACAACAAATGAGAAAATTTAAATACAAATTGACATAAAAGTCAGAAATGTCAAAAGGCTGATGGATGGATGAATGGATAGTTAATGACCAAGATTAACACAGGTAGTAGTCCACATGACAGAAGCAGACAAAATCATAATCATTTATTTGTCAGTAAGGAATACAATATATAGGTGATTACAGTGGTAAGATTACAGTACTTGGGCTATCAATTAATTACCCTAATGCTGATTTTTATTAGCTTTTTATTAGCTTCACCTGTATGTTTGTTTGTAACCGACTTCTTTGGGCGCGATTTTGACCCACTTTAAACGGTCAGATTTCGTTCAAACTTTGTAGATTTATTGAGGACCGATGACAATACACTAATTTAATAAAATTATTCCTTTTTTTAATTTGACTAAAAAGTAGAAAATAAATGATAGTTTAAAAAAACTAAAAAACACGCTTTTTATAGAAAACCGAACTAAAAAATAGAAAATAATTTAAATGAATTTAAATTAAAAAAATAGTGTTAAAAATTTCAATGAATATTAATTAATAATAGTGTCAATAAAAAAATATTTTATTTTAAAAAAACGTGGGGTGCTTTTTATGATATTATCGAAATGCTAATCACTCTACTCATATCTGTCAATAAAATATCTATAACCGTTGACACCATGCACCCCACGCTTTTTTTTAAATAAAATATTTTTTTTTATTCACACTATTATTAATTTATATTCATTGAAATTTTTAACACTATTTTCTTAATTTAAATTCATTTAAATTTATTTTCTATTTTTTAGTTCGGTTTTCTATAAAAAGCGTGTTTTTTAGTTTTTTTTAACTATTATTTATTTTTTATCATAAACATAATCTTATTTATTTGTCAGTAAGGAGCACAATATATAGGTGATTACAGTGGTAGGAAGAACGCTTCCTGTTGCCTCATGTTGGCATACAAATGTCAAATTACTTATAGGTATCCTATTTGCTATTAAAATCTATATGGAGATTACATTAATAGGTACTTAATAAAAAATGTTTTGAATCGCAGAAATAACCTAATAACATACATCTAATTAAATAATTTTCAAAACAGGCTGTTAGATATAAAATATAAACGTGTCTTCAAAATTGTATTGTGGTTTAGAATGCTCGGGCTAACGATGTAAAATAATTGCGTAATTTAGTTAAGTACATAACACGGAAGATAGTTCAATTACAAACGAGTGATTCATTGCCTTCAGTGTCAGATGAATGTTTTTACGGGTTTTTAGTTTTTACCACGATTCATTAATTTAAACTTTGCTTCAGATTTTACGTCAAATTATTAATATAATAATGTTATAATATATATACTTTTGTAGTTGTCTGTTTAATACCTTTCATTTGATACCCATATTGTTACAATATTTAAAAATGCCCGCTTTTTCTCTAATCGCAGGTGCCATTTTTTAAATTATTTAGCTAATTCCACTGACAACTAAGTCTATTACAATGATGTGGTACAATCTGCCAAGACATTCTGACATTCATACAAACAAACATAGGTACCATCGAACAAATTGATTCGTGACCCACCATATGCATATTTTCCTCCGGCCATTCAATTAGGTCGAAATTAGCCTCAACATTTGTTGTCTTGGAAACCGACTTGTTATTATTTTACATGACACTGACAGTTACTGATTTCACTGACCGTGCTTTCTTTATAAATATCTTTATTGTCTTGTATGTCACCTTTAAAACGAAAAATTAGGTAATATTGCTAATACCCAATAATAATTATCTTTATAAATATGTAACTTACTGCAGGGAAGATTTCCCAAGTCATTTTCAATTACGAAATGTCTATTATTAAAATATCCGTAGTTTTCGTTATTAATTCCATTAATCATATTTTGCCGTATTGTATTAATAATAAAATTTTTACATTGATAATATTTACAAAAATTCGGTAAGTTCCTGAAATGTCTTATGCCGGGTTTGTCGCTAACCTTGCCCTCAAAAATTAAATAAATATCCGTACTCTAAAGACGTTCCCTCACAGGGAGCATTCACGTGGAATGTAACGTTATACAGATTGTAACGTTATACATTAATGAAGAGGGAGAACCGAACATTGTAATGTTACAATATGTAATATCTTGATACCACTTGTAACATCAATGCCCTAGTTTTGATACTAATAGATACTTGAATAACATACATTACACGCGAACGCTCGTCGGTCAAGGAGGTAGTAGTGTAATGTAATGCGCAAAGTCGAATCTATAATGTTACATTACACGCGAATGCACCCGGTGAGGGAGCGCCTTAATGTTCTTAAAAAGACATTTTGAGTGATGTTTCTGTTGTTTAATAATATTTACAACATCATAAGTGCAACGCCACGCCCGACAAGAAAACTAATTTGTCTTTGCCAAAATTACAAACGAACTGTCAGCAAGGTGGGTCATGATTCAATTTGGTCGATAGAACATGCATAGTCACGGAAAATATTACCCTTCCTCTGACGCAATCGAGGAAATATTAACTCAAAATAGGAAATTAAAATCGTATCAAACAATAACTATGTACCTATATGAAGGTCGCGAACGGTAAACACCGGTTCTATGATAATCGCTTACAAAACATACTCAGAATTACAAACATACTTGCACTTACAACACCACTCTTTATTACTAGTGACATAAGGCTATTTTCCTCTGACATCTGATTCAGTGATAGCAAATAAATGTGTACTTCATAATCAGGTAACGGCATAGTAAAACACATTAACTTGTATAGTCCGACAGTAAACGGATTGTGGACGCATCGATTTATTTTAGTAACATTTAAATTTAACAAAATAAAAATAACGGTTTGATATTTAATATTTTTGCATATCGTCGTCGTCGATACGTTGTCGTGAAGTCGACAGGTAAATATACATACTAATACTTATCATAGTTAAGAGGTCACTAGATGTTAGGGAAACTAATGAACAGATTTTAAAGGACAAATTAAAAAACACAAGTACTTAGTACATTAAATTTTAATCAGAAAAGTTTAATAAGAAGGTAAATAATAACAATAATCATTTATTTCAGACGTACTTAGTCCCTAATTGCTAGTAATTACAGTTTAATTAAAACTATATTAGTAAAATAAAATATGAGAATCTTGACATATTTACGATCAACATAATTGATATATAATTTCTTACATCATTTTCTGTACGTCATTATTACAGAAATGATGTGCACATTAACTAACTAAATTACACTAAATAACAATGTGTATTAATATTTATTTATTTCATTTATTTATTATTATGTTTATTATTTTATTACCTTTAAAATATTAATCATTTACTTTTTCTTACAGGACAAAGTGCGAGACAAAATAGAATAAAGTTGTTTCAAAACAGTGATGTAAAAATAAAATAAAAATAATAAGACTCAAATCTATTTTAAGATGAGTTAACTGTTAAAGTGAGGGTAACGAGCAATGAACATATGAAATATAAAATCACTGTTTGTGAAACTGAAACGGTTATAAAATTAACATAACCGTTAATTTTGCAACTAAGTGTGCAAACTGCGCTTTTGACGGAATAGTTTATGGGGGCCGTTCGAATATTACGTAAGCAGATTTATTACAATTATATACCCCCCATCCCCCTTGCCAGCAAGAGTAAGCAAAGCTCTAACCCCTTCCCCGATAACTCACAACTACATATATAAATATAAAATCCATACACTCTCATATTCTCATATATATATGAATATTTGATGGGATCTATGTTTCATCCAGCAAACAGTATCAAATAGCAGTTTGCTGGAATGCAATATTCCCATGAACATCACAGCTTTACCTTTTAGAATCTCAAAATGACCTCCAAAATATGTGAACAACTAGAGAACAGTAAATTCATGGTATAAATTAAAAAAAAAACCCTTCCCTATACGTGCTTACGTAAACAATTTTCAATAAAAAATGTATTTTTTGTACAGTATTGTAAAAAAGTAAATAACTAGCGATGACGTAATCATCATCTAGACCCCTCTACCCCCATCTCATCCAAATTACGCAAATCAACTCCCCCCCCCCCCCCCAATAGTGCTTACGTAATACTTAAACGGCGAAAGTGAATGGAAGTAATTAAATAAAAAACATCTTAAAAAGACATCGTAAAAAATGACATAAATGTTACGGAAAATATATAAACTTCTTTTGTGTTTACTGAAAAATATTTAAAGGACACATTTGGGCCGTAGATTTTGCCACTTAGTAACATAGAATAACATAGATGCTCCTGTGTCGCCCCTGTAGTTGTGGGATCAGAATAGGGCTACGGCATCCCCTGCTTGTCCGGGGGGGTTTTAGTGCGGTAAAAAACCCCCACATAACCCTGCGTCGCCCCCACGGCGTTGGGTACCTTTTGAAGGTTTCCCCCTCGAGAACAAAAAAAAAGATGCTTCTGTGTAACGGTAACGAATAAAGTATGTTAGGCCGATTTCATAATGCACCTTTTGGTGTATATCGTCGTCTTTTAATTGTGCAGGGATAATGTGTAACAAACGGTCTTGTAAAATAAATTATACCTTAAAGAACTATAGAAACACGCTTTCGAGCGAATAAACTACACTATTAAAGTATAATTTTAAAATATATATGTAATTAGCTTTGCAGATGATGAATTAAAAAAAAATGTATGTATATAAATGAATCCTTACAACACTTCAATGTTACAAAACACAATCAACGTTACCGGTTAGATAGAATTAACGCGATTTTTAATGTTATTAGTTACCATAAATCAGTAGCGCAAAATTTGAACCAAAAACAAACGTAGTAAATTGCTTAATCAATTATAGATATTTTGATATGAAAAAGGTGCAAAAATAATGTTATCTACATTTAAAATCGTTTAGATTCCCAAAAAAAATCTTACAAAACACACCCGTGCACCTTCACGTGCACGTTAATTCCCTAATAATTGCTCGTACTTATAATTTGTATCCACACGCTCATTATTAAATGCAAACACCGAACCCACATACACAGAAGCACACTCGCACCTATACACATTATTACACAAAAACACACACACGCATACACACACACACACACACACACACACACGCACGCACGCACGCACGCACGCACGCACACACAAACAAATGTTTATTTTTTGTTTTTTTATTTCACTGAAGTAGCAAACGAGCATACAATCCACCTGATGGTAAGTGGTCACCGCCGCCCATGGACATCTGTAATCAACTTCATACAGAACATGGGTTCCATCTGAAGTCAATTACAGATGCTACTCCCGAGGACTGTGATGGTCGCCTCATATAAAAGTGTGTCGGCAACCACACCCTTCTATCGAAACGCAAAAAATGCTTCACGCTAGAAATAGGTGTGGCGGTGGTACTTCCCCGGTCGAACTACACTGGTTCTACCACCTTGAATCATACAGATTTTCTCATACAGTCTTCCACGGGAGAGCACTGGTGACCTGTAATAGAGGTTTCCCATACCTATAATAGGCACCAGGTTCTCACTTCGTGAGGTTGCGATATCCATATGTTTTAAATAATTGTACCTTAGTCTAAGACCTTCTTTGTGAGAGAAATAAACTATTATCTTATCTAACCTTCGCTTGAATCTAAAGTAAATAAAATAGTGTCTTTTGTTTTACTTTGTTAACATAGATGGTTAGTGTTGCGAGTTTCAATACCATATGAAATGTTACCATAAGAGCTTCATTATTTCGAGGTCGAATTATGGTAACATACAAAATTGTAACATATAAACGAAAATACGAGAACAAAAATTTATTTATATCAAAATTATGATTTAGCTGCTATATTTTGCGATATTTATGTTAGTTCTTATTATTTTGACTTTCAATAGAAAAAAACTACAAAAAAATTAGTTCCGAGTGTTTGGATGCGTTAGAAAGACAGCGAGTTTTTTGCTAAATTTGGGGGTCTGGCCAAATTAAACTCACTCTAGTTATTAAAATATACAAATCAAATCAAATCATTTATTATTGTAGAATATGGGTACAATGTAATGGATATATCAGAGTTTTCGCAGTCCTCCATATTCCCGCCACAGACGGGCATACAATATATCATACAAAATTAAAACACAATACAATATAATAAAATAACATTTCAAATAACAGATATTTTAAATTAGTCAAAGATGTATATAAGTCATATTCAGATTTTAATGTTTTTTAATTAATAACGTTGAAATGTCACATACTCAAATTATAATTCCATTATATTCAATTAAAATTAAATGTCAAATATCCAAATTTTAATTTCATTATATGAACAAAAACATTAATTATCATCTAAAAATTCTTTAACAGAGTAGTATGCTTTATCAATAAGGTGTAACTTTAATAATCTCTTAAATTTATATCCAGATTCACATTTTATGGAACTGGGAACTTGGTCGTAAATTTTAGGGGCCATACAAAATACTGAGTGAGTGAGTGTTAGAGTGAGTGTTAGAGTACCATAGCTATCAATGTCTCTATGTACCATCAATGCAATTTCGTAGATATATAACGAAGGGAGAGTTAATATTCATAATACAGAGTACTGTAACTTTGAAATAAAATTGTATGATTTAGAGAGCTATGAAACATAATAAGAGTTCTATTATTATAAAATTACTAGTTACTTTTTTATATGCAGTCAAAGCATCGGAAATTTTTGAGTTTTATTAAGTGGCAAAATCTACGGTCTTACCCATTTGGAAGAGTTTTTATATGTGAAATTGTTGGTGTAGTGAACAAAGTAAAAAAAAATAAAAATATCAAATAAACAGAAAACATTACCAAATAGAAAAATTAAACAAATGTGAAATTACATTTATTGCATGTGTAGAAATCGCGTAAATTCTAACAGTTGTATATAAAGTTGTTAAATATTATAATGGATATGACTCGATTGCAACGGACAATGTTGTGGTCGCTTTGGGCGACGCGGCTCGTACTGCAACCGACGGAACCGGTGCGGATAAGCAGCGGCTTGGTGCGTGGGACAATCGCTTCCGACGGATCGCATATAAGATACGTGGGGATTCCCTACGCCACTGTGAAAGAAAGATTTCAGGTGATTTTTTTACAATCAAAAATTCATTACGTTTACTTCATAGGAATAACATAAACAGGGTAAACGAATTACACAATATTCATTTGTTATATTACAAGCCTCAAATCATTAGTTTAAAGCCTTTCTAGAAGATATAATTTAATATTTAAATACCTTAGGCTTATTTAATTTAAGTTACAACCTTTGAACAAGTTAAGTAAGAATATTAAATTAATAATTATTAATTATGAATATTCAAGTCTCTTCGTAATTTAAGTATTAGAAGTGTTTGAAATAGGTACTTTAACTAAACATAGGATGATTGACGTAACTTTTGATGTACGTATATAGGGTATTAACATTCAAATTTTACACGTTCCAGGCAGCAGAACCCGATCCAACTTGGGATGGAGTGCTAAATGCGTATGACGAGCATAGCAGATGCTTGCAGCGATTTACTAGCACTAGGTTAGCTGGCACCGAAGATTGCCTCACCATGAACGTCTACACGCCTATGAAAAAAGGCAATCAACTCCTTCCTGTCATGGTTTTCATCCATGGAGGTGGCTTCAGAGATGGGTCTAGCTCTCCCTTTATTTACGGACCAGACTATTTTATGAAACATGATGTCATCCTAGTGTCATTTAATTATAGAGTAGAGGTACTCGGCTTTCTCTGCCTGGGCATAAAGGAAGCTCCAGGAAATGTGGGAATGAAAGACCAAGTGGAAGCGTTAAAGTGGGTTAAGAAAAACATTGAGGTTTTTGGTGGAAATCCTGAAGACATAACCATCTTCGGTGAAAGTGCCGGTTCAGCGTCTGTTCTCTATCATATAATATCTCCTATGTCTAAGGGATTATTTGGAAAAGCAATAATGCAAAGCGGGTCAGCAATGTCTCCCTGGAGTTTGCAATTCGAACCCTTAAAGATAGCAAGCTTGTTGGCGCTACAAATGGGATACAATACAAGGGATCCAAAAGAACTTTACCAATTTCTGAGTAATCAACCAGTAGACAAACTGGTAAGTACCCGGGTCCCACGAGCAGACGGAGACACTGTGCTAGCAGAAAACATATTCGTACCTTGCGTCGAAACTAAGATTCCCGGAGTTGATCGGTTTCTACCAGACACACCATACAATTTGATTACAACAGGTAAATATAGTAAAGTGCCTATTATAATAGGATTTAATAGCGATGAAGGATATTTTTTTGCTGGCAAAGAAAATGACACGACAATAGCAAAGCTTACTTTTTATGATTCCCTACCACGAGATTTACTGATACCAACAGATGAAGAAAGAGTTCAAACTGCAAATGAATTACAACAAATTTACATGAAGGACGAAAAGATTTCAAAAGAAACACTATGGAAGTTCGCCAGATATGTTGGCGAATCAAATATAGTTTACCCTGCTGTAGCTACTATGGATCTTTTATTAAAGACTATGGATAATCCAGTGTTTGCGTATAAGTTTGGTTATGATGGTATGTTGAATCTACCGAAGTTTCTGTTTGGATATAGGAAGTACCCAGGTGCAACTCACGCTGACGAGTTATTCTACATGTTCAAATTCCATATAAAATTACCGATAACAAATACTGATAGGATGATGATTGACAGAATGACTACAATGTGGACTAATTTCGTGAAACTTGGGTGAGTAATTGATAACTACGAATGTAATCCACCTGATATTATATATTACTAGCTCTGACCCGCGGCATTGCCTGCACGGTTAAAGGGAATTAACATTAGCATTTGATAGCGTGATTCAGAACTTGCAAATGAATTTTGCTATATCCCAGCATATAAACCATATCATATAATAACTATGTGGTGACGTGAAGAGGAACAAACAAACACACTTTCACATTTATAATATTAGTATGGACTAGTATGGAAGTAGGGATGAGTATCTTATCAGCTAAGCAAAGTAGCTAACGAACCTGATGGTAAGCGGTCTCTGCCGCCCATTGACAAATTTTTGCATGACTAGGATTCTATCTAAATTCAATCACAGATTGATGGCTTCTCCTGATGACCGAGGTGGTCACACCATTTCCTCGTAACTCAAAAGTGCTTCACGCTAGAAATGGGTCTGATCGTAGTAACTCCTCGTTCAAATTACACTTTTTCTACTACCTGATAAATATATGGTTATAATTGGCTTCCTAATAAAATAAGCATTTTTCAATTTTTCAATTTCAGGAAACACGTTCAAACACTATAACTTACCATATAATGTAAGTTTTAACCTATTTAATTTCATTCTTTAAAACAATTTATTTTATATAATTTCAGAAACCCTACTCCAGACACAACTCGTCTGATTCCAATAAAATGGGTCCCCGTCAAGAAGGAGGACCCACATATCTTCGTCATAAATACAGAACTATCCACAGAACCTCTATGGAATCAGACTCTTTTGCTATGGAATAAAATCTACTCTAAATATAGAAGAAACGGTTAATAGAATTATACATTATTATTTTACGCTACAATTTTTTTTAACATTACTTACCTTGTGTGATTGGTGCTAAGATGTCTATGGTAAGAAGAGGTCTGGAGCATGATCCCCTCCCCCTCTTACATATACCTGTATGCGCCCAATCTCAGGATCACTTGTAAATATATGTCTAATATTTTTTTCCCCCGTGTTTTATACTTAATACTATAAGTAAACTAGACTTATAAATAAATTGTTAGAAAAGCAGAGATCTATTCATAGATCTTCATTATACTTATTTAACTTAGAACACCAGATATATAACGATGGTAAAACTGGTCGTCGTGAATAAACTGTACATTATTGTATAAAGCGTGCAATTGTGGTGTGGTTTGGTGTGGTTTTGGTGACGGGTGAATAGCCACTTAATGGCAGTAACATTGATTGTTACCAAAATTTGCCAGAATTCTCCTAAATGCTCTAAAAATGCAGTGTGATGTTTATCACAAGTGAATTCCTTTACTCTGCTATTATTTAACAAGCCTGTTACTCGTTATTTTTATGTGAGGGTCGAATGAAACATAATTTCAAACCTTTTCACCCTAATCAATTAAGTTGAAAATTGGTTTCAATTTTGATTCTAAATGTAACATTTCAGGCAATATTTAGTTTTGGTAATAACTGAAGAACTTGTTACTTTAACAATTAGCTCTAAAATAAATTTTATCTATAAAATATATAATAATTTCATAAACGAATACACGTTTTTATTTCTATCTGAACTAGAAAGTAACCTAATAATCCTCTATAACATAATAAATACTTAGAAATAATCATCTATAACTTAATAAATATTATATTTATTGTACGCTTTAAGTGTTTAAAAATGACATTCTGTTATTGTTAAAAATAAATTGTATGAATGTATGCAAGTAGTAGACAAAGCTAATAAAAGGTTAACAATAAAAAAACTAACGCTTTTATAAACAAATTCGTCGTAAATATTGCGATTTTATTTAGTAGGTAACAATCTTATTTTATTTTGTAACTAGTACCTGTAGATGACAAAACCGGTTTCCAACCATTTCTGACCGACTCGGGTCCAAAACATTATGAGGAAAATGTTTAACTGAACACTCGTGTGATGAAACATATAAGAACTCAATAATCATTCATAATCTTGCAATAAGCAGAAGAATAACAGGATTATTCAGTGAAAAATTACTTATTATATGTTTATACCGTTTTTATAAGTATTCTACATAAATTAAACATCAAATACTATGCAGTGATTATTTTCAAAGAAAAGTAGTGTGATGCAAAAATTAGTAGTGTGACGAATGAGGTAAGTACATATTTTTTTCGAAATAAAGAACTTGAAGCTTTGTTTCCTTATTGACTTTTGGAGGATAATTAAAATAACGCCTATCTACTTTCTTACCTTGAAGAGCAATCCTTGGTTGGTATTAAGATTTCAGTAGCCAACGAGTGTGAATACCTATACGTGAACAACTTGCTGTGAACATGATTGCTTTCCCAAGTAAATATATTAAAACATCTATCAAGGGAGGAGCCATTTGTAAATTTGTGAAATAACATTCGTCTTTCACTCTCCTCGCCTTTACAAGAGATTGTTTAGTCTGTTTTCAGTGTAAATATGTTAATCCATTCTTAATATCTTAAATTTATATAGAATACAAACATAGTTTGCATAGGTATTATTTATTATTTAGCAATAGTTAGAATGAGCAATACACATGCATTAGTGTATAGATTAATTAATTGGAATTTAAAAATAAATACTCGTATTGGTACACATTTAGACATGTTCTACGTAATTTACATCAAGTCTACATCAAGTATCTTGCAATTTTACCCAGTATAATGACGTGAGTGAAGAATTCCTCGCAAGATTGATTAACAGATATTAGATTAGATCTCTGGCGACCTCCCACAAGTTATCAAGAGATGGCGCCACTAGGACGATCTTCCATAACTCATCAAGAGATGGCGCTACTAGTATTCTGAATCACGCCAACGAAGTTTTCTCAACACCTTGCATTTATACAAGTTACGTAAGTTACTTGTTAAAGGAAATTAATATAATATTATGTAATTTTAATTCATATAATTCGTTTCTTACGATGTTTGTGATACACGTATTAAGATTTGAGTCTACCGCAGCTTCTGACCGGGATAATTTTTTATAATGAATGTTTTGTTAGATTAACCCTAGAACCCTACATTTTCAATAAAATAAAACCAGTTATTGAAAATTATTTAATTCTGTTGATTATTGTTTTGAGATCATAAATCAGCCTTACATATAAATAAATTTATAATTAAATATTAAATACAACAAATACCTTTGGGATATTTTTTTTTCATGTTCTAAACAAATTGGAGGTTTGCACTAAGTGCACTTAGTCTTGCTTTTCTGGTCCTTATTCCTTGGACAAAAACGACAACGACTCTGTGTGTGATGTAGAGGAATCGGCCGGCATAGATTTTTTAAAAATAGGACAAATACATGTTTTTACGACCCTACTCAATTTTAGCCTTTGTAAACGTTCCTTCAAATGTTCGTATATGAGAATTAGACCCAATTATTAAAAAATACATCGATTTTTATCGCATCGATATCCTCTGTTAGTCGAAAATCTTCAATACCATCGTACTTAACGTCAAACTCTACTGTAAGTGATTTACTATAAGACATATCCTCTAGAAGAGTTAAAGTGATAAATCTTGGTATAATATACCTCACTAAAATATAATTTAAATGATACATAAATAAATAACAATGATTTAATTAATAAATACGTAAATATTACTTACCGTCCTGGAGTTCTACAGCACCCCAAGACACCTGCGCACACATCTACACCGTGCGGTTTGCGCTGAATTATTGGCCAATGAGTAGTACGGACCCACAGGGTAAAATACACGAGAGATCAAATCTGTGAACTTCACACTCACGGAATCAATTCAAATTCCAAACCTTGTGGGATGCTCTAGCACCCTGCGGTAAGGTTCTAAGGTTTATAATCAAACAGGTATAATTAGAAAAGCGAGAGTTATTCCATAAGTGTTATATTTATAACAGGTTTTTAATGCAAAACATGGTGCGATTACAATGGCTCCTGCTGTGGGGAATACAGGTCTGGGGGCACCCAACGGAACCTGTGCGGGTACGCGGAGGCCTACTGCAAGGTACACTGTCTCCTGATGGGTCGTATACGAAATATTTAGGGATTCCGTACGCTACTGTCAAAGAGAGATTCCAGGTAATTACAATTTCATATATTTTATAATCTACACTTCGCAAATTTTGTCAGTTATTTTGTATTAAACAGACTTCTTTAGGGAACGAATTTATCTGTATATTATTTCATTAGCCTATCGGTGTTAAATTATATTGTACAATATTCAATTTTACCATTTAGAAACATTATTCTCTAAAGTACATAAACTTGATAGTGGAATGGAATAGTACCTAGACTAAAAGGCAATAATGTCTTGTTGTTTATCTTCAAATAAATAATCATGTAATATCTACTGTAGGCAGCAGAACCTGAACCAACATGGGATGGAATCCTGAATGCAACTAACGATAACATCAAATGTTTCCAACGGTCCTCCACCGGCCAACTTTCTGGCCAAGAAGATTGTCTTGTCTTAAACGTTTACTCACCCGTACAACAAACTGATCACCTGCGACCCGTCATGGTCCTTATCCACGGAGGCTTATACAAGGGTGGCTATGGAGCTTCGCTTGTCTACGATCCAGATTATTTAATAAAACATAACGTTATTTTTGTCTCAATCAACTACAGATTAGGAATCTTGGGATTCCTTTGCTTAAAAATCAAAGAAGCGCCTGGAAACGTTGGGTTGAAAGACCAAGTAGAGGCATTAAAATGGGTGAAGAATAACATTAAGGTTTTCGGTGGGAACCCGGACGATGTTACAATATTTGGCGAAAATGCTGGTTCTTCATCTGTCCATTACCACATCTTGTCTCCAATGTCGAAAGGACTATTCCATAAAGCCATTATGCAAAGTGGTACAGCATCTTGTCCCTGGAGTATACAATTCGAACCTGTAAAGACAGCAAGTTTGTTGGCTAAACAAATAGGCTTCTTTACAAAATATCCCAGTGATTTATATCAAATTTTAAGTAGTGAATCAACTGAAAACCTTCTAACCACTCGAATTCCTAGAGCAAAGGGTGACATTTGTTTATCAGAAAACATATTTGTTCCTTGTATTGAAGATGAAATATCGGGAGTTGAAAGATTTTTAACAGATGCGCCATATAATTTGATGAAAACAGGACAATATAACAAGATACCAATCATAATAGGATACAATAACGTGGAAGGATACTTGTTTGCTTCTAAAGAAAAGGATACTACAATAGATAACATAACCTTCAACGATTCCTTGCCCCGTAACCTTTTGATACCAATTGAAGCCAAAAGCAGTGAAACTGCACAAACGTTGAATAGTATTTATATGAAAAATGTTAAGATTTCCAAACAATCACTCTGGAAATTCTCCAAATATATTGGTGATTCCCAGATTGTGTACCCAGTAGTGGCTGATGCAGATCTGTTATCTCGAACTATGGATAATCCAGTATTTGCCTATAAATTTAAATATGACGGTGTACTCAATTTGGCAAAATCTAAAGCTGGTTATACAAAATACCCAGGAGCAACGCACGCCGATGAAGTGTTCTACTTATACAAAATCAAACTCAATTTAAAATTAACAAACAAGGATAGAACAATGATAGACAGGATGACTACGTTATGGACAAACTTCGTTAAATATGGGTAAGTAGTTTTAAAGTAATCAAAGAAAGAAAAAATACTGACGACTAGTAAATTAGTTGCGTTATCTCTCCTTCATGTATTAAATAAAACGACTGAAGTATATAAATTGTATCAAATTCTTATTTTGTGTTGTCTTTAGAAACTTAACACTCAAAACTACCCAAAGCGTTCAACGATCACATTATTGTAATATCTTGTCAAAATCTTAATGATTTTGCTTTCTAATGATTTTATTTGTTTCAGTGATCCTACGCCAAACTCAAGCAAATTACTGCCAACAAAATGGCGTCCTATTGACCAGATGGACCCGCAAGTTTTCGTGATAGACAAGGAATTTTCGACGGAACCTTTATGGAACGACAGTGTTCTACTTTACTGGAATAGCACATACACAAAATATAGGAGAATAAGTTGAATACCTAAATTTAAGAGACTATGGTTTACTTATAAATAAAAATTCGACATATTTAATTTATTTTACAATTTTAAAATGTTGGAAAAATTCAAAAGTTCAATGATAATCTCATAATAACTGTAATTTCCTCGCAACTGCGTTTTTACTATAGCAATGCATTGCAGCTCGAACATTAAATGAACAATATTGTTAGGCGTGACTTTGAGAAATTCATTTTATGTTACGATAAATGAGTGAAATTCATAACAAATATTCAAAAACACATTTTTACATATATAACAGACATTAATAATATTTGTTAATATTTATTTCTAATATTTCTAATTTAAAGATTTCTTATGTTCATTAAACGTCCAGATTTCTTACTATCAACTTTTATACTTAGTGATAAATAGAAACAGACAGAACGTCCAAACTGCTTCAAAAAGTCATTATTTCTCATTATTAAACTCAAGCTATTTCAATGGTATCCATGTCCTACTAAAAGACAAAGCAAAAAGCCTTGGTATTTAGATGGATAGCTTTTTGTCTTAGGCTCCTCAGATCAACGAGGTGAGCAGGAAAGCATTTTTAGCTATGGGTTCACTTCGGAGGCTTCGCAACTTTTTACCAATTACCATCAAAATTTCACTTGCAATGAGTTTATTGCAACCTATCCTTGACTATGCAGATATTTGCTATCTAGATCTAACCATGGATCAACCAAATAAGCTTGATCGTATGCAAAATCTACTTATTAGATTATTATTTGGAATTTTTAAATATTATCATGTTGCTGAGTATCGTTCGCAACTCAAGTGGCTCTCAATTCGACTTCGTCGGAATGCTCATATTCTTTCTGTTTTATACTGCGTCTTGCTTAGCCCAAACTATCACAGTTTAGTCCTAACTATCTAAAAGAGAGATTTCAATAATTACAATTCTCACACGATACACGCTTACTTCGATCTAATAAAAATCTTTCCCTTTTAACACCTTCTTGTTCTTCGTCTTTCTACGGTAAATCCTTCACTTCAGTGGATGTACGCTTAAGGAATTCTTTATCGGTTGACATTCGTCGTGCACATTCACTGGATTCTTTCAAAGTGAAGTTCTTACAAGTGAAGGAATTTTACCTAATATTTTAATATATTTCCTTCTCTTTTATATTTCCCTCCCTATTTTATTTCTACGAGAGAACTCTTTATGTTTCTTTCACCTATACCCTCTTACTATTTTACGTCTACTATCATAAAGTAGGTACTATTAGCTGCTGACATACTTAAATATTTATGGTATAATTTTGTACACTCTACCCTCTCTTGTATTTGTTATATTTTTCCTTTGATTTCTCTCAGGTTGTCTTGAAGAGATGTGTATTTTAGTCATAAGACCGTCTATTGTACGTTAGATTTTATGTCTTTTTATTTTTTGTTTGTTAATTTTTGTGATTGGTGTACAGTAATAAAGTTTAGTATTATATTGTCATTATCATTACAAGCTTTCATAATTATTCCAATACTGCACATGGGTCTCCTCTCAGAATATGACTCCTCTTGAGTAACGCACTTGTAAAAAAAATTGTATTAAATTTCGTTTTTATTTGTCACCTCTTAGATGGCAAAACCGCTCAACCGGTCTCCGTCCATTATGAAACAAGTCTGCATCCAAGATGTTTTGAGGAAAATGCTCAGTTCAACGCATATGTTGCAGAACATCAAATAAGCCAATACCTTTTCTGCGACAGGAAAAATCATAATATAATTATTCAGTCAAAAAGATTTTGTTGCAGATAAAGTACACCTTATATAAGTACTCCTTCAATTAAATGGGAATTAGAATATAGTGATTAATTTCAGTTTTAAATATGTTTACTGCAACAAATAAGGTATGTATAATTGTATAATAATATATTATGCGTATCGCATTACAGCGAAGAAGTAAGCCTTAAGTCTACTTTAAAATATTTAGTTATCGTGCTTTAAGTTCTTATTGAATTTGAAAGGATAAATAAAAGAAAATCTTTCTTTAGGTAATCTTCTATGTTAGAAATTCATCTTTAATTATTAGTACTTAAGTAGCAAGCGAGCATGCAGTTCACCTGATAAAAAGCCGTCACTAGCAACCTTGTGTATATATATATATACACAAGGTTGCTAGTGACGGCTTTTATATATATATATAAACAACTTGATTTAGAACACCTGTTACTTCTGAATTAAATACATGTATCTAAACCCTCGAATCTCTGAATCGAAGATGAAGAGGTATTGTTCAATATCTGTATTATAGTGTAAATATGTTAAACGATGCTTAATACGTTGAAATTATTAAAAAAACTAACACAATTTGCAATTAATTTTACGTATCAATAGTTTCAATAAGCAATATAAATGCATATTTAATAGAATTCGCATGACCGCAATGAATACGCGTAATGATAAATTTCGCCATGGTTCACGAAATTTACGTCAAGTTCCTTGCAATCTTACATGGGATAGTTTCGAAAGTAAAGAATTCCTCGCAAGATAAATTAAGAGATTTTTTGCACATCACCATTACGACTTAACTTGTTTGATTTTAGTTAAATAATTGCATATATTTATTCATTCATTATTTTATTAATTACAAATGAAACAAAAAATACGTAATTGTAAAGAATATGCTGTATCATTAGAACTTAAGATGCTTGTAACACAAGACACACATTGACATTTGATTCTCCTGCAGGTTTTGACCAGGATATTCTTGTTTGTAATTGTTTGTATCCAGCTGTCATAATTATCAAAAAGCGAAATAAATAAGTATTAAGAGTAATTTCAATGTTATGTCTTAAACTTGTTTTTAATGCAGAATATGGTGAGATTATTATGGCTCCTGCTGTGGGGAATACAGGTCTGGGCACACCCAACGGAACCTGTACGGGTACGCGGAGGCCTACTACAAGGTACACTCTCTCGTGATGGGTCGTATGCGAAATATTCAGGGATACCGTATGCTATTGTTACAGAGAGATTCCAGGTAACTACAATTTCATATATTTTATAATCTACACTTCGAAATTTTTTTCAGTTATTTTGTATTAAACAGACTTCTTTAGAGAACGAATTTATCTGTATATTATTTCAATAGCCTACCGGTGTTAAATTAGATTGTACCATATTTAATTTTACCGTTTAGAAACATAATTATCTAGAGTATATAAACTTTATCCTTTATAATGGCCTAGTACCTAGACTAAAAGGCAATAATGTCTTGTTATTTATCTTCAAATAAATAATCATGTAATATCTACTGTAGGCAGCAGAACCTGAAGTAACATGGGATGGAATCCTGAATGCAACTAACGAGGATATTAAATGTCTCCAAACTACTTTTACTGGCCGCCTATCAGGTCAAGAAGATTGTCTCGTCTTAAACGTTTACACACCTGAAGAACAAACTGACCAACTTCGGCCCGTCATGGTCTTCATCCACGGAGGCGGATACAAGCGCGGCTCTTCATCTTCGAATCTATATAGTCCAGACTATTTAATAAAACATAACGTTGTTTTTGTCTCAATCAACTACAGATTAGGAATCTTGGGATTCCTTTGCTTAAGAATCAAAGAAGCGCCTGGAAACGTTGGATTGAAAGACCAAGTAGAGGCATTAAAATGGGTGAAGAATAACATTAAGGTTTTCGGTGGGAACCCTGACGATGTTACAATATTTGGCGAAAATGCTGGTTCTTCATCTGTGCAATACCATATCTTGTCTCCAATGTCTAAAGGACTATTCCATAAAGCCATTATGCAAAGTGCTACAACATCTTGTCCCTGGAGTTTACAATTCGAACCTGTAAAGGCAGCAAGTTTGTTGGCTGAACAAATAGACTACTTTACAAAATATCCCAGTGATTTATATCAAATTTTAAGTAGTCAATCGTCTAAAAAACTTCTAACCGCTCGAGTTCCTAGAGCAAAGGGTGACATTTATTTATCAGAAAACATATTTGTACCTTGTATAGAAGATGAAATATCGGGAGTTGAAAGATTTTTACCAGACTCGCCATATAATTTGATGAAAACAGGACAATATAACGAGGTACCAATCATAATAGGATACAATAACATGGAAGGATACTTATTCGCTTCTAGAGAAAATGTCGATACAATAGAAGAAATTACCATCCATGACTCCTTGCCCCGTAACCTGCTAATACCAAGGAATGACGAGAGAAATAAAACGGCAGAGAAATTGAAAGGGCTATATATGAAAAAAGGAAAGATTTCTAAGCAAACACATTGGAAAATTTCCAAATATATCGGTGATTCCCAGATCGTGTACCCAGTAGTGGCTGATGCAGATCTGTTTTCTCGAACTATGAATAATCCAGTGTTTGCCTATAAATTTAAATATAACGGCGAACGCAATTTTGCAAAAGTCAAGGCTGGTTATACGAAATACCCAGGTGCAACGGACGCCGATGAACTATTCTACTTATTCAAAGTCAAATTCAATTTACCAGTAACAAACAAGGATAGAGTAATGATAGACAAGATGACTACGTTATGGACAAACTTCGTTAAATATGGGTAAGTAATTTTAAAGTAATCAAAGAAAGAAAAAATACTGACGACTTATAGATTTGTTTGCCTTATTCCCCCTTCAGGCATTAAAGAAAACGACATAAGTGCACAAATTGAATCAAATTCTTATTTTTTGTGGTCTTTAGAACCTTAACACTCAAAACTACTCAAAGCGTTCAACGATCACATTATTGTAATATCTTGTAAAAATCTTAACGACTTTACTACTAATGATTTCGTTCGTTTCAGTGATCCTACGCCGAACGCAAATCAATTACTGCCAACAAAATGGCGTCCTATTGACAAAATGGACCCGCAAGTTTTCGTCATAGACAGAAAATTTTCGACGGAACCTTTATGGAATGACAATGCTCTACTTTACTGGAATAGCACATATACAAAATATAGGAGAATGAGTTGAAACCTCAACCTAAGAGATTATGGTTCCCATTATAAATATTCCATATCCATTATATATTATAAAAAATCGACATATTTAATTTATTGAATTATTTTAGTATTTTAGTACTTTAATTTTAAAATTTTAAAACAAAAATGATAATTTCGTAAGAACTGTAATTTTCTAACCTCGTAACTGCGTTTGTACGATAGCAATACGTGGCAACCCGTACATTAAATAAATAATAATGTTAGGCGTTGCTTTAACATATTCATGTTAAGATAAATCAGTGAAATTCATAACATTTCTTAAAGGCAGTAAAACCAGTGTAGTTCGACCGGGAAGGTACCACCGCCACACCTAATTCTAACATGAAGCACACCTTGCCTTTCGATGGAAGGATGTAATTACCGGCACACTTTTATATGAGGCGACCATCCTCCAGTCCTTGGAAATAGCAACGCATCTGTGATTGACTTCAGATGGAACGTATGTTCTATATGAAGTTGCTAACAAATGTCTTTAGGCGGCGGTGACCACTTACCATCAGGTGGATTGCATGCTCGTTTGCTACTTCATTATTATAAAAAAAAAAACATTTTTTCTTATTTAACAGACAGTGACAACATTTTGTGACTTTTTCTAATAATTCTAATTTAAAGATTGCTTAACGTTTTCATTAAATTCCAAATTGCCTTCTATCAACTTTTATACCTAGGGAATAAATAAAAATAGACGGAAACTCAGCTACATTGAATAACTCATTATAAACTTTCATAATTATTCCAATACTGGACACGAGTCTTATCTCAGAATATGCCTCCTTTTGAGTATCGCATTTATAAACAAAATTATCTTTAATTTACTATTTTATTAATCACCTCGTATATGACAAGAACGCTCAACCGGTCCCCGTACATTGTAAAAACAAGTCTGAGTAAGTATTAAACGTCCAGATTTCGTACTATCAACTTCTCTCATTATTAAACTCAAGCTATTTCAATGGTATCCATGTCCTACTAAATGACAAAGCAAAAAGCCTTGGTATTTAGCTTCTTGTCTTGGGCTCCTCAGATCAAAGAGGTGAGAAGGAAAGCATTTTCAGCTATAGGTTCACTTCGGAGGCTTCGCATCTTTTTACCAATTACCACCAAAATTTCATTTACAATGAGTTTATTGCATCCTATCCTTGACTATGCAGATGTTTGCTATCTAGATCTAACCGTGGATCAACCAAATAAGCTTGAGCGTATTCAACGCGTGGATCGTGGAGCGTGGATCAACCGTGGATCAACTAAATAAGCTTGAGCGCATTGAAAACCTACTTATAAGATCCTTATTTGGAATTCGTAAATATGATCATGTCTCTGAGTATCGATCAAAACTCAAATGGCTCCCAATACATCTTCGGAATTCTTTCTGCTTTATACTGCGCCTTGCTTAGCTCAAACTATCTAACTTTAGTCCTAACTATCTAAAAGAGAGATTTCAGTACTTACATTTCTCTCACGATACACACTTACTTCGATCTAATGAAAATCTTTCCCTTTTAACACCTTCTTGTTCTATATCTTTCTACGGTAAATCCTTCACTTCAGTGGATGTGCGCTTAAGGAATTCTTTATCGGATGACGTTCGTCGTGCACATTCACTGGATTCTTTCAATGAAGGAATTTTACCTAATATTTTAATTTATTTCCTTCTCTTTTATATTTCCCTCCCTATTTTATTTGTACGAGAGAACTCTTTTCTTTTACCTATACCCTCTTACTATTTTACGTCTACTATCATAAAGTAGGTACTATTAGCTGCTGACATACTTAAATATTTATGGTATAATTTTGTACACTCTACCCTCTCTTGTATTTGTTATATTTTTCCTTTGGTTTCTGTCAGGTTGTCTTGAAGAGATGTGTATTTTAGTCATAAGACCGTCTATTGTATGTTAGATTTTATATCTTTTTATTTTCTGTTTGTTAATTTTTGTGATTGGTGTACAATAAAGAAGTTTAGTGCTGTATTGTCATTATCATTACAAGCTTTCATAATTATTCCAATACTGCACATGGGTCTCCTCTCAGAATATGACTCCTCTTGAGTAACCCATTTGTAAAAAAAAATGTGTTAAATTTCGTTTTTATTTGTCACCTCTTAGATGACAAGATCGCTCAACCGGTCTCCGTCCATTATGAAACAAGTCTGCATCCAAGATGTTTTGAGGAAAATGCTCAGTTCAACGCATATGTTGCAGAATATCAAATAAGCCAATACCTTTTCTGCGACAGGAAAAATCATAATATCAGTCAGTCAAACAGATTTTGTTGCAGACAAATTACACCTTATATAAGTACTCCTTCAATTAAATGGGAATTAGTATATAGTGATCAATTTCAGTTTTAAATGTGTTTAGTGCAACAAATAAGGTATGTATAATTGCATAATAATATATTATGCGTATCGCATTACAGCGAAGAAGTAAGCCTAAAGTCTACTTTAAAATATTTAGTTATCGTGCTTTAAGTTCTTATTGAATTTGAAAGGATAATTAGAAGAAAATCTTTCTTAGTACGTAATCTTTTATGTTAGAAATTCATATTTAAATTTATTAATACTTAAGTAGCAAGCGAGCATGCAGTTCACCTGACAAAAAGCCGTCACTAGCACCCTTATATAAACAACTTGATTTAGAACACCTGTTACTTCTGAGTTAAATACATGGATCTAAAACCTCGAATCTATGAATCGAAGATGAGGATGGATTGTTCAAAATCTGTATTATAGTGTAAATATGTTAAACTATGCTTAATACGTTGAATTTATTTAAAAAACTAACACAATTTACAATAAATTTTATGTATCAATAGTTTCCATAAGCAATATAAATGCATATTTCATAGAATTCGCAAGACCGCAATGAATACTCGTACTGATACATTTCGCCATGGTTCACGTAATTTACGTCAAGTTCCTTACTTTTGAAAAATCTTATGTAAGATTGCAATCTTACATAAGATAGTTTCAAAAGTAAAGAATTCCTCGCAAGATAAAAGAGATTTGCACATCACCATTACGACTTAACTTGTTTGATTTTAGTTAAATAATTGCATATATTTATTCATAGGCAACTTTGGCCCTCTAGTCATTACAAATCGAGTTTTTATTTTATTAATTACAAATGAAACAAAGAATACGTAATTGTAAAGAATATGCTGTATCATTAGAACTTAAGATGCTTGTAACACAAGACACACATTGACATTTGAGTCTCCTGCAGGTTTTGACCAGGATATTCTTGTTTGTAATTGTTTGTATCCAGCTGTCATAATTACCAAAAAGCGAAATAAATAAGTATTAAGAGTTATTTCAATGTTATGTCTTAAACTTGTTTTTAATGCAGAATATGGTGAGATTACTATGGCTCCTGCTGTGGGGAATACAGGTCTGGGCACACCCAACGGAACCTGTACGGGTACGCGGAGGCCTACTACAAGGTACACTCTCTCGTGATGGGTCGTATGCGAAATATTTAGGGATACCGTATGCTATTGTTACAGAGAGGTTCCAGGTAACTACAATTTCATATATTTTATAATCTACACTTCACAAATTTTGTCAGTTATTTTGTATTAAACAGAGTTCCTTAGGGAACGAATTTATCTGTATATTATTTCATTAGCCTATCGGTGTTAAATTCGATTGTACCATATTTAATTTTACCGTTTAGAAACATAATTCTCTAGAGTACATAAACTTTATCCTTTATAATGGCCTAGTACCTAGACTAAAAAGCAATAATGTCTTGTTGTTTATCTTCAAATAAATAATCATGTAATATCTACTGTAGGCAGCAGAACCTGAAGTAACATGGGATGGAATCCTGAATGCAACTAACGAGGATATTAAATGTCTCCAAACTACTTTTACTGGCCGCCTATCAGGTCAAGAAGATTGTCTCGTCTTAAACGTTTACACACCTGAAGAGCAAACTGACCAACTTCGGCCCGTCATGGTCTTCATTCACGGAGGCGGATACAAGCGCGGCTCTTCATCTTCGAATCTATATAGTCCAGACTATTTAATAAAACATAACATTGAGTTTGTCCCAATCAACTACAGATTAGGAATCTTGGGATTTCTTTGCTTAAGAATCAAAGAAGCGCCTGGAAACATTGGATTGAAAGACCAAGTAGAGGCATTAAAATGGGTGAAGAATAACATTAAGGTTTTCGGTGGGAACCCTGACGATGTTACAATATTTGGCGAAAATGCTGGTTCTTCATCTGTGCAATACCATATCTTGTCTCCAATGTCTAAAGGACTATTCCATAAAGCCATTATGCAAAGTGCTACAACATCTTGTCCCTGGAGTTTACAATTCGAACCTGTAAAGGCAGCAAGTTTGTTGGCTGAACAAATAGACTACTTTACAAAATATCCCAGTGATTTATATCAAATTTTAAGTAGTCAATCGTCTAAAAAACTTCTAACCGCTCGAGTTCCTAGAGCAAAGGGTGACATTTATTTATCAGAAAACATATTTGTTCCTTGTAAAGAAGATGAAATATCGGGAGTTGAAAGATTTTTACCAGACTCGCCATATAATTTGATGAAAACAGGACAATATAACGAGGTACCAATCATAATAGGATACAATAACATGGAAGGATACTTATTCGCTTCTAGAGAAAATGTCGCTACAATAGAAGAAATTACCATCCATGACTCCTTGCCCCAAAACCTGCTGATAAAAAGGGACAACGAGAGAAATAAAACGGCAGAGAAATTGAAAGGGCTATATATGAAAAAAGGAAAGATTTCTAAGCAAACACATTGGAAAATTTCCAAATATATCGGTGATTCCCAGATCGTGTACCCAGTAGTGGCTGATGCAGATCTGTTTTCTCGAACTATGAATAATCCAGTGTTTGCTTATAAATTTAAATATAACGGCGAACGCAATTTTGCAAAACTCAAGGCCGGTTATACGAAATACCCAGGTGCAACGGACGCCGATGAACTATTCTACTTATTCAAAGTCAAATTCAATTTACCAGTAACAAACAAGGATAGAGTAATGATAGACAAGATGACTACGTTATGGACAAACTTCGTTAAATATGGGTAAGTAATTTTAAAGTAATCAAAGAAAGAAAAAATACTGACGACTTATAGATTTGTTTGCCTTATTCCCCCTTCAGGCATTAAAGAAAACGACATAAGTGCACAAATTGAATCAAATTCTTATTTTTTCTGGTCTTTAGAACCTTAACACTCAAAACTACTCAAAGCGTTCAACGATCACATTATTGTAATATCTTGTAAAAATCTTAACGACTTTACTACTAATGATTTCGTTCGTTTCAGTGATCCTACGCCGAACGCAAATCAATTACTGCCAACAAAATGGCGTCCTATTGACAAAATGGACCCGCAAGTTTTCATCATAGACAGAAAATTTTCGACGGAACCTTTATGGAATGACAATGCTCTACTTTACTGGAATAGCACATATACAAAATATAGGAGAATGAGTTGAAACCTCAACCTAAGAGATTATGGTTCCCATTATAAATATTCCATATCCATTATATATTATAAAAAATCGACATATTTAATTTATTGAATTATTTTAGTATTTTAGTACTTTAATTTTAAAATTTTAAAACAAAAATGATAATTTCGTAAGAACTGTAATTTTCTAACCTCGTAACTGCGTTTGTACGATAGCAATACGTGGCAACCCGTACATTAAATAAATAATAATGTTAGGCGTTGCTTTAACATATTCATGTTAAGATGAATCAGTGAAATTCATAACATTTCTTAAAGGCAGTAAAACCAGTGTAGTTCGACCGGGAAGGTACCACCGCCACACCTAATTCTAACATGAAGCACACCTTGCCTTTCGATGGAAGGATGTGATTACCGGCACACTTTTCAGACGGATATCAGGCGACCATCCTAGTCCTCGGAAATAGCAACGCATCTATGATTGACTTCAGATAGAACCTATGTTCTATATGAAGTTGCTAACAAATGTCTTTAGGCGGCGGTGACCACTTACCATCAGGTGGATTGCATGCTCGTTTGCATTATTATAAAAAAAAACATTTTTTCTTATTTAACAGACAGTGACAACATTTTGTGACTTTTTCTAATAATTCTAATTTAAAGATTGCTTAACGTTTTCATTAAATTCCAAATTGCCTTCTATCAACTTTTATACCTAGGGAATAAATAAAAATAGACGGAAACTCAGCTACATTGAATAACTCATTATAAACTTTCATAATTATTCCAATACTGGACACGAGTCTTATCTCAGAATATGACTCCTTTTGAGTATCGCATTTATAAACAAAATTATCTTTAATTTGCGATTTTATTAATCACCTCGTATATGACAAGACCGCTCAACCGGTCCCCGTACATTGTAAAACCATGTCTGGGTAAGTATTAAACGTCCAGATTTCGTACTATCAACTTATCTCATTATTAAACTCAAGCTATTTCAATGGTATCCATGTCCTACTAAAAGACAAAGCAAAAAGCCTTGGTATTTAGCTTCTTGTCTTGGGCTCCTCAGATCAAAGAGGTGAGAAGGAAAGCATTTTCAGCTATGGGTTCACTTCGGAGGCTTCGCATCTTTCTACCAATTACCACCAAAATTTCATTTACAATGAGTTTATTGCATCCTATCCTTGACTATGCAGATGTTTGCTATCTAGATCTAACCGTGGATCAACCAAATAAGCTTGAGCGCATTGAAAACCTACTTATAAGATCCTTATTTGGAATTCGTAAATATGATCATGTCTCTGAGTATCGATCAAAACTCAAATGGCTCCCAATACGTCTTCGGAATTCTTTCTGCTTTACTGCGCCTTGCTTAGCTCAAACTATCTAACTTTAGTCCTAACTATCTAAAAGAGAGATTTCAGTACTTACACTTACACTTCTCTCACGATACACACTTACTTCGATCTAATGAAAATCTTTCCCTTTTGACACCTTCTTGTTCTTCATCTTTCTACGGTAAATCCTTCACTTCAGTGGATGTGCGCTTAAGGAATTCTTTATCGGTTGACATTCGTCGTGCATATTCACTGGATTCTTTCAAAGTGAAGTTCTTACAAGTGAAGCAATTTTACCTAATATTTTAATATATTTCCTTCTCTTTTATATTTCCCTCCCTATTTTATTTCTACGAGAGAACTCTTTATGTTTCTTTTACCTATACCCTCTTTTTATTTTACGTCTACTATCATAAAGTAGGTACTATTAGCTGCTGACATACTTAAATATTTATGGTATAATTTTTTACACTCTACCCTCTCTTGTATTTGTTATATTTCTCCTTTGGTTTCACTCAGGTTGTCTTGAAGAGATGTATATTTTAGTCATAAGACCGTCTGTTGTACGTTAGATTTTATGTCTTTTTATTTTTTGTTTGTTAATTTTTGTGATTGGTGTACAATAAAGAAGTTTAGTGCTGTATTGACATTATCATTACAAGCTTTCATAATTATTCCAATACTGCACATGGGTCTCCTCTCAGAATATGACTCCTCTTGAGTAACCCATTTGTAAAAAAAAAATGTGTTAAATTTCGTTTTTATTTGTCACCTCTTAGATGACAAGATCGCTCAACCGGTCTCCGTCCATTATGAAACAAGTCTGCATCCAAGATGTTTTGAGGAAAATGCTCAGTTCAACGCATATGTTGCAGAACATCAAATAAGCCAATACCTTTTCTGCGACAGGAAAAATCATAATATAATTATTCAGTCAAACAGATTTTGTTGCAGATAAAGTACACCTTATATAAGTACTCCTTCAATTAAATGGGAATTAGTATATAGTGATCAATTTCAGTTTTAAATGTGTTTAGTGCAACAAATAAGGTATGTATAATTGTAAAATAATATATTATGCGTATCGCATTACAGCGAAGAAGTAAGCCTTAAGTCTACTTTAAAATATTTAGTTATCGTGCTTTAAGTTCTTATTGAATTTGAAAGGATAAATAAAAGAAAATCCTTCTTAGTAGGTAATCCTTTATGTTAGAAATTCATATTTAAATTTATTAATACTTAAGTAGCAAGCGAGCATGCAGTTCACCTGACAAAAAGCCGTCACTAGCACCCTTATATAAACAACTTGATTTAGAACACCTGTTACTTCTGAATTAAATACATGGATCTAAACCCTCGAATCTATGAATCGAAGATGAGGATGGATTGTTCAAAATCTGTATTATAGTGTAAATATGTTAAACTATGCTTAATACGTTGAATTTATTTAAAAAACTAACACAATTTACAATAAATTTTATGTATCAATAGTTTCCATAAGCAATATAAATGCATATTTCATAGAATTCGCAAGACCGCAATGAATACTCGTACTGATACATTTCGCCATGGTTCACGTAATTTACGTCAAGTTCCTTACTTTTGAAAAATCTTATGTAAGATTGCAATCTTACATAAGATAGTTTCAAAAGTAAAGAATTCCTCGCAAGATAAAAGAGATTTGCACATCACCATTACGACTTAACTTGTTTGATTTTAGTTAAATAATTGCATATATTTATTCATAGGCAACTTTGGCCCTCTAGTCATTACAAATCGAGTTTTTATTTTATTAATTACAAATGAAACAAAGAATACGTAATTGTAAAGAATATGCTGTATCATTAGAACTTAAGATGCTTGTAACACAAGACACACATTGACATTTGAGTCTCCTGCAGGTTTTGACCAGGATATTCTTGTTTGTAATTGTTTGTATCCAGCTGTCATAATTACCAAAAAGCGAAATAAATAAGTATTAAGAGTTATTTCAATGTTATGTCTTAAACTTGTTTTTAATGCAGAATATGGTGAGATTACTATGGCTCCTGCTGTGGGGAATACAGGTCTGGGCACACCCAACGGAACCTGTACGGGTACGCGGAGGCCTACTACAAGGTACACTCTCTCGTGATGGGTCGTATGCGAAATATTTAGGGATACCGTATGCTATTGTTACAGAGAGGTTCCAGGTAACTACAATTTCATATATTTTATAATCTACACTTCACAAATTTTGTCAGTTATTTTGTATTAAACAGAGTTCCTTAGGGAACGAATTTATCTGTATATTATTTCATTAGCCTATCGGTGTTAAATTCGATTGTACCATATTTAATTTTACCGTTTAGAAACATAATTCTCTAGAGTACATAAACTTTATCCTTTATAATGGCCTAGTACCTAGACTAAAAAGCAATAACGTCTTGTTGTTTATCTTCAAATAAATAATCATGTAATATCTACTGTAGGCAGCAGAACCTGAAGTAACATGGGATGGAATCCTGAATGCAACTAACGAAGATATTAAATGTCTCCAAACTACTTTAACTGGCCGCCTATCAGGTCAAGAAGACTGTCTAGTCTTAAACGTTTACACACCTGAAGAGCAAACTGACCAACTTCGGCCCGTCATGGTCTTCATCCACGGAGGCGGATACAAGCGCGGCTCTTCATCTTCGTATGCATATAGTCCAGACTATTTAATAAAACATAACGTTGTTTTTGTCTCAATCAACTACAGATTAGGAATCTTGGGATTCCTTTGCTTAAGAATCAAAGAAGCGCCTGGAAACGTTGGGTTGAAAGACCAAGTAGAGGCATTAAAATGGGTGAAGAATAACATTAAGGTTTTCGGTGGGAACCCTGACGATGTTACAATATTTGACCAAAATGCTGGTTCTTCATCTGTGCAATACCATATCTTGTCTCCAATGTCTAAAGGACTATTCCATAAAGCCATTATGCAAAGTGCTACAACATCTTGTCCCTGGAGTTTACAATTCGAACCTGTAAAGGCAGCAAGTTTGTTGGCTGAACAAATAGACTACTTTACAAAATATCCCAGTGATTTATATCAAATTTTAAGTAGTCAATCGTCTAAAAAACTTCTAACCGCTCGAGTTCCTAGAGCAAAGGGTGACATTTATTTATCAGAAAATATATTTGTACCTTGTATAGAAGATGAAATATCGGGAGTTGAAAGATTTTTACCAGACTCGCCATATAATTTGATGAAAACAGGACAATATAACGAGGTACCAATCATAATAGGATACAATAACATGGAAGGATACTTATTCGCTTCTAGAGAAAATGTCGATACAATAGAAGAAATTACCATCCATGACTCCTTGCCCCGTAACCTGCTAATACCAAGGAATGACGAGAGAAATAAAACGGCAGAGAAATTGAAAGGGCTATATATGAAAAAAGGAAAGATTTCTAAGCAAACACATTGGAAAATTTCCAAATATATCGGTGATTCCCAGATCGTGTACCCAGTAGTGGCTGATGCAGATCTGTTTTCTCGAACTATGAATAATCCAGTGTTTGCCTATAAATTTAAATATAACGGCGAACGCAATTTTGCAAAAGTCAAGGCTGGTTATACGAAATACCCAGGTGCAACGGACGCCGATGAACTATTCTACTTATTCAAAGTCAAATTCAATTTACCAGTAACAAACAAGGATAGAGTAATGATAGACAAGATGACTACGTTATGGACAAACTTCGTTAAATATGGGTAAGTAATTTTAAAGTAATCAAAGAAAGAAAAAATACTGACGACTTATAGATTTGTTTGCCTTATTCCCCCTTCAGGCATTAAAGAAAACGACATAAGTGCACAAATTGAATCAAATTCTTATTTTTTGTGGTCTTTAGAACCTTAACACTCAAAACCACTCAAAGCGTTCAACTTGTAATTCAAATTGTAATATCTTGTAAAAATCTTAACGACTTTACTACTAATGATTTCGTTCATTTCAGTGATCCTACGCCGAACGCAAATCAATTACTGCCAACAAAATGGCGTCCTATTGACAAAATGGAGCCGCAAGTTTTCATCATAGACAGAAAATTTTCGACGGAACCTTTATGGAATGACAATGCTCTACTTTACTGGAATAGCACATATACAAAATATAGGAGAATGAGTTGAAACCTCAACCTAAGAGATTATGGTTCCCATTATAAATATTCCATATCCATTATATATTATAAAAAATCGACATATTTAATTTATTGAATTATTTTAGTATTTTAGTACTTTAATTTTAAAATTTTAAAACAAAAATGATAATTTCGTAAGAACTGTAATTTTCTAACCTCGTAACTGCGTTTGTACGATAGCAATACGTGGCAACCCGTACATTAAATAAATAATAATGTTAGGCGTTGCTTTAACATATTCATGTTAAGATAAATCAGTGAAATTCATAACATTTCTTAAAGGCAGTAAGGCAGTGTAGTTCGACCGGGAAGGTACCACCGCCACACCTAATTCTAACATGAAGCACACCTTGCCTTTCGATGGAAGGATGTGATTACCGGCACCCTTTTATATGAGGCGATCATCCTCCAGTCCTCGGAAATAGCAACGCATCTGTGATTGACTTCAGATAGAACATATGTTCTATATGAAGTTGCTAACAAATGTCTTTAGGCGGCGGTGACCACTTACCATCAGGTGGATTGCATGCTCGTTTGCTACTTCATTATTATAAAAAAAAAAACATTTTTTCTTATTTAACAGACAGTGACAACATTTTGTGACTTATTCTAATAATTCTAATTTAAAGATTGCTTAACGTTTTCATTAAATTCCAAATTGCCTTCTATCAACTTTTATACCTAGGGAATAAATAAAAATAGACGGAAACTCAGCTACATTGAATAACTCATTATAAACTTTCATAATTATTCCAATACTGGTCACGAGTCTTATCTCAGAATATGACTCCTTTTGAGTATCGCATTTATAAACAAAATTATCTTTAATTTGCGATTTTATTAATCACCTCGTATATGACAAGACCGCTCAACCGGTCCCCGTACATTGTAAAACCATGTCTGGGTAAGTATTAAACGTCCAGATTTCGTACTATCAACATATCTCATTATTAAACTCAAGCTATTTCAATGGTATCCATGTCCTACTAAAAGACAAAGCAAAAAGACTTGGTATTTAGCTTCTTGTCTTGGGCTCCTCAGATCAAAGAGGTGAGAAGGAAAGCATTTTCAGCTATGGGTTCACTTCGGAGGCTTCGCATCTTTTTACCAATTACCACCAAAATTTCATTTACAATGAGTTTATTGCATCCTATCCTTGACTATGCAGATGTTTGCTATCTAGATCTAACCGTGGATCAACCAAATAAGCTTGAGCGTATTCAACGCGTGGATCGTGGAGCGTGGATCAACCGTGGATCAACTAAATAAGCTTGAGCGCATTGAAAACCTACTTGTAAGATCCTTATTTGGAATTCGTAAATATGATCATGTCTCTGAGTATCGATCAAAACTCAAATGGCTCCCAATACGTCTTCGGAATTCTTTCTGCTTTATACTGCGCCTTGCTTAGCTCAAACTATCTAACTTTAGTCCTAACTATCTAAAAGAGAGATTTCAGTACTTACATTTCTCTCACGATACACACTTACTTCGATCTAATGAAAATCTTTCCCTTTTAACACCTTCTTGTTCGATATCTTTCTACGGTAAATCCTTCACTTCAGTGGATGTGCGCTTATGGAATTCTTTATCGGATGACGTTCGTCGTGCACATTCACTGGATTCTTTCAAAGTGAAGTTCTTACAAGTGAAGGAATTTTACCTAATATTTTAATATATTTCCTTCTCTTTTATATTTCCCTCCCTATTTTATTTGTACGAGAGAACTCTTGAGAGATTGGTGTACAATAAAAAAGTTTAGTATTATATTGTCATTATCATTACAAGCTTTCATAATTATTCCAATACTGCACATGGGTCTCCTCTCAGAATATGACTCCTCTTGAGTAACGCACTTGTAAAAAAAATGTGTTAAACTTCGTTTTTATTTGTCACCTCTTAGATGGCAAAACCGCTCAACCGGTCTCCGTCCATTATGAAACAAGTCTGCATCCAAGATGTTTTGAGGAAAATGCTCAGTTCAACGCATATGTTGCAGAACATCAAATAAGCCAATACCTTTTCTGCGACAGGAAAAATCATAATATAATTATTCAGTCAAAAAGATTTTGTTGCAAATATAAGTTCACCTTATATAAGTACTCCTTCAATTAAATGGGAATTAGTATATAGTGATCAATTTCAGTTTTAATTGTGTTTAGTGCGACAAATAAGGTATGTATAGTTGTACAATAATGTATTATTCTCATAATAAGCAAGTGAAAATCATCAAAAATCTGGGCGTATCGCATTACAGCGAAAAAGTAAGCCCTAAAGTCTTCTTTAAAATATTTAGTTATCGTGCTTTAAGTTCTTATTGAATTTGAAAGGATAAATAAAAGAAAATCTTTCTTAGTAGGTAATCTTCTATGTTAGAAATTCATATTTAATTGTGTTAGTACTTAAGTAGCAAGCGAGCATGCAGTTCACCTGACAAAAAGCCGTCGCTAGCACCCTTATAAATAAACAACTTGATTTACAACACCTGTTACTTCTGAATTAAATACATGGATCTAAACCCTCGAATCTATGAATCGAAGATGAGGATGGATTGTTCAAAATCTGTATTATAGTGTAAATATGTTAAACTATGCTTAATACGTTGAATTTATTTAAAAAACTAACACAATTTACAATAAATTTTATGTATCAATAGTTTCCATAAGCAATATAAATGCATATTTCATAGAATTCGCATGACCGCGGTGAATACTCCTACTGATACATTTCGCCATGGTTCACGTAATTTACGTCAAGTTCCTTACTTTTGAAACTATCTTATGTAAGATTGCAATCTTACATAAGATAGTTTCAAAAGTAAAGAATTCCTCGCAAGATAAAAGAGATTTGCACATCACTATTACGACTTAACTTGTTTGATTTTAGTTAAATAATTGCATATTCATAGGCAACTTTGGCCCTCTAGTCATTAGTACAAATCGTGTCATTATTTTATTAATTACACAAATTAAACAAAAAATACGTAATTGTAAAGAATATGCTGTATCATTAGAACTTAAGATGCTTTTAACACATGTATTGACATTTCAGCCTCCTGCAGGTTCTGACCAGGATATTCTTGTTTGTATCCAGCTGTCATAATTACCAAAAAGGAAAATAAATATGTATTAAGAGTTATTTCAATGTTATGTCTTAAACTTGTTTTTAATGCAGAATATGGTGAGATTACTATGGCTTCTGCTGTGGGGAATACAGGTCTGGGCACACCCAACGGAACCTGTACGGGTACGCGGAGGCCTACTGCAAGGTACACTCTCTCGTGATGGGTCGTATGCGAAATATTTAGGGATACCGTATGCTATTGTTACAGAGAGATTCCAGGTAACTACAATTTCATATATTTTATAATCTACACTTCGCAAATTTTGTCAGTTATTTTGTATTAAACAGAGTTCCTTAGGGAACGAATTTATCTGTATATTATTTCATTAGCCTATCGGTGTTAAATTATATTGTACCATATTTAATTTTACCGTTTAGAAACATAATTCTCTAAAGTACATAAACTTGATCGTTTATAATGGCCTAGTACCTAGAATAAAGGCAATAATGTCTTGTTATTTATCTTCAAATAAATAATCATGTAATATCTACCGTAGGCAGCAGAACCTGAACCAACATGGGATGGAATCCTGAATGCAACTAACGAAGATATTAAATGTCTCCAAACTACTTTAACTGGCCGCCTATCAGGTCAAGAAGATTGTCTAGTCTTAAACGTTTACACACCTGAAGAGCAAACTGACCAACTTCGGCCCGTCATGGTCTTCATCCACGGAGGCGGATACAAGCGCGGCTCTTCATCTTCGTATGCATATAGTCCAGACTATTTAATAAAACATAACGTTGTTTTTGTCTCAATCAACTACAGATTAGGAATCTTGGGATTCCTTTGCTTAAGAATCAAAGAAGCGCCTGGAAACGTTGGGTTGAAAGACCAAGTAGAGGCATTAAAATGGGTGAAGAATAACATTAAGGTTTTCGGTGGGAACCCTGACGATGTTACAATATTTGGCCAAAATGCTGGTTCTTCATCTGTGCAATACCATATCTTGTCTCCAATGTCTAAAGGACTATTCCATAAAGCCATTATGCAAAGTGCTACAACATCTTGTCCCTGGAGTTTACAATTCGAACCTGTAAAGGCAGCAAGTTTGTTGGCTGAACAAATACACTACTTTACAAAATATCCCAGTGATTTATATCAAATTTTAAGTAGTCAATCGTCTAAAAAACTTTTAACTGCTCAAGTTCCTAGAGCAAAGGGTAACATTTATTTATCAGAAAACATATTTGTTCCTTGTATAGAAGATGAAATATCGGGAGTTGAAAGATTTTTACCAGACTCGCCATATAATTTGATGAAAACAGGACAATATAACGAGGTACCAATCATAATAGGATACAATAACATGGAAGGATACTTATTCGCTTCTAGAGAAAATGTCGCTACAATAGAAGAAATTACCATCCATGACTCCTTGCCCCGTAACCTGCTGATACCAAGGGACAACGAGAGAAATAAAACGGCAGAGAAATTGAAAGGGCTATATATGAAAAAAGGAAAGATTTCTAAGCAAACACATTGGAAAATTTCCAAATATATCGGTGATTCCCAGATCGTGTACCCAGTAGTGGCTGATGCAGATCTGTTTTCTCGAACTATGAATAATCCAGTGTTTGCCTATAAATTTAAATATAACGGCGAACGCAATTTTGCAAAAGTCAAGGCTGGTTATACGAAATACCCAGGCGCAACACACGGCGATGAACTATTCTACTTATTCAAAGTCAAATTCAATTTACCAGTAACAAACAAGGATAGAGTAATGATAGACAAGATGACTACGTTATGGTCAAACTTCGTTAAATACGGGTAAGTAATTTTAAAGTAATCAAAGAAAGAAAAAATACTGACGACTTATAGATTTGTTTGCCTTATTCCCCCTTCAGGCATTAAAGAAAACGACATAAGTGCACAAATTGAATCAAATTCTTATTTTTTGTGGTCTTTAGAACCTTAACACTCAAAACCACTCAAAGCGTTCAACTTGTAATTCAAATTGTAATATCTTGTAAAAATCTTAACGACTTTACTACTAATGATTTCGTTCATTTCAGTGATCCTACGCCGAACGCAAATCAATTACTGCCAACAAAATGGCGTCCTATTGACAAAATGGAGCCGCAAGTTTTCATCATAGACAGAAAATTTTCGACGGAACCTTTATGGAATGACAATGCTCTACTTTACTGGAATAGCACATATACAAAATATAGGAGAATGAGTTGAAACCTCAACCTAAGAGATTATGGTTCCCATTATAAATATTCCATATCCATTATATATTATAAAAAATCGACATATTTAATTTATTGAATTATTTTAGTATTTTAGTACTTTAATTTTAAAATTTTAAAACAAAAATGATAATTTCGTAAGAACTGTAATTTTCTAACCTCGTAACTGCGTTTGTACGATAGCAATACGTGGCAACCCGTACATTAAATAAATAATAATGTTAGGCGTTGCTTTAACATATTCATGTTAAGATAAATCAGTGAAATTCATAACATTTCTTAAAGGCAGTAAGGCAGTGTAGTTCGACCGGGAAGGTACCACCGCCACACCTAATTCTAACATGAAGCACACCTTGCCTTTCGATGGAAGGATGTGATTACCGGCACACTTTTCAGACGGATATCAGGCGACCATCCTAGTCCTCGGAAATAGCAACGCATCTATGATTGACTTCAGATAGAACCTATGTTCTATATGAAGTTGCTAACAAATGTCTTTAGGCGGCGGTGACCACTTACCATCAGGTGGATTGCATGCTCGTTTGCATTATTATAAAAAAAAACATTTTTTCTTATTTAACAGACAGTGACAACATTTTGTGACTTTTTCTAATAATTCTAATTTAAAGATTGCTTAACGTTTTCATTAAATTCCAAATTGCCTTCTATCAACTTTTATACCTAGGGAATAAATAAAAATAGACGGAAACTCAGCTACATTGAATAACTCATTATAAACTTTCATAATTATTCCAATACTGGACACGAGTCTTATCTCAGAATATGACTCCTTTTGAGTATCGCATTTATAAACAAAATTATCTTTAATTTGCGATTTTATTAATCACCTCGTATATGACAAGACCGCTCAACCGGTCCCCGTACATTGTAAAACCATGTCTGGGTAAGTATTAAACGTCCAGATTTCGTACTATCAACTTATCTCATTATTAAACTCAAGCTATTTCAATGGTATCCATGTCCTACTAAAAGACAAAGCAAAAAGCCTTGGTATTTAGCTTCTTGTCTTGGGCTCCTCAGATCAAAGAGGTGAGAAGGAAAGCATTTTCAGCTATGGGTTCACTTCGGAGGCTTCGCATCTTTCTACCAATTACCACCAAAATTTCATTTACAATGAGTTTATTGCATCCTATCCTTGACTATGCAGATGTTTGCTATCTAGATCTAACCGTGGATCAACCAAATAAGCTTGAGCGCATTGAAAACCTACTTATAAGATCCTTATTTGGAATTCGTAAATATGATCATGTCTCTGAGTATCGATCAAAACTCAAATGGCTCCCAATACGTCTTCGGAATTCTTTCTGCTTTACTGCGCCTTGCTTAGCTCAAACTATCTAACTTTAGTCCTAACTATCTAAAAGAGAGATTTCAGTACTTACACTTACACTTCTCTCACGATACACACTTACTTCGATCTAATGAAAATCTTTCCCTTTTGACACCTTCTTGTTCTTCATCTTTCTACGGTAAATCCTTCACTTCAGTGGATGTGCGCTTAAGGAATTCTTTATCGGTTGACATTCGTCGTGCATATTCACTGGATTCTTTCAAAGTGAAGTTCTTACAAGTGAAGCAATTTTACCTAATATTTTAATATATTTCCTTCTCTTTTATATTTCCCTCCCTATTTTATTTCTACGAGAGAACTCTTTATGTTTCTTTTACCTATACCCTCTTTTTATTTTACGTCTACTATCATAAAGTAGGTACTATTAGCTGCTGACATACTTAAATATTTATGGTATAATTTTTTACACTCTACCCTCTCTTGTATTTGTTATATTTCTCCTTTGGTTTCACTCAGGTTGTCTTGAAGAGATGTATATTTTAGTCATAAGACCGTCTGTTGTACGTTAGATTTTATGTCTTTTTATTTTTTGTTTGTTAATTTTTGTGATTGGTGTACAATAAAGAAGTTTAGTGCTGTATTGACATTATCATTACAAGCTTTCATAATTATTCCAATACTGCACATGGGTCTCCTCTCAGAATATGACTCCTCTTGAGTAACCCATTTGTAAAAAAAAAATGTGTTAAATTTCGTTTTTATTTGTCACCTCTTAGATGACAAGATCGCTCAACCGGTCTCCGTCCATTATGAAACAAGTCTGCATCCAAGATGTTTTGAGGAAAATGCTCAGTTCAACGCATATGTTGCAGAACATCAAATAAGCCAATACCTTTTCTGCGACAGGAAAAATCATAATATAATTATTCAGTCAAACAGATTTTGTTGCAGATAAAGTACACCTTATATAAGTACTCCTTCAATTAAATGGGAATTAGTATATAGTGATCAATTTCAGTTTTAAATGTGTTTAGTGCAACAAATAAGGTATGTATAATTGTAAAATAATATATTATGCGTATCGCATTACAGCGAAGAAGTAAGCCTTAAGTCTACTTTAAAATATTTAGTTATCGTGCTTTAAGTTCTTATTGAATTTGAAAGGATAAATAAAAGAAAATCCTTCTTAGTAGGTAATCCTTTATGTTAGAAATTCATATTTAAATTTATTAATACTTAAGTAGCAAGCGAGCATGCAGTTCACCTGACAAAAAGCCGTCACTAGCACCCTTATATAAACAACTTGATTTAGAACACCTGTTACTTCTGAATTAAATACATGGATCTAAACCCTCGAATCTATGAATCGAAGATGAGGATGGATTGTTCAAAATCTGTATTATAGTGTAAATATGTTAAACTATGCTTAATACGTTGAATTTATTTAAAAAACTAACACAATTTACAATAAATTTTATGTATCAATAGTTTCCATAAGCAATATAAATGCATATTTCATAGAATTCGCAAGACCGCAATGAATACTCGTACTGATACATTTCGCCATGGTTCACGTAATTTACGTCAAGTTCCTTACTTTTGAAAAATCTTATGTAAGATTGCAATCTTACATAAGATAGTTTCAAAAGTAAAGAATTCCTCGCAAGATAAAAGAGATTTGCACATCACCATTACGACTTAACTTGTTTGATTTTAGTTAAATAATTGCATATATTTATTCATAGGCAACTTTGGCCCTCTAGTCATTACAAATCGAGTTTTTATTTTATTAATTACAAATGAAACAAAGAATACGTAATTGTAAAGAATATGCTGTATCATTAGAACTTAAGATGCTTGTAACACAAGACACACATTGACATTTGAGTCTCCTGCAGGTTTTGACCAGGATATTCTTGTTTGTAATTGTTTGTATCCAGCTGTCATAATTACCAAAAAGCGAAATAAATAAGTATTAAGAGTTATTTCAATGTTATGTCTTAAACTTGTTTTTAATGCAGAATATGGTGAGATTACTATGGCTCCTGCTGTGGGGAATACAGGTCTGGGCACACCCAACGGAACCTGTACGGGTACGCGGAGGCCTACTACAAGGTACACTCTCTCGTGATGGGTCGTATGCGAAATATTTAGGGATACCGTATGCTATTGTTACAGAGAGGTTCCAGGTAACTACAATTTCATATATTTTATAATCTACACTTCACAAATTTTGTCAGTTATTTTGTATTAAACAGAGTTCCTTAGGGAACGAATTTATCTGTATATTATTTCATTAGCCTATCGGTGTTAAATTCGATTGTACCATATTTAATTTTACCGTTTAGAAACATAATTCTCTAGAGTACATAAACTTTATCCTTTATAATGGCCTAGTACCTAGACTAAAAAGCAATAACGTCTTGTTGTTTATCTTCAAATAAATAATCATGTAATATCTACTGTAGGCAGCAGAACCTGAAGTAACATGGGATGGAATCCTGAATGCAACTAACGAAGATATTAAATGTCTCCAAACTACTTTAACTGGCCGCCTATCAGGTCAAGAAGACTGTCTAGTCTTAAACGTTTACACACCTGAAGAGCAAACTGACCAACTTCGGCCCGTCATGGTCTTCATCCACGGAGGCGGATACAAGCGCGGCTCTTCATCTTCGTATGCATATAGTCCAGACTATTTAATAAAACATAACGTTGTTTTTGTCTCAATCAACTACAGATTAGGAATCTTGGGATTCCTTTGCTTAAGAATCAAAGAAGCGCCTGGAAACGTTGGGTTGAAAGACCAAGTAGAGGCATTAAAATGGGTGAAGAATAACATTAAGGTTTTCGGTGGGAACCCTGACGATGTTACAATATTTGACCAAAATGCTGGTTCTTCATCTGTGCAATACCATATCTTGTCTCCAATGTCTAAAGGACTATTCCATAAAGCCATTATGCAAAGTGCTACAACATCTTGTCCCTGGAGTTTACAATTCGAACCTGTAAAGGCAGCAAGTTTGTTGGCTGAACAAATAGACTACTTTACAAAATATCCCAGTGATTTATATCAAATTTTAAGTAGTCAATCGTCTAAAAAACTTCTAACCGCTCGAGTTCCTAGAGCAAAGGGTGACATTTATTTATCAGAAAACATATTTGTACCTTGTATAGAAGATGAAATATCGGGAGTTGAAAGATTTTTACCAGACTCGCCATATAATTTGATGAAAACAGGACAATATAACGAGGTACCAATCATAATAGGATACAATAACATGGAAGGATACTTATTCGCTTCTAGAGAAAATGTCGATACAATAGAAGAAATTACCATCCATGACTCCTTGCCCCGTAACCTGCTAATACCAAGGAATGACGAGAGAAATAAAACGGCAGAGAAATTGAAAGGGCTATATATGAAAAAAGGAAAGATTTCTAAGCAAACACATTGGAAAATTTCCAAATATATCGGTGATTCCCAGATCGTGTACCCAGTAGTGGCTGATGCAGATCTGTTTTCTCGAACTATGAATAATCCAGTGTTTGCCTATAAATTTAAATATAACGGCGAACGCAATTTTGCAAAAGTCAAGGCTGGTTATACGAAATACCCAGGTGCAACGGACGCCGATGAACTATTCTACTTATTCAAAGTCAAATTCAATTTACCAGTAACAAACAAGGATAGAGTAATGATAGACAAGATGACTACGTTATGGACAAACTTCGTTAAATATGGGTAAGTAATTTTAAAGTAATCAAAGAAAGAAAAAATACTGACGACTTATAGATTTGTTTGCCTTATTCCCCCTTCAGGCATTAAAGAAAACGACATAAGTGCACAAATTGAATCAAATTCTTATTTTTTGTGGTCTTTAGAACCTTAACACTCAAAACCACTCAAAGCGTTCAACTTGTAATTCAAATTGTAATATCTTGTAAAAATCTTAACGACTTTACTACTAATGATTTCGTTCATTTCAGTGATCCTACGCCGAACGCAAATCAATTACTGCCAACAAAATGGCGTCCTATTGACAAAATGGAGCCGCAAGTTTTCATCATAGACAGAAAATTTTCGACGGAACCTTTATGGAATGACAATGCTCTACTTTACTGGAATAGCACATATACAAAATATAGGAGAATGAGTTGAAACCTCAACCTAAGAGATTATGGTTCCCATTATAAATATTCCATATCCATTATATATTATAAAAAATCGACATATTTAATTTATTGAATTATTTTAGTATTTTAGTACTTTAATTTTAAAATTTTAAAACAAAAATGATAATTTCGTAAGAACTGTAATTTTCTAACCTCGTAACTGCGTTTGTACGATAGCAATACGTGGCAACCCGTACATTAAATAAATAATAATGTTAGGCGTTGCTTTAACATATTCATGTTAAGATAAATCAGTGAAATTCATAACATTTCTTAAAGGCAGTAAGGCAGTGTAGTTCGACCGGGAAGGTACCACCGCCACACCTAATTCTAACATGAAGCACACCTTGCCTTTCGATGGAAGGATGTGATTACCGGCACACTTTTCAGACGGATATCAGGCGACCATCCTAGTCCTCGGAAATAGCAACGCATCTATGATTGACTTCAGATAGAACCTATGTTCTATATGAAGTTGCTAACAAATGTCTTTAGGCGGCGGTGACCACTTACCATCAGGTGGATTGCATGCTCGTTTGCATTATTATAAAAAAAAACATTTTTTCTTATTTAACAGACAGTGACAACATTTTGTGACTTTTTCTAATAATTCTAATTTAAAGATTGCTTAACGTTTTCATTAAATTCCAAATTGCCTTCTATCAACTTTTATACCTAGGGAATAAATAAAAATAGACGGAAACTCAGCTACATTGAATAACTCATTATAAACTTTCATAATTATTCCAATACTGGACACGAGTCTTATCTCAGAATATGACTCCTTTTGAGTATCGCATTTATAAACAAAATTATCTTTAATTTGCGATTTTATTAATCACCTCGTATATGACAAGACCGCTCAACCGGTCCCCGTACATTGTAAAACCATGTCTGGGTAAGTATTAAACGTCCAGATTTCGTACTATCAACTTATCTCATTATTAAACTCAAGCTATTTCAATGGTATCCATGTCCTACTAAAAGACAAAGCAAAAAGCCTTGGTATTTAGCTTCTTGTCTTGGGCTCCTCAGATCAAAGAGGTGAGAAGGAAAGCATTTTCAGCTATGGGTTCACTTCGGAGGCTTCGCATCTTTCTACCAATTACCACCAAAATTTCATTTACAATGAGTTTATTGCATCCTATCCTTGACTATGCAGATGTTTGCTATCTAGATCTAACCGTGGATCAACCAAATAAGCTTGAGCGTATTCAACGCGTGGATCGTGGAGCGTGGATCAACCGTGGATCAACTAAATAAGCTTGAGCGCATTGAAAACCTACTTATAAGATCCTTATTTGGAATTCGTAAATATGATCATGTCTCTGAGTATCGATCAAAACTCAAATGGCTCCCAATACGTCTTCGGAATTCTTTCTGCTTTATACTGCGCCTTGCTTAGCTCAAACTATCTAACTTTAGTCCTAACTATCTAAAAGAGAGATTTCAGTACTTACATTTCTCTCACGATACACACTTACTTCGATCTAATGAAAATCTTTCCCTTTTAACACCTTCTTGTTCTATATCTTTCTACGGTAAATCCTTCACTTCAGTGGATGTGCGCTTATGGAATTCTTTATCGGTTGACATTCGTCGTGCACATTCACTGGATTCTTTCAAAGTGAAGTTCTTACAAGTGAAGGAATTTTACCTAATATTTCCTTCTCTTTTATATTTCCCTCCCTATTTTATTTCTACGAGAGAACTCTTTATGTTTCTTTTTCCTATACCCTCTTACTATTTTACGTCTACTATCATAAAGTAGGTACTAGTAGCTGCTGACATACTTAAATATTTATGGTATAATTTTGTACACTCTACCCTCTCTTGTATTAGTTATATTTTTCCTTTGGTTTATCTCAGGTTGTCTTGAAGAGATGTGTATTTTAGTCATAAGACCGTCTGTTGTACGTTAGATTTTATGTCTTTTTATTTTTTGTTTGTTAATTTTTGTCATTGGTGTACAATAAAAAAGTTTAGTATTGTATTGTCATTATCATTACAAGCTTTCATAATTATTCCAATACTGCACATGGGTCTCCTCTCAGAATATGACTCCTCTTGAGTAACGCACTTGTAAAAAAATTGTATTAAATTTCGTTTTTATTTGTCACCTCTTAGATGGCAAAACCGCTCAACCGGTCTCCGTCCATTATGAAACAAGTCTGCATCCAAGATGTTTTGAGGAAAATGCTCAGTTCAACGCATATGTTGCAGAACATCAAATAAGCCAATACCTTTTCTGCAACAGGAAAAATCACAATATAATTATTCAGTCAAAAAGATTTTGTTGCAAATATAAGTTCACCTTATATAAGTACTCCTTCAATTAAATGGGAATTAGTATATAGTGATCAATTTCAGTTTTAATTGTGTTTAGTGCGACAAATAAGGTATGTATAGTTGTACAATAATGTATTATTCTCATAATAAGCAAGTGAAAATCATCAAAAATCTGGGCGTATCGCATTACAGCGAAAAAGTAAGCCCTAAAGTCTTCTTTAAAATATTTAGTTATCGTGCTTTAAGTTCTTATTGAATTTGAAAGGATAAATAAAAGAAAATCTTTCTTAGTAGGTAATCTTCTATGTTAGAAATTCATATTTAATTGTGTTAGTACTTAAGTAGCAAGCGAGCATGCAGTTCACCTGACAAAAAGCCGTCACTAGCACCCTTATATAAACAACTTGATTTACAACACCTGTTACTTCTGAATTAAATACATGGATCTAAAACCTCGAATCTATGAATCGAAGATGAGGATGGATTATTCAATATCTGTATTACAGTGTAAATATGTTAAACGATGCCTAATACGTTGAAATTATTAAAAAAACTAACACAATTTGCAATTAATTTTATGTATCAATAGTTTCAATAAGCAATATAAATGCATATTTCATAGAATTCACATGACCGCGGTGAATACTCGTACTGATACATTTCGCCATGGTTCACGTAATTTACGTCAAGTTCCTTACTTTTGAAAAATCTTATGTAAGATTGCAATCTTACATAAGATAGTTTCAAAAGTAAAGAATTCCTCGCAAGATAAAAGAGATTTGCACATCACTATTACGACTTAACTTGTTTGATTTTAGTTAAATAATTGCATATTCATAGGCAACTTTGGCCCTCTAGTCATTAGTACAAATCGTGTCATTATTTTATTAATTACACAAATTAAACAAAAAATACGTAATTGTAAAGAATATGCTGTATCATTAGAACTTAAGATGCTTGTAACACATGTATTGACATTTGAGTCTCCTGCAGGTTTTGACCAGGATATTCTTGTTTGTATCCAGCTGTCATAATTACCAAAAAGCAAAATAAATATGTATTAAGAGTTATTTCAATGTTATGTCTTAAACTTGTTTTTAATGCAGAATATGGTGAGATTACTATGGCTTCTGCTGTGGGGAATACAGGTCTGGGCACACCCAACGGAACCTGTACGGGTACGCGGAGGCCTACTGCAAGGTACACTTTCTCGTGATGGATCGTATGCGAAATATTTAGGGATACCGTATGCTATTGTTACAGAGAGGTTCCAGGTAACTACAATTTCATATATTTTATAATCTACACTTCGCAAATTTTGTCAGTTATTTTGTATTAAACAGAGTTCCTTAGGGAACGAATTTATCTGTATATTATTTCATTAGCCTATCGGTTTTAAATTCGATTGTACCATATTTAATTTTACCGTTTAGAAACATAATTCTCTAGAGTACATAAACTTTATCCTTTATAATGGCCTAGTACCTAGACTAAAAAGCAATAATGTCTTGTTGTTTATCTTCAAATAAATAATCATGTAATATCTACTGTAGGCAGCAGAACCTGAAGTAACATGGGATGGAATCCTGAATGCAACTAACGAGGATATTAAATGTCTCCAAACTACTTTTACTGGCCGCCTATCAGGTCAAGAAGATTGTCTCGTCTTAAACGTTTACACACCTGAAGAGCAAACTGACCAACTTCGGCCCGTCATGGTCTTCATTCACGGAGGCGGATACAAGCGCGGCTCTTCATCTTCGAATCTATATAGTCCAGACTATTTAATAAAACATAACATTGTTTTTGTCTCAATCAACTACAGATTAGGAATCTTGGGATTTCTTTGCTTAAGAATCAAAGAAGCGCCTGGAAACGTTGGATTGAAAGACCAAGTAGAGGCATTAAAATGGGTGAAGAATAACATTAAGGTTTTCGGTGGGAACCCTGACGATGTTACAATATTTGGCGAAAATGCTGGTTCTTCATCTGTGCAATACCATATCTTGTCTCCAATGTCTAAAGGACTATTCCATAAAGCCATTATGCAAAGTGCTACAACATCTTGTCCCTGGAGTTTACAATTCGAACCTGTAAAGGCCGCAAGTTTGTTGGCTGAACAAATAGACTACTTTACAAAATATCCCAGTGATTTATATCAAATTTTAAGTAGTCAATCGTCTAAAAAACTTTTAACTGCTCAAGTTCCTAGAGCAAAGGGTAACATTTATTTATCAGAAAACATATTTGTACCTCGTATAGAAGATGAAATATCGGGAGTTGAAAGATTTTTACCAGACTCGCCATATAATTTGATGAAAACAGGACAATATAACGAGGTACCAATCATAATAGGATACAATAACATGGAAGGATACTTATTCGCTTCTAGAGAAAATGTCGATACAATAGAAGAAATTACCATCCATGACTCCTTGCCCCGTAACCTGCTAATACCAAGGAATGACGAGAGAAATAAAACGGCAGAGAAATTGAAAGGGCTATATATGAAAAAAGGAAAGATTTCTAAGCAAACACATTGGAAAATTTCCAAATATATCGGTGATTCCCAGATCGTGTACCCAGTAGTGGCTGATGCAGATCTGTTTTCTCGAACTATGAATAATCCAGTGTTTGCCTATAAATTTAAATATAACGGCGAACGCAATTTTGCAAAAGTCAAGGCTGGTTATACGAAATACCCAGGTGCAACGGACGCCGATGAACTATTCTACTTATTCAAAGTCAAATTCAATTTACCAGTAACAAACAAGGATACAGTAATGATAGACAAGATGACTACGTTATGGTCAAACTTCGTCAAATATGGGTAAGTAATTTTAAAGTAATCAAAGAAAGAAAAAATACTGACGACTTATAGATTTGTCTGCCTTATTCCCCCTTCAGGCATTAAATAAAATGACATAAGTGCACAAATAGAATCAAATTCTTATATTTTTTGAACTTTAGAACCTTAACACTCAAATCTACTCAAAGCATTCAACGATCACATTATTGTAATATCTTGTCAAAATCTTAACGACTTTATTATCAAGTGATTTGGTTCGTTTCAGTGATCCTACGCCGAACGCAAATCAATTACTGCCAACAAAATGGCGTCCTATTGACAAAATGGACCCGCAAGTTTTCGTCATAGACAGAAAATTTTCGACGGAACGTTTATGGAATGACAATGCTCTACTTTACTGGAATAGCACGTATACAAAATATAGGAGAATGAGTTGAAACCTCAACCTAAGAGATTATGGTACCCATTATAAATATTCCATATCCATTATATATTATAAAAAATCGACATATCTAATTTATTGAATTATTTTAGTATTTTAGTGCTTTAATTTTAAAATTTTAGAAAAAAAAAATGATAATTTCATAAGAACTGTAATTTTCTAACCTCGTAACTGCGTTTATACAATAGCAATACATGGCAATTCGTACATTAGGTAAATAAATAATAATGTTAGGCGTTCCTTTAAGATGTTTATGTTAAGATAAATCAGTGAAATTCATAACATTTCTTAAAGATGGTAGAACCAGTGTAGTTCGACCGGGAAGGTACCACCGCCACACCTAATTCTAACATGAAGCAAACCTTGCGTTTCGATGGAAGGATGTGATTACCGGCACACTTTTCAGACGGATATCAGGCGACCATCCTAGTCCTCTGAAATAGCAACGCATCTGTGATTGACTTCAGATGGAACGTATGTTCTACGTGAAGTTGCTAAAAAATGTCTTTAGGCGGCGGTGACCACTTACCATCGGGTAGATTGCATGCTCGTTTGCTACTTCATTATTATAAAAAAAAATCACATTTAACAGACATTGACAACATTTTGTGACTTTTTTCTAATAGTTCTAATTTAAAGATTGCCTAACGTTTTCATTAAATATTCCAAATAGCCTTCTATCAACTTTTATACTTAGGGGTAAATAAAAACAGACAGAAAGTCAGCTCGGTTGAATAACTCATTATTATTATAAACTTTCATAATTATTCCAATACTGGACACGAGTCTCATCTCAGAATATGACTCCTTTTGACTATCGATTTATAAACAAATTTATCTTAAATTTGCGATTTATTTATCACCTCGTATATGACAAGACCGCTTAACCGGTCCCCGTACATTGTAAAAACAATTCTGGGTCCAAGTTATTTGAGGAAAATGCTCTGTTCAACGCACGTGTGACAGAACACAATCAGTACAAAAACCTTTACAGATTTTGCAATAGAAAACATAACAGGATTATTTAATCAAAAAGTATATTGTTGTAGATATAAGTACGCTTTATAAAAACGTGCTACTTTAATTAAATAGTGTGTAGTGATTAATTTTAGTTTTTAATGAATTTAGTGTGACTAATTAGGTAAGTATTATTTCTATAATAAACAACTTTAAATCATCCAAAATTTGGGCACATCGCATTATCGCAAAGAACTCTAAGGTTTTTCTGTATTGATACCCTTTCCTTTAAAATATTTAGTTGTCACGCTTTGACGTCTTATTAACTTTTAAGGATAAAGAAATTAAGATTTAAGTAGCAAATGAGCATGCAGTTCACCTGATAGAAAGTCACACATGTATATAAGCAAACAACTTGATTCAGAACACGAGTTATTTCTGAAGTAAATACATGAATCTACCACTCCTCCCTTAGTAAATTTAAAAGATTCAAAACTCATTAACCTTTTAATCGCCTTATCTCTCAAAGGAATTTTTCGAGATCTATATTATTAGTGTAAAATGTTAATCGGTGCTTATACGTTGGATTGATTTACAAACGCAACAGGAAATCTAGATTATTTTAATGTAGCAATACTTGCAATACACAATTGTAGTGCGCGTTTATAGCCGTCGCATGACCGTAATAAATACTCGTATTGATACATTGATCTCTTGTAATTTGTATTGATTTCTTGCATGGGATAATCATTTTTTTACATGGGATAATTGCGAGAGTGCAGAGTTCTTTGCAAGACTAATTAACAGATTTTTACGCGTCACTATTACGACTAAACTTGTTTGATCTAATTTGTAGATAATTACATACAATTATAATCAACTTTGATCGACATGTGTCATTATTTTAAGTAGTATAATTATTTTATCAATTGCCGGTTAAAGGAAATAAGGCAAATGTAGACAGTTTAGAATCATTTGACCCTTGAGATCTTGTGAGATAACGTGAATACTCTCTATTGCACACTAGAAACATACAAACATAACAAAAACATACAATACAGATAAGTCTTATGCAATAGGCGGTCTTATAGCTAGGCAGACAACCTATCTCTTCCATACAACCTATGCATGGAAAAGGAGAACAGGAATAAGAGAGTGGGAAGTGTGAGTGAAGTTAGAAAGAGAGTAAATTATATAATTGTATTATAATTATATACCTAAATTATATGATGATAAGATTAAAAGTATGCCTGCGAATACCCCAAATCCCAATGACCACTAAACTACCTTTCAGTTTTGCTAAAACTACATAAACTCTTTAATACTTAACGGGTACTCACGATATGCGGTTTTAGACTCCTTTTCGAATTCTTTTTGCCGATATTTCGACCCAGTCATCGTGTCACGATCCATGCAACTGGGTCGAAATATTAAAATGTGTCAATTCCGCGAAATAAAAACTAAACTTGTAAATAAATAACAGAAAGGAAGTTAGTTTAGTTTTTACTTCGTCTAGTTTATGGTATCTAATTTAATTTACTTTTTTGTTGTATCTATATAAATAAATATAATATTCCGCGATAATATTAGTCTAAAATTACATAAACTTTGTTGTCGACATTAACCCATTACAGTCCCACTGCTGGGGATGTATCTCCTCTTAGAGTGTGAGGAATTTAATAATAGTACACGGCGCTTGCGTAGTGCGACTTGGTAGACGTAACATATACAAACAATATGTTTAAAACGAATCAAATCAAATCAAATCGTGACGCTACGTGCCGAATAAACAACCTCTTTCTTTTGGGAAGTCGGATAACTAACATAATTTGCTTTGCACGAATAATAAAGCAAAAGCATAAATCTAGGTACAAATTAAGCAATGTTTTTTATGTTTTAATAAATGATTTTAAGATTAAAGGTTAAAGGCCATAAAGGGGTAGAGCATGTTTTCCATTCAAAAACAATGTGAGAAGGATAAAACTGTATTTTCAATTATTACAAAGCTAGTTGACCCGGCGAACTTCGTTCCACCTAAAAGCCAAAAATCTAAAATTATTAGTGTTCCTCCACTGTATTATGCATGTATTATACATAAAAACTTTCGTCTTGAATTACTCTATCTATTAAATAAAACTGCATTAAAATCCGTAGCGTAATTTTAAAGATCTAAGCATACATAGGAACAGCAGCGGAAAGCGACTTAGTTTTATACTATGTAGTGATAGTGATTGATGAATTTTAGATAATAGAACCTGTGTAGTTTAACCGGGGAGGTACCACCGCTACATTTACATATTTGTAACGTCAATCAAATTTTGCGTTGCGATAGAAGAGTGTGGTCGTTGGCTCACACTTATACGAAGCGACCATCTTAATTCTCAGGACTGGCGACGCATCTGTGCTGGATATTCGATGAAAACCATGTTCGATACGAAGTTGATTATAGATGTCCATGGGCGACAGTGACCACTTACCATGAGGTGGACTACATGCTCGTTTGCTACTTCAATCTGATAAAAAATGTATGTGTCCATGTGTATAAACATCGTACTGCGGTGGAATTCGCAACTTTACTCTTCTCAAAGTTGCACAACACAATCCCTTTGAACATTTGGCGTAGTCCAAGTCTCCGTGAAGGTCGTCTGCCCTTGAAACGACTCCGATACCCTTAACCTAGGTAAAGAAAAGGGGACCTTGGGCTCGATATCCAGTTTGCAATTACATTTCACAACGCAGGCGGAGTGTGCATTTTTTTCTTTATTTAACATTCGTATTGCAATGAGAAGTAAATTTATTAGTACGTTCTTTGGGTGTAGAAATATTCTTGAGACAATGTCTAAAATGTATATTGTACATACTCTTGAGAAACACTGTGTATCGCACCTTTATTCGTAAAAAAAAAATCTTTAAATTTATGATGTGCGAGTTTATCACTTAGTTCGTTCGCTTAATGGCATAAACTCGAGAAACATAAATTTTGAGTTATTTCTTTTTATGAATTAGATGCGATATGTAACGGTGCTGGAACCGTTTTCGGTTCGACTCCGAGGACACCAGGGACCTATTTTTGCCTAAAAACAACATTGTTGAATTCTGCTGTTTTCTGGTTTGAGGAGTGTAGTGAATAGACATACTAATACGAAGCGTATCGTCTTAATCCGCTTTCATAGTAACGTATATAAATGTCTGATTTTACATCACATTTTAATATGTAACGGATACTCACGACATGCGGTTTATGACTTCTTTTTACCAATATTTCGAACCGGTGTGTTGAAAACATATGAATGTCATAGATGATGACTAAGAAACAAAATCCACGTGATGCGTAGCAGCGGCTTCCCGAGTGACATGACCTACCATCACGGAAGGATGTGGTCAACCTCAGGTGATGTATACATAAAACTCCAGATAGAGCAGTGATAGTATAATGGTTGAAACTTGCCCTCTCAATCGGGAGGTCCGAGGTTCAAACCCAGGCAAACATCGTGAGAAAACCTACACATCCGAAAGTTTAAAAAAAAAAGTTCTCGGAGGTGTGAGATGTCCACCAATTCGCACTTAGCCAGCGCGATAGTCTATGGCCTAAAACTCTGAATGGGACAATAATGGGTTGACGATTGACATTTTTGACGTTGCGTTTTCATAGTAAGACATTGAGAAGTAAGATTGTCTATTTCGTTTATCATGCATGTGTTTGCGACAAATGCACGGTAGTGTGTGTAATGTGTTTTTAGTTGATTTTATGTATGTTTTATGCATTATTTAAAAAATATAATAACATTTTGCACTCCTTCTCTACGTCCACTATAACCGTGCAAATTTCATACTAATCTGTCCGCGGCACAAAAAATGCACAAGTTTTTGCTTCACGTTCATTATACACTTGAAGCAAACAATTACAATTACATTCATAAACATAAACTCTATCTAATATAAAGTCGTTTCAGTAATTGTTGTAGATTTAATTATCTCTAAATTTAAAAAACCATACACTTCAAGCCTGTCCAATCCACTAAGCTGCGTGAATATTCATGAATTATAATTTATTCATAACTGAAAGTAATAGAGATGTTTTAACGTGAACGTAGAGTCATTTTGAATAAGATTTTGTTTATTCTTAATAAATGACAATAATATTTTTTTAAAGCGCTTTTTTATTATTAGCTTGAGTTGTATGTAACGGAATCCTTGAACTCAATTTTCACCGGTTTCCAGAGTTCTGACTAATTTGAAACTTTGCATTCGTATAAATGACGTATGACAACGCAATAATATGAAAAAAATCACAAAATCGTGTTTATTATTTTCTGCTAAAATTTAAAATTATTTTTATATGATTGAAGTACCAAACGAGCATGCAGTCCACTTGATTGTAATTGGTCACTGCCGCCCATAGACATCTGTTAGCAACTTCATAGAAAACACAGGTTTAATCTAAAGTCAATTAGGGATGCATTGCTACTCCCGAGGACTAAAATTTATTTAACACGCTTTCTACACTCATAGCCCCACACTAGGATTTTCTCCTGTGTCGTGGGTACCATGGATACACACAAGATAAATACACAAACACCCAAACCGAGGACACGAATCTCAACTCATCATTCAGATACCTGTCTGGCCGGGAATCGAACACGGAACCTACTACGTGTCAGATCGGCATGGTAACCGCACCACCACGCGCGTCATCTGGTGGATGCACGCTTGGTTATCCTTTATATTATAAAAATTAAACTCTTACTCCATATCTCTTGCAAGCTTAACATTATATGATGTTATCTTACTATTTTTCACACGATTCACGAAATTTTCTTAGAGTGCAACTGTATCGTATTTTCATTCTTACATTTTTCTCTCACGGGACTGAAGTATTTAAGAATCACTTACTTTATGATTCACGGTTTCTTTAACTACCAATTATTACAGAAGGCGTACTAACGGCTAGAACCACAGAATTTATTTTTAACAATGTTTTACCAAATTTTATTGTAAAATATACTGTAAAAACATTCGATTTCAACTCGAAATATTCAATCTCTCAAGTATGTTTCTGCATTGAACTCACTTCCTCAATAAGCATTTAAATTAATTTGAAAAAAATATGGAAATGGAAACATATAAGCCCTAAATCTACTTGCGGCATGGAGTCATATCCATGTTAGTATGACGTATAAAGGCAGTCGTAGTCAACTGACGATGCATGTTAATCTAAAAACAAATGTTCACATCGAATAACACAAACACACACAAATACATGTTAGTGATGTGGCAAGTATCTATATATAAAATAAAATCCATACTTGGCTGTATGTTTAGTCTGTAAGATTTGTGTTGTTTTTTTTTTTAATTTAAGAGCTGTGGAGTTGTTGTTAATAAATAAAAAAATAAATAAATAAGAAACAAATTACATGCATTTTAAAGAAAGCAAGAAATTATTACGAAAAACCCGATTGCAAAAATTAAAATTTGCAGTCGGGTATTTTGCGCTCTAATAATTTATTATTTTAAAGGTTTTTTGGAATTTGTTTCAAAATAGAAAGATAAAAGTGTTGTAAAATATTTATTTTGTAGTGATCTATTTAATATTAATTTGACGTCCGTATTGTGTACAATAAGAAAAGACCCCTTTTCCCTTTTTTCCGATCGCAGGCGTCATATTAAAATATATATAGCCTATGTCATTCTGCACGCTCAGTTTAGTCCAATGACTAGTTGCCCCGGCGAACTTCGCCGCCTAAAAGTCACAAATCTAAAATAATCAGTGTTTCTCCACTATTATTATACATAAAAACCTTCCTCTTGATTCCCGGCCAGATAGGCATCTGAATGACGAGTTTAGATTCATGTTCTCGGTCTGGGTATTTGTGTATTCGTCTTGTGTTTTTTCATGGCTCCCACGATACAGGAGAAAATCCTAACGTGAGGCTATGAGTGTAGAAAGCGTGTGTGTCTTTGGATATCAATTAAAAGTAAATTAAACACATTGCTTATAGTCAATGCTACAAATAAAACTCGCTGGAACTTAATCTTAAAGAGATTATAAAACCGAAGAATTTTTTTCATTTACAACATTTTACTTAATTGACGTCTTCACCAAATATTTAAAAAATTACAAAAATGTACAAAAACATGGACTCTTTCTGGGTCTCTTATTATCATTGTACTTGGTATGATCACGTCATAATAGTAAAAAAATACTTTGTTTGCCGTAGTTTTTTTGTAATAATATTACGTCGATTAGTATTTTTTGATACTTTATTTGTTTATAACTTTTGCATTTTTTATGTGCTAAAAATAGTTTCAGCACATTCATAGGTATGGAAGTGTAGAAATACTCATCACTCAGGATCAAATGAGCACGTATTTTACGACAATGGTCTCTATTTTTCACTATTTCGATTCGTGAACTAATCTAATTATATTGTTTATCATAATTGGAAGTCCAGACATTGTGTGATGCAATATCCTTTAATTTAAATCAATATTTACTTATTACAAAAATTAGAGGTTTTACAGAGTGTACAGATGTCCTTGTAAGATAATAAAAACTTTTTACCAAAAAATCCATGTCAGACTTCCATGTCACAAAAATGTAAAAAATAATTTCAATTAATTTTGGTTTAGAACATACTCAGTACTTAGTACATAATCCCGAAGTCCGAATTTATGTACGAAATTATGTCCTATATATATAAAATTTAAGACTTATGCGCTTTTCTTATGGATGTCATTGTCAGAAGTGAACCTAAACCAAAGACCCCATGACACGCACTAACTTTTAAATAAAAAAAAACATACAAATTGGTTTACCCAGTCCGGAGAAATCAGGTAACAAATATATAAAAAAAACAGTCGATTTGAGAACCTCCTCCTTTTTGGAAGTCGCTCATTTTGATTATTTAAAATGAGCTGTGCTCTTTTAAGTAAATAAAATCAAATTTCACAACATAAAAACAACAGGCCCTCAAAATACGGCAATGGTTTTGGTTAAACATTTGAATGTCATTGCTATGTGAGTTCGTGAGGTCAGTTAGGTTAACTACAAACAGTAGCTGTTGCTTAATTTCGAATCCCTTTAGAGAATAATATTTAAAAATAAGTTAAAATACACCGAGATATTTATTTTATTTGTTGACATTTTTTGGGTTCCCTAATCAAAGGGAGAAAATGATCCCTGTTACTAAAACTGCATTGTCCGTCTGTCTGTCTGTCACCCGGAACCATTGGTGCGCGTGTCCGACTCACTCTTTTTTATTATTACCCCAAAAAGCTTTATTATTTTACTCCATATGTTTTTTTAACCCGACTGCTATAACAAGAGTTGACTTTTTCTCATATTATAAATATGGATGTATTCTATTATATTTCTTTCTACGTTATGATATCTGAACGACTTTTAAGTAATATGATATATGTATGTAATGTAATTTCATCAGATATCCGAGTTTTCGAAACTTTCGCGTTTATAATATTAGTAAGAAATAAGATACGCAAAATACTGTTAGAAATATGTAATGTTATTTTATCTGATTGAAGTAGCCAACGAGCATGCAGTCCACATCTGATAGTAAGTGGTCACCGCCGTCACAGCCTATGGACATCTGTAAACAACTTCATATAGAACATTGGTTCAATCTGAAATCAATCAGAGATGCGTTGCTACTCTCTAGGACTAAGACGATCGCCTCATATAAAAGTGTGCCAGCAAGCACACCCTTGAATCGAAACGCAAGAAATGCTTTCAACTTCATATAGAATTAAATTGGTTCAATCTGAAATCAATCACAGATGCGTTGCTACTCCCTAGGACTAAGATGGTCGCCCCACATAAAAGTGTGCCGGCAACCAATCCCTTGCATCGAAACGCAAGAAATGCTAGAAATAGGTGTGCCTGTGGTATTGCCCCGGTCGAAGTACACTAGGTGTACAACAAGTAAAATGTTATACCGTACCATAATTAATGCTATAATTACAAAGCTACCCCGCTAGTGGCTTAGCCTTCCTCTCTGGAGAGCCAAGGTAAACAACCAAGACTGACATCGCCTGATTTTTGAAAGTTATCAGCAGGTTTTAATCACTTTGCGTTTGAGGAAAACGTTTTGAGGAAACTCTTAAATGTAAGGGAGGTACTGTATATGACACCGAAGGTGTTTAACCTGGACATTAACTTATTTGACCTATATTTGCACTGTGCTCCTGAATTTACTACCTATTTTGAGAGGAAATATTTGCTCATCGATAGGGCGTAAGCCTTTTTTTATCGAGGGGAAACTTTCAAAGGGTACACGACGACGTGGGAGCAATTTTTACCTCAATAACCGCCCTACCCGGTGGCTATCCTGAGCGCTGCGTGGAGGACTCCGGGGTTTCCAATGGAACACAACCGGAGTCCTCCGAGCGCGATGCCCCCTTCGGGTTCTTCCCACTAAGCGTTTGCGCTCACCATGCCTCCTAGTGTTTACGACAGCATGCGACCACACGTGCCGTCGTTCTACCCATTTTTTTTTATCTCACTGAAGTAGCAAACCAATATGCAGTCCACCTGATGGATAGTGGCCACTGCCGCCCATGGACATCTGTAATCAACTTCATATAGAACATCGGTTCCATCTGAAGTCAATCACAGATGCGTTGTTACTCCCAAGAAGTATGATGGTTGCCTCATGTGAAAGTGTGCCGGCAACCACACCCTTCTATCGAAACGCAAGAAATGCTTCACGCTAGAAATAGGTGTGGCGGTGGTACTTCCCCGGTTGAACTACACTGGTTCTACCACCTTAAAAATTGTCTATGTGAAGCTCCTTACAGATGTCCATGGGCAGCAATGACCACTTACCATCAGTTGGATTGCATATTCGTTTACTACTTCAATCTTGTAAAAATAAACCCTGATCTAAATTCTGGTTTTATTAAAAATTTTAACTTCTTGCAAATCCACTTCCTTACGAACGTAATGAGTGAACATCCGATAGGAAACTGTAATATAAAGTGAACAAAAAACGATCTAATTCAGTGCTCCAATTGTGGTTCAGTAGAAACACATCCGTGCATTATTTTAGATTGGCCAACCAACCGCTCCCTTTCGCAAGGCATTGAGAAATGCATGACTGTACGCCTAATGTATTTTACCTGCGATCCTGTAGACATTATAGGATAGCAAAAAAACGTCTTATAAACCTTATCGATATATACATGCGTCAGTTTATGAGGAGACATGATTGTTTGTTACTCCCCGCGTGACGTACCGTGATTGGGTTTGTGACGACCCGCGTGGTGCAGCGGTTACCATACCCGTCTGACACGCAGTGGGTCCTGGGTTCGATTCCCGGCCAGACAGGTATCTGAATGATAAGTTTGGTTTCTTTTCTGTTCTGGGTCTGGGTGTTTGTGTATTCGTCTTTGTGTGTGTCCATGGCACCCACGACACAGGAGAAAATCCTACTGTGGAGCTATGAGTGTAGAAAGCGTTTTACTCTTTCATGCAAAAACTACTGATTGGATTCAGCTGAAATTTGACATATGACCGTTAGTTGTTAAATTTTGAATCCACACAGCTCTTAACCAATGTAATTTATTGACCCCTTAGAATTTAGATAAAATAAAAATACAAAACTATCCAGGACTTACATTTTTATGACATAAAATGTAACCGTACATATCGGTATCCTTGATAGGTCATAGAACCAGTATTGTCCCACCGGAAAAGTACCATCGCTTCTTATTTATAGCATGAAGGAGTTTATGCGTTTCGGTGAATAGATGCACTCCAGCGTTGCCAGTTTTCTTTATCAATTCGGGATCTTAACCCCGAATTAATAAAAAAACTGGCGACTTTTTGAGTGAAAATAACGGAATTTCACAGTCAAAATCACAGCAGAGGCCACAGACTCGCGGTGCAAAGGGTGCACCGTTCGTTTTTTATTTGTCGACAAACTGCTGTTATATATTAATTTGTATAGATTTGGCAACCTTTTTTTCAAAAACCCAGTCCTTCCCAAAAAGCAGAGCTGAGCCTGGCCCGCGTGGGCCATTTAATTTTGATTTCAAAACCGGGTCGTCTGGCAATGCTGTTTCCGACTGACTTTTATATGAATACCAACTTGATTTTCAGGAGTTGCAATGCATCAGAGGTTGGCTTGCAATAATAATAATATACTTTATTTTAACCAAAGATAAAAATAATAAATCACAATATTAAAATACAAAAGGCGGCCTTATCGCTCAACAGCGATTTCTTCCAGACAACCTAAGGTTACGGAATTAAGATTAAGGTGAAAATAAAGAATAGGTAGAGTGCAAAATCAGGTTAACGAAATTAGTGCAATCCTGGACTAACCTAATGGCCAAGGCACCACTCTCTCGAGCAATCTGTACACTTAACGAAGTACATAACAGAATTGATATTTTTCTTCTCAGTTGAGTGAATTGACAAGGATAATGTTAGTATAATATGTTACAAACATACTTGTACCCTTAATTATTATGTTTACTTTTATTTTCGTTTGATACAATATTATTATTATTATTGTATTGGTAAGAATAGTTTAGTATTGGTAATAAGACCATGCTATCTCATTGGGTTTAAACCTGTAATAGAAGCAATGATGTTTACTAAATAAATAAATAAATGTTAAACAAGAAAATATTACGAAACCAAAAACATAAAAATTAAACTATAACTTACTGTCGGGTATTTTTGTAATTTATTTAACTTAACCCTTTTAACGGTATTTACCAAAGTAGTAACATAAAAGTGTTATAATATGAAGACGTATGTAATTGTTTATTTACTAGCTTTCATATGTGCCCACATTGCCACGATAATAAAAATAACTGAAAGAAGAGTCTCTCTCCCTTCCCTGATCGCAGGTGCTATACTTAAAAATTATATAGTCTAGTCACTACACAAACTGACCCAATTTCAATACGTTATATGTACGTCAAGCTGCAGCGCGTGCCAAAGAAATGGACATACATACATACATTTAAACATACATGTGCTGAAAAAACATTACCCTTTTCAAGGTGGTACAACCAGTGTAGTTCGACCGCGTAAGTACCACCGCCACACCTATTTCTTGCGTTTCGATAGAAGGGTGTGGTTGCCGGCACACTTTCACATGAGGCGATCATCGTAGTCCTCGGGAGTAGCAACGCATCTGTGATTGACTTCAGATGGAACCCATGTTCTGTATGCAGTTCATTACATATGTCCGTGGGCGGCAAGGACCACTTACGATCAGGTGGACTGCGTGCGCGTTAGATAAATAAAAACCTCTTTCTGATGCAATCGCCTTAAGAGTAAAGTAGCCACAAAATCTCTGAAAGTGAAAATTAAGGACTAAATTCGTATATAATTTTCTATTTTCACGTAAAATAAAAGAACAGAAATAACATCAATGTATATACTAATTTACATTATGTAAATAGAACCAAAAATAGTTTTAAAACTATTGACCCAAATGCGTGAATATTTTTGTTCAACTTACATTTGAATGCGTAAATAAGTCATTAAAATAACATTAATATATTAATTGAATCTTCGAACCTAATATGTTTTGAAATTATGAATATAATTATACTTCTCTGCAAGCAGATTTTAAAATGTAGAGTCGAAAATAATATCAAGGCCCCGCTCGCACTTGCCTGACTTGTAATATTTGCAAAAATATGTATTAAAAAACCTTCATAGGTTTTCTTTTTTTACGAATAATAATAGTAATTGTAGCAACAATTTTGCATTCTTCCTGCGACCAAAATTCTAGCGGCTATTTTACCTATAGATTATGTCTCGCTATGCAGCAAGGAAATCAATATTTTGGAAACCTGTTAATGAGGCGATTATCCTATTCCTCGGGAGTAGCAACGCATGTGTAATTGACTTCAAATAAATAATGGCCTACGAAATCCATGGGTCCACTTACGATGATAAGTGGCCACTACCACTCATCATGACTCATGCCCGTTTGCGACTTCACTACATAGTATAAAACAAAGTCACTTCCCGCTGTCTTTTCCTATGTATGGTTAGATTATTAAAAATACGCTACGGATTAAAATGCAGTTTTTTTAATAGATAGAGTGAATCAAAAGGTATTTATTTATAATACATGCATAATATAGTGGAGGAGCACTGATCATTTTTGATTTTTGACTTTTAGGCGGAACGAAGTTCGCTGGGTCATCAGTGTATAATACAAACAAACCATAGCTATCTTAGATTGCGATTTTATTTATAATGATAATAATTTTGTGTTTATATGTACTGTTTAGTATATTTCATAAGATTTCTTGATTGTAATAAAAAATAGATTAAAAAAATGTTAATAAAGAAAACGATTCATATCTCTAAATATAAATTTTGTAAACAAATTTATAGTCAAATTCCAACTATACGATTTAAACGCAAAAACCTTCTAAATAAATTTGGGAAACATCAGCTTCTTAGGGATACTACATACATATGTAGAATATTCATTTCATTAATCAAACTGTATTTAATATTTTACATATATCCAAAAGTAATTCATCTTTCGAGGAAATTTTCATCAAAGTTATAGATCGTAATAGTAGTTTTCTGATAAGTACTCAAAATGCGAGAGAGAGAGATAATATGAAAGTCACGGCACTTCATATTATCTCTCTCGTCAACCCATTATTGTCCCACTGTTGGGCACGGGTCTTCTCTCAGAATGAGAGTTTTAGGCCATAGTCCATTGCGCTGGTTAAGTGCGAATTGGTGGATTTCATATTATAGATAATAATGAACATGAGCAACAGAAAATACTTTAATTTTTTTATTTATTTTATTGTCAAGGTGGTGGTGTCAACACCTATTTCTAGCGTGAAGCATTTCTTGCGCGAGATGGAAGGGTGTGGTTGTAGGCACACTTTCACATTGGGCGACCATCTTAGTCCTCGGGAGTAGCAACGCATCTGTGATTGACTTCAGATGGAGCCCATGTGCTGTATTGTCCATGGGCGGCAGTGGCAACTTACCATTAGGTGGACTGCATGTTCGTTTGCTACTTCAGTCAGATATAAAAAAGCAATTCAATTTTAATTAACCTAATAAAGTATATTAATGAAGAAAATTTGCGACAAGATATATTTATACACGTTTTTATGGCATTTGAATTATGGATGCGCTTAAATTTATGACCATACCAAAAAAAATGGTACATATCATTTATATTTTCTTTACGAATTTCTGTCATAAGTCTCCACCATCTTTTGTGTACATAATGCTTCCTTATAAGCGTCCTTAGTATTTATGTACGGTAAAACCTTAACCTCAGGAATCGAGAATGAGATGAGTAATCGGATATAAAACGTCATATATACAACTTTCAACTAACAAAAATGAACTTTATCATTATGTATCAAAGGGGCGTATTAAATCTGTTTGTATCCATACGGCCTTCAAGCTTCCAAGGCGTTGTCAATACATACAGTGTGCAATATTTATATTGCGATTGTCCAAGCGAGTGTACGCGTCTAGTGCTTCAAATACAACCAAATTAATAATAAAATATTATTATTATTTTTTTAAAACAGGTAGTATCGCTCACAACATTTTCTATAAATCGTAAAATGATTGTTGTAATAAAATAAAAAAAATCCTGTTGTAAAATGAAAATAAAAATAATTTAAAGGCGGCAATTTCATTCTAATTTTAAAATATTCTATCAATTGATTCCGTTTTATAAGTGAAGTGACATTACTTTTGTATTTTTTAATTGACGACAATGACTTTAGGCATAATGTATACTGCCATATACAATAATATAAAAAGTGATTTGTGAAAACGATTGTTATCATGAAATGGTTGGCGCTGATTTCGCTGATAGCAGCAAACGTGGTGAAGGTGCCCTCGCCAGTGGTGAGGACTGAGAGTGGGCTAGTTCGTGGAAGGATCAGCGATAATGGCAGATTCCACCAGTACTTCGGCATCCCGTATGGAACTGTCAACGAAGAGAATAGATTTAAGGTTTGTTTTGTTGTTAACGAGCAATGCAATCATCTTATTCTGCCATGTGTATCCGTGTCCCAATTTGTGGATTATTCATTCCGGCAATTATGTGGTCTTGTCCATGACATCTAAAAAGAAATTTAAATGATGCGAGATCTTTTTGCGGTTTTGCAATGTAATGCTACTGTGTTCTACTTTATATTTAGCATTGTAACTCATGTTTAAAAGCCACCTATCTGTAATTTAAGATGATTATAATTATTATAAAATAAAATTATACATTGAAGATTATAATGAGTACTATACTCATTGGTCAGACTTAGAGTAGAATCATTTATTTCTCCGTCAAAAATAACCTTCTGAAGTGCTATGTCTGAAGTAATAATGTCATTTACCTTTATAGTCAAAATGAATTGTTTCAAATTAATTCTGATGTTTTCCATTGTTTCATAATGTTAATTTTTATTTGCATAGAAAGTTCTAACCTTGCGACACATAATTTAACAAACCTAAACATTTTTATAAAGATACATTTTTACATAATTTAACAAACCTAAACATTTTTATAAAGTTACATTTTTACATAATTTAACAAACCTAAACATTTTCATAAAGTTACATTTTTACTTAATTTAACAAACCTAAACATTTTTACAAAGTTACATTTTTACATAATTTAACAAACCTAAACATCTTTGCTAAGTTTAAAAAATAAATAACAATATTAAACACAAATACACCAAAATATTGCAATTGTCCCATCAAATATCAAAAAACCAGTTGCATGTGTTAGTAGATACCAATTTGTACCTTTGCGCGCGTTCTAATATTTTTTGCAAAGGACCCCCACTATAATTTTGGAGTAAAAAACCATTTGTCTCCCCGTTAATATCCTTTGTCTTTAGATGACAGTCTCTTTCAAGTCAGTTAATAGATTTTAAAATTATCTTGAACAAACAAAAGTTATGCTACTTTGTTTTTGACATTGTAAAAAAGTGTCAAAATTAACCATAAAATTAATTTGATAGCCGTACGCGAACATTTGAATTGTATATATTATCCATTGTAATATAAACACATAATTTTTACAGTCCAAAATATTCATATAATAGGTAATTTCACTTAAGCTGAATTTTAATCGTGTTTAATTAATTACTTATTTAAATACTCGCCTTGTATGCATGAACTGCAACGGTCAAGTATGCACACTAGCGCAGTATATAATTGCTATATGCTACAAAATATATTTGGTATAAAATAATTATACATAGGTACCTAACATAAAACAAATCAGGATTTTGTTTTAATTAATATTTTTACGAAATTTTTGTTTCGAACATTTCAATGTGCTTGACGACCCGCGTGGCGGAGCGGTCACCATACCGGTCTGACACGCATTGGGTTCTGGGTTCGATTCTCGACCACCCAAGTATCTGAATGATGAATTTAGATTTTAGTTCTGGGTCTGGGTATATGTGTCGTCTTTGTATGTCCATGGCACCCACGACACAGGAGAGAAGGTGAAGGTATTAAAGAGTAGATATTTAAGAAAACATTGATATTATATAACAACTTAACACCGAACTCATGGAATATACGTCTTAGAAGGTATAGTTAGATAAGATTTTTAAAAGAATAGTTATATTGCATCTTTTCTTCTAAAAGTGTCCATATATATCGTCAACCCATTATTGTCCCACTGCTGGGCACGGGTCTTCTTTCGGAATGAGAAAGTTTTAGGCCATAGTCCACTGCTCTGGCCAAGTGCGAATTGGTGGTGAAAAGTGTCCATACTGACAGCCATTCTGTCATTGTTATAATTCTTTATAACGTAAAGTATAAGAATACTTTTATCTTTTAGCAACGTGTAGATAACATTCTTCTAATACAAAAAATCAATTACGAAAAATAACGATTACTGAGCCATTCTGCCGTTATAAAGAATTATAACAATGACAGAATGGCTGTCAATATGGACATTTTTCACCACAAATTTGCACCTGGCCAGCGCCTATGCACTATGGCCTATAACTTTCTCATTTCGAGAGAAGACCCATGCCCAGCAGTGGGACAATAATAAAGGGTTGACGACATAACGATAAAATAATAATACTAGTTTTATAATTAACTGACTTACGCATAATGTTAAAAGAGCCATAAATAACACATTAATAACATGGTTTAAATTTCATAATTATAACGATGTTACGCACTATCAACGAAAGTAGGACGCGGTCAGATCTAAGCCCAATGTCTGTAAATACACTGTCTTTGCGATATGAGAATGGAGCCACTGATAGAGACATCCTTATCGTCCTACAACACGTACCTAATATACTCAAGAGAGTTAATGTGGCAAGAAAAAACACTATTCCTTTTTTACAGAGCCCAATCACTGATCTTTTTTACTGAACTGTAAGCCATGTAAAAAAACATGACTGTAATTATATTTTAAAAAATAGATAAAAATAACAAAAAAGACAAACCCGCTGAGTATCTTGCCGGATCTTCTCAGTTGAGGTCGTATTCCAATCCGGTGGTAGTGTAAGAAAAAAAATGTAAATGTAAATTTGTAAGTGCTCCCGTAGGCCTATACACAAATAAAGACATTTCATTTTATTTAATTTCCTCTTCCAGTGGGGCAATGGGCCTATGATGCTTCCACAGTGGTAGGCGCTGGGCTAAGATAATTGAAATGGGCACCGGCCAACAAATTCGCCACGTATCACGCACACGGTTCGACCAAGCACCGCCGCCACATTTCCAACATGATGTAGTTCTTGCTTTTTGCTGGAGGGATGTAGGTGCAGGCGCAATTTTATTTGGGCGACCATCATCCAGAAGTTACACCGCATATGTGATTGTCTTCAAAAAGAATCTGTTCTATATATCACATACACACACACACGTGCACACTCTTCCGCAATTAAACATTTGTCGAGCGTTTTCTTTACTTTTAACAAATATATTTTTCTTATATTCATACATCTACTAGTAAGAAATATGATGAATACTTTGTGATGTTTTTTTTTTAGCTAAATAAGTATATTGTAAATCCGTAATTGGCTTCAAGATCTACATTATAAGTTTAGAGCGTAATTTTATTGTAATAAGCTGTGGATTTTGTGAATAAATAAAATAAAATAAAATAAAAATAAAATATATAAAATTACTTGCATTCGTCCATGAACGGCAATTACTACCTATTATCAAATTACTGCACGGTCATTCTCTACTTCAAATTTTGTGAAAAAAAAGTTTCCCATTTTCATTTGGTGTAGTCACGAAGTAGTAATTCTGTAGAAACGAACAATATCGCAACTAAGTCAAAACCGATCGAAGATAGTGTGATCTAAGATCTAAGAAGTGATATAATTTTTTTTTAGTACCTACCTTATTTTTATTGTCTAAAATGCTTTGTTTATCCAAAATTGGATTGGACATAATGGACTGCACACTTGTTTGCTCCTCATCTTTATAAAAAATTGTCACTACTACCTTTGCAAATCTGTAACCAAGTCATTTTTTATCTGACTGAAATAGCAAACGAGCATGGAGTCCACCTGATGGTAAGTGGTCACTGCCGCTCATGAACATCTGTTAGCAACTCCATACAGAACATGGGATCTATCTGAAGTCAGTCACAGATGCGTTGCTACTCCCGAAGACTATGATGGTCGCCAAACAAGAGTCAACAATATAGAATATAAAAAATATAAATATAGAACAAGAGTCCTGTCAGAAGCAAATCACAGATGCATTGCCACTCCTATACCCTCTGTAGGAGTTTATTCTCTCTCTCTTTATTCGTACACTCTTGGAAGAGTGGTCGTGGCATTGTGATGACGACTGGTCAGTCGTCACAGCTGTCTTTGACGGCAGCTCTTGCGATTCTACGCCACCGGCTTTTATTTTTTTTATCCGATTGAAGTAGCAAACGAGTATGCCGTCCACCTGATGGTGAGTGGTGCTGCTCATGGAAATCTGTAAGTACCTTCATATAGAATATGGGTTCTATCTGAAGTCAATCACAGTTGCGTTGTTGCTCTCGAGGACTATGATGGTCGCCTCATATAAAAGTGTGTCAATAACCACACCCTTCCATCGAAACGCAAGAAATGCTTCACAGTGGAAATAGGTGTGGCGGTGGTACCACCTGGAAAAGCATTATATTAATGGTATTGCGGCTACACTGGACAACTGTGAGGAGTTTATGTTTCCAAGCATTAATATTGTTTTTGTCATACATCGCAAGGTACATTGCATGCTTATAATTTCGTTTTCGCCTCTAACTTGCAATGTACCTACTTTCAATGATCAACAACGGTTGTTTTGAACAATACTTATAAACTCATGGCTCCCTTAACTTTGGACGAAAATTGGGCAATGTCGTAAGTAAGGTGATGCCGGCGGTACCCATTGGGTTCACACCCTTAAGGAGCGCAGACTAAAACCGCTATTTACAGCAATGAGGTTGACAACCTCAATCTTCAAGAAGGTAATAACAGTGAATTATGCATGTGTTTATAAATTAATACATGGTACATGTCCATAAATTAATAAATATAGTACATGCAGCATAATGATTCTGTTTACCATAACTGCAATAGCTGTATTTAAAATTCCTGAGCTATGAACAATTGTAATCGCTGTTTGTTATCTGCCTAGCTGGGAATCGAACCCGGAACTCTGTTATCATAGTACTGATGTGTTTGTCGATGGGTGCTACCTTTTCAATATTATCTGTTTACTAGTATTATTAAACTTGCCATGTTTGTAAGTAATCAAGTCTAACTATGTAATTATGTCTGGGTCAAATCTCGCAAGCTGCAACCATTTTGTTGCATTAGACAGTATTGTATAATATTAAAGCTTGTCGCGAGAATATTTTTTATATTTCTATTAACTAACAATAAAACAGATGGGCTACCTGATGGACAATAGTCAACGTTGCCTATGGACACTCGTAACACCAGAGGTGTCAATGCATTGCCGCCTTTGAAAGAGAGCTCTTTTCACTCTTTTATTGAAGAACTCCATGGGCTCCAGGAGTACGACAATTAATTACAGACCTAGATCTGAATAAATCCAATTGTTAAAATCTCGCGACAAGCTTTCAACAAGCGAACAAAATCGCAAATTTGACTACTTTCAAGTTACTTTCATATAATTCAAATCATTGAAAAAAATTTACTACCATAATTTTTTATCTATATAAACTACATTACTTTGTAACATATTAAATATTGTTTGCTCACATCGTTGATGTAAATCATAACTAAACTTAGAATTTGACAGCCTCATTATTTTTTATATTAAATCTTTCGAGGCATGTAAAAAATAAAACGCGTTTCTTATAACAAACACATACCTATGACGTATGTTTTACGCCTATCGTTATAAAAAGAAAGAATGATAACTTGTAGAATGGTATAGAATACTATAGAATGCCAGTAAATTGTCAACCAACTTAAAAAAGTAGATTCTATTAGATATATATTACGTGTATAAACGAGCAATGCTTGTATATATATATATATATATATATATATATATATATCAACGATCTCGGAAACGGCTCCAACGATTTTCTTGAAATTTCGTATTACGGGGGTTTAGGGGGCGATAAATCGATCTAGCAAAGTTTCATTTTCAGAAAATGTCGTTTTGTCCGTGTTTTCATTGAATAAAGATCGAAGAGACCGAATTCGAAGAGAAATTTTGTCACCATTTACGAAGTTAGAATAGCTCGGTTGGAAAATCGGACCGCAGGAAGTCGGGGTTCAAATCTCGGTCCGATTGTTTTTTTTTTATTTTTTCTCTTTTTTTCAAATTTTATTTTGTTAGTTTTATTTTTTATTTTTAGTTGTATTTTTTATTTTTTAGCTCTAAATTTTTTTTCTTTTTAGTTCTTTTTTGGTATTTTTGTTTTATTATTAGTACCTGGATGACCGAGCTTTGCTCGGTGTTTTTGTTTACTACGAGTACATCATGTTTTTTTGGAATTATATTTTTTTATAACTATGCAAATTTCTTACTGATGATCATATGAATAATATATTTTGATCTTATCGACATTATAATAATAAAAAATAATAACAACAATAAAATAATAATATAATAATAATAATAAAATATAGTAATAAAATAATACAGAACTCTCGTTTAAATGGATTAAAAAGCAGCAAATATCTCCAACTACAGAATCGTCAGTATTCGCCATACAGCATCAATGTATAATGACACGCCAACATCGACGGGACATATTGAAAGAACCAATATGTCCCGTCTATGTTGCAGTCTAAGAAATTAGCAGGAAATTATTATGTAAAGCGGCACAATAATCTTGTGCAGTACCTCTACTGGTGTTTAGCTAGAAAGCATAAAATAGAAGCCTTTGGCGGAAGGAAATGATCACACAGCCCCAAGTGAAAGAGAATGAGACTGCTAAAATTCTTTGCGAGATGCCAGTTCAAACCAATGTCACTTTTACACACAATAGACCAGATTTAATATATATAGACCAAACTAATAACCGAACCTACTTAATAGACGTATCTGTACCATCCGATTATAATATAGGACCTAAAGAAATCGAAAAATTAAGTAAATACCACGTTCTCAAAAATGAATAAGCCGTTTGTGGAAAACGCAAACGGCAATCATCCCAATGCCGGACTCATACCGGCTAAACCCCGACTGTGTTTTCTCCTCGCACCGTACGGCGGGAACACTGGTAAGCTTTCGCAGTCATCCGCGAACCCGCCGGTGCTCGTCCGCTCCTGCAGCCCCTCCCCGCGTGGAGCATAAAGCTCCCCTCCAACAGCAAGGCGCGCCAGAAAACACAAAGGCGCGCCTTACCTCCAAACCCCCTATCCGCAGGGCGACGGTCCAACCCCGAGACCGCCACCCAGGGGCCGTGGGCATGGGAAGCCGACACCCGCAAGGCATCCCTACAGGCATCGACCTCCCACACCCAGCGGCAGATCCGTTCTTTGGTTCCGCCGCAAACCACCAAACGGCCGCAGAGGACAGGGTGGACGGCAACCACACACCACATCTCCTTTTCCTCTGCGGCCCCACCGCCAACGCATCTGACGATGCGCCCCCGCTCGGTCGCGGGAGACAGGGTGTACGGCAACGACACACCGAGACACCTCTCCTCCCGCGACCCCTCCTGGCTGCAGAGGCCAGAAAACACCGACATCCACAATCGGATGGTACAGATACGTCTATTAAGTAGGTTTGGTTATTAGTTTGGTCTATATATATTAAATCTGGTCTATTGTGTGTAAAAGTGACATTGGTTTGAACTGGCATCTCGCAAAGAATTTTAGCAGTCTCATTCTCTTTCACTTGAGGCTGTGTGATCATTTCCTTCCGCCAAAGGCTTCTATTTTATGCTTTCTAGCTAAACACCAGTAGAGGTACTGCACAAGATTATTGTGCCGCTTTACATAATAATTTCCTGCTAATTTCTTAGACTGCAACATAGACGGGACATATTGGTTCTTTCAATATGTCCCGTCGATGTTGGCGTGTCATTATACATTGATGCTGTATGGCGAATACTGACGATTCTGTAGTTGGAGATATTTGCTGCTTTTTAATCCATTTAAACGAGAGTTCTGTATTATTTTATTACTATATTTTATTATTATTATTATATTATTATTTTATTGTTGTTATTATTTTTTATTATTATAATGTCGATAAGATCAAAATATATTATTCATATGATCATCAGTAAGAAATTTGCATAGTTATAAAAAAATATAATTCCAAAAAAACATGATGTACTCGTAGTAAACAAAAACACCGAGCAAAGCTCGGTCATCCAGGTACTATATATTATGTGTATATATTTTTTTTTAATTTTTAAAATGCCGTAATTTAGTTTCAGAATAAAGTAGTTCACCCGGCGAACTTTGTTCCGCCTAAAAGTCAAAAATCTAAATTTATCTGATTTTCTCTCATATATTTTTATTATACATAAAAACCTTCCTCTTGAATCACTCTGTATATTAAAAAACTACATTAAAATCCGTAGCGTAGTTTTAAAAATCTAAGCATACATAGGAACAGACAGCGAGAAGACTTTGTTTTATACTATGTAGTGATGATAAATGTTTGCAGGGAGATATTACAACTTGTTTTTTTAGGGTTCCGTACCCAAAGCGTAAAAACGGGACCCTATTACTAAGACTCAGCTGTCGGTCTGTCTGTCTGTCTGTCACCAGGCTGTATAGATATATTTCACGGTTAATGGGATCATTAACCGTGATAGCTAGACAGTTGAAATGTTTACAGAAATTGCATTTCTGTTGTTGTTGTAGCAACAAATACTAAAAACAGTATAAAATAAATATTCAAGGAGGATACGCCAAATGTGATGATTTACCGTTTTTTTATTATAATGCGGAACCTTTTTTTTCACATGCTTTTATTTACCTTGCGATATTTGTAAGTAAGGAAGAGTTTGTTTGGGTGAAATCGGGCAAACTAAGTTTGACCCTTTTTTCAGTTGTATTGAAAGGAATATATCCGTCGATATGACGGACCATAAATATATTTCTATAATCCTTCAAATCAATCAAAAAGATTTTGATTGATGCTAATATAAAGACAAAGTAAACTCTAGTTCTACAAATATGTAAATTAGAGTAAGCGATTTGCACACAATAGGAACTTTTAATTTTCGTTATATGTATGGATTTAAAAATGATAAATAAAGGTGTCGAATGTCTGACCGGTTACATATAATATAATATACAAACCAGGAATTATGCCTAAATAAAGAAAACACGGAAACTTTTTTGTTTACCATACACCAAGGGCAAAAAGCCGGATGCCGAACTATTATAAAAAAAAAACTATAACACACCTTTAAAAACTTAAAGGCCCTCTTAATTACCGAAATATATTTTTACCACTCATCAAATTATGTGGTTAATTTAAATAATTGCGCAATCGATACGAACATAATATGTACCAAGTACAAAACAACAAAAAAATAAATGTTCTTGTCCTACTGTTACAACTTGTTCCAATCCATATATGTATAGTGAAATGGAAGTTTAGTATGTCTATGCAATTTCAAAAGTAATAGCTCAAGTTCAAGAAAGTACACCGTCCTTTTTTTCGAGAGGGAAACCTTCTAAAGGTAACAGACGCCGTGGAAGCGACGAAGGGTTATGGCCGGTGCCCATCCTCAGCGCTACAAAGAGGACCCCAAGAGATCGCCAAAGGAATGCAATAGGAGTCCTCTAAACGCGTTGCCCCTATTGGGCTCCTCTCAGGTGAGTGGCTGGGCCCACCACTCCGTCTGGTCTTTACGACGATACGCGACCACACATGCCGCCGTCCACCCCGGCGTCGCCTGACCGAACGGTTCAAGTTCCCACTCTAGCCGCCTGCGACACTGGAAGCCCCTTTTTAGTCGCCTCTACGACAGGCAGGGGAAACCGTAGATTCTGATCCCGAAACTACAGGGACGAGTACACCGGACCTACAAAATGCGAATTGCCACCAATTCGCATTTTGTACGTGACGTGTGGACGTCACATACTTACCATAAAGTTTTTTTTTAAATCTCAGATGTGTACGTTTTTCCCTTGATTTCCTTCGCTGCCAAGCATTGATAACTAATTTCTTATACGCAAATCATTTTAAAAAAATCTGTAGTGCGTTATTAGGATTGGAACCTCGGGCCCTCGATTCTTTTATCCATCTCCCTGACTAAGAATTGGTGAACATCAGAAACCTTTGTATAGTGTTTTAAAGAACTCATACTTCTTATATTGTGTATGTTTTCTCATGATATTTTCTAAGACATTTATTTTATTTTACCTGCATATGTGGTAATACTGGGGACACCGATTAGGGTACCGACTTTTTATCAACTTACCATTTGTACATTGAAACATTGAATTCATACCTAGAGTTAGAGTAATAATTGGTTATTAACCAAATAAACATAAGTCCATCCATCCATCCATCAGCCCTTTGATGTCCACTGCTGGACATAGGCCTCCCCTAAATGGCGTCACTCCAACCGGTCCCGTGCCCTCTGAACCATACGGTTTCCCGCTGTCTTCTTCAGGTCATCGGTCCACCTGGTAGGAGGGCGACCTGTACTCCTTTTACCTAAACGTGTAAAAATAAAAAATCAAAATTCCTTTTGTAAAATTAGCAGGCTGAAGTGGCAGTGGGCCGGCCACATCGCTTGAAGGACCGATAACCGATGGGGAAGAAAGGTCCTCGAGTGGCGACCACGCTTACGCAAAAGGAGTATGAACATAAGTATGCGGAAATAATTAGTAACTAAAATATAAGAACGAAACTTGACGGGATGGGACGGAACTAATAGAGAGTGACTTCAGATAGAACCCCTGTTTTAAATGAAGATGCTTGAAGATATTCTGCGGTTGTAACGACTTATTATCTGGTGGACTGCATGCTCGTTTGCTACTTGAATCGGATAATAAGGAGCGGAACCAAGGTTTCGACTTAATATATGTGATTTACTATTACTCCTTTTTATGAATTTGGACTACATATCAACTTAGCATATCTACATTACATAATATTATGTTATTTAGTTTAAAATTCAATATTTACAAAGTAACATACTAGTTTAAAATATGAATATTTCAATAGTTTTTTTGGTTCAATGCAAAATTACAGTTTTCAAGATAATCCGGATATCTGGAAACACCGACGACTGAAGGCGCGTTCCAGATGACGCTCACAAAGCCCCAAACGCCCAAAACGTCGTTCCACAAGACGACCGCGGTCGTTGTAGTGGCGGCGAAAACGTCACTCATGACGTCATGACTTACGCCCACGGACGCTCACGACGACCCATCTAACAAGGTAGGTCGAAGTGATCGTTCCAGAAGCGAATACGTCAGTAAAGCTCACAAGCTAATGGAACGAAAAACTGCGATCGTGAGCGTGCGCTTTGTGAACTTCCAATGGAACGCACCCTGAAAGCTTGTAGAGCTTTCTGTTTTCGATATTTCCGGTGTCAAATGTAGTCCTTTTGTTACCAAGGCACAAAAACAATTAACATTGTTAATTAATTTAAACAAAAAATCAGATAGTATTTTTTTTTTGTTTTTTTTTTTCATTTATTTAATTTTAACTTTTTTTTTTGATTTTTTGCCAATTTAGTAACTCAAGTGTTATAACTAGACATCGGATTTTAAGCCCTATCAAAATGCCAAAATATGCACGAAATTAACACCATGAAAAAAATATTTGTTATTAAAGCTTACGTTGTTTGACTATTATTATTATAAAATATAATAAACTATAAGTTATACAGAAAAAATATAAGTATTTGGCCCCATTTCTGCAGAGACTTCTTCAGACAGTTATTCCGGGGCCCTTGATAAATGTAACAATTTTCTTTATTCCTCCAAGTGGGAGTTTTCATATAAAACTGGGAAACAACTCATAATACGAAAATGTATATATGTAAATAATTTTAACACAAATTTGTTATTAGGTGGAAAATGTGTGACGCCTCCGAAGTCGCCAACTAAAGGTTCTACAACCTTTAAAACTGTACATTTTTATAAAAAATACTGTTATATTTTCTTTTATATGATGTGAGTAATCTTGAGGCTCATGACAAACAAATAAATTTTGAAAATTAGTCATCAAATAAAAAGTTGTTAATCAATGTTCTTATACGTCCCTTTGAATTTATATCATACAAAGCTCGAAAAGTTCATCGACACTGTGGTAACCGTTCAATACGACATACTTTACTTTATCATGATACTCTTGAACTTTACTAATCAAACTTCAACATGCTAATTAATGATCTATTAAGTAAGTTAGCGATATGTGCTATAATATTTATGCAATAGTTTATTACATTAATTCCAGGCACCGCTACCACCTCCAAAATGGGACGGAATCTTCGAGGCTGTCGACGAGAACACGAGGTGCCCCCAAAAGATGGTGGGCCTAGTAGTTGGGAACGAAAACTGTCTAAAATTGCACATATACACACCCAGACTTAACCGGAAAAGATCACTACCGGTAATGGTTTTCATACACGGTGGAGGCTTCTACGAGGGTACAGGCTCACCATTCCTTTACGGAGGTGACTATTTTGCTGAAAACGGTGTAGTTTTTGTAGGAATAAACTACCGCCTAAATGTAGAAGGATTTCTGTGCCTCGGCATAAAAGAGGCGCCAGGAAATGCTGGACTTAAGGACCAAATAGCTGCACTTAAATGGCTCAAAAGAAATATAAGAGCGTTTGGTGGAGATCCAGACAATGTAACTTTATTTGGTGAGAGTGCTGGCGCTGTCTCAACTTCGTTTCTTATTTTGTCCCCATCAGCAAGAGGCTTATTTCATAAAGTCATCTTACAGAGCGGTGCAACGATAGCACCTTGGGCTATCCAGCATGACCCTATTACGACAGCCAGCAAATTAGCCAGAGAATATGGCTATAACACGACAGATCCCTACAAAATATACAGAATACTATCAAGACGAAGCTACGAAGAACTAATAAGAACGATAAAGTACACAAGACACAAGAACCACATCACGTCAGAGGTCTTATTCGTTCCGTGTGTAGAAAAATATATACCAGGCGTAGATCCAATAGTTACAGAGTATCCAAGTGACATTATTATGTCAGGGAACTATACAAAATTGCCGATGATAATTGGATTCAATGACAACGAAGGAATATATTTCGCAGCGAAAAACTTTGGCACAAGCGTGAAGCGAGTGAACACTGCCGACCTTCTACAGCCAGATCTCGAATTTCCCACAGAGGAAGATAAGAACGTGATAATAGAAACTATAAGAGCACATTACTTCTCTTCTGGGAAAGAGGAAATGATAATGGACATGGTGGATTTGTATTCGGATCTTCATTTCAAATTTCCGACTGTAATAGAATCCGAAATGTATGCAAAAACCACCGATAAACCGATTTATTACTACCTGTTTAAATACAGCGGGACCTTCAACATGCCGAAGCTGATATCTCTTTTGGTCACCGCGAGAGGAGCGTCCCACGCGGATGAGCTCTTCTATATGTTCAAGCCGCACTCCATTCCTCTACCCCAGAGGTACATGGAGAGCGATATGATACAACGAATGGTGACTCTGTGGACTAACTTCGCTAAGTACAAGTAAGTTGATCAACGATATTTTAAGACTGAGTAGCGACGGCAAACCATTTTTCATTATATGGTCGGTATATTGCTAAATTACAACGTTCATTTAACATTAGATGCACATTGCACATTTTAAAACAGATCAGAATTCTAATACTTTATCGAAAGTATATCAAAAAAGTAAAAAATATTTGATGTTGGAATTACATTATGTGTTATTGCTGTTTTTTAATGAATTTAACTCATTAGAATTTATAGGATTTTTTTTCACTTATTTAAACTTTCTGACAGCACCGAACTACATAGCGGGCCTAATAATATTCAGTAATGGTTCTGTCTCCGCTTCTCGAGACTTAATTTAATATATCTTTATTAAAGAGAAACAATAAAATTAACTGTGAAGTTACAGGAAATGCAATGAGGTCAAACGGTAAAAGTCCTATAATAATTATTTTTACGAGGGCTATTTAAAGCGTGTTTTAAAGGCTTCAAGTATTATGTAACTAGTAGTAGTAAGCAAATGTCGAACAAAACGCCCTTGATTAGTAGTGTATGAAGCTAATCTAGACTTTAATTAAGGCAACTTGTTTGCCTTTTTACATATAAATACCGTCATATTCTACTGCTCACAATATGAAGTGTGTCTAATTCGCATATAGATATGAAATAGCTAACGTGAATGGAGTCTACCTTGGTGGCTGATCATTGGTGCCAAGAGCATTTAGTCTCAAAATAGGTTTAATTCTATCTTGAGGTCGGTCATGGATGAGTAACACTACCCCCTAAATTTTCAATGCGTAATTTGTACAATTTCTATGGTAAGATGCAACTACATTTTTCCGTATCGCTCTCTTCGGGGAACGTACCCAAAATACTGATAACATTTTCTGTTTGAATAGCTGTACCAGTTAATGAAGCAAAATGCGTGCAAGCTCTTGAGCTACCATAAGTGAAACTTTGTGGTTCCAAGAAAAGCCATGAGTCAAAATTCTTTTAAGAAAGTTCTGCTAAAATAAAGTCATTTCCAAATGGAAATGGCATAATTTTTACAGAACTTAATCTTCGTCTTCGCTTGACTTGACCTTGAACTTCAAATGAAGCGATCATATTTGTACTCTCAAGTAGCAAGACATCTGTTATTGACTTAATATAGAACTGCTTGCTCTGTATAAAGGTACAAGTGTCCATAGGCAGTGACCAACCATAAGGTAGATAACACGCACCTTTACTATTTCAAATTTATTGAAAAAAATGAAATCAACCCGTAGAATTGATAAACAAGATTTATTAAAAAAAAAACCTTAATAAACATTGCCAATCCCGAAACCACACACATACAATAACACAATCTAAACAAACGTTTCATATTACTGTTCTAACGCAGGACATACTTACCACACATAACATCCAATTGTACCTTAAAACAATTTAGTGTAGCATAAAGCAATTGTCCCACAAACGCAATTTGCAGCACAGGAATAGTGTACCTAGTAATGAATAGTGACGCTCGGCGCCCGTGTCACGTCCGCGCGTGATGTTATGTCCCTGAATTTATGACGGCCGTAAAATTGCACGAAATACGGAATTCATCACATGCGTGCACAATTGCGAATCCCAATTAACATATGAATAGAGTTTTAAAAGACGGTATCTTGCACAATCGGGCGATGTTACAGTTGAGAAACACTTGATGTATGTTTAAATTAAAACTGTAAAGTACACAATGCCAACCGAAACCAAACTGAAAGACCATTTAAACAAACGTTTCATATTACAATTCTAATTCAGGACATACTTACCACACAGAACATCCAATTGTACCTTAAAACAATGTATTGTAGCATAAAGCAATTGTCCCACAAACGCAATTTGCAGCACAGGAATAGTGTACCAAGTAATGAATAGTGACGCTCGGCGCCCGTGTCACGTCCGCGCGTGATGTTATGTCCCTGAATTTATGACAGCCGTAAAATTGCACGAAATACGAAATTCATCACATGCGTGCACAATTGCGAATCCCAATTTACATATGAATAGAGTTTTAAAACACGGTGTCTTGCACAATCGGGAGATTTCTGCCTTAATCTATTTTCGAGTTACGAGTAAGTAATGTTACAGTGGAGAAACACTTGATGTATGTTTAAATTGAAACCACAAAATACACAATGCCAACCGAAACTACACTGATACACAATTTAAACAAACGTTTCATATTACAATTCTAATGCAGGACATACTTACCACACAAAACATCCAATTTTACCTTAAAACAATTTAGTGTAGCATAAAGCAATTATCCCACAAACGCAATTTGCAGCACAGGAATAGTGTACCAAGTAATGAATAGTGACGCTCGGCGCCCGTGTCACGTCCGCGCGTGATGTTATGTCCCTGAATTTATGACAGCCGTAAAATTGCACGAAATACGAAATTCATCACATGCGTGCACAATTGCGAATCCCAATTTACATATGAATAGAGTTTTAAAACACGGTGTCTTGCACAATCGGGAGATTTCTGCCTTAATCCATTTTCGAGTTACGAGTAAGTAATGTTACAGTGGAGAAACACTTGATGTATGTTTAAATTGAAACCACAAAATACACAATGCCAACCGAAACTACACTGATACACAATTTAAACAAACGTTTCATATTACAATTCTAATGCAGGACATACTTACCACACAAAACATCCAATTTTACCTTAAAACAATTTAGTGTAGCATAAAGCAATTGTCCCACAAACGCAATTTGCAGCACAGGAATAGTGTACCAAGTAATGAATAGTGACGCTCGGCGCCCGTGTCACGTCCGCGCGTGATGTTATGTCCCTGAATTTATGACAGCCGTAAAATTGCACGAAATACGAAATTCATCACATGCGTGCACAATTGCGAATCCCAATTTACATATGAATAGAGTTTTAAAACACGGTGTCTTGCACAATCGGGAGATTTCTGCCTTAATCCATTTTCGAGTTACGAGTAAGTAATGTTACAGTGGAGAAACACTTGATATATGTTTAAATTGAAACCACAAAATACACAATGCCAACCGAAACTACACTGATACACAATTTAAACAAACGTTTCATATTACAATTCTAATTCAGGACATACTTACCACACAAAACATCCAATTGTACCTTAAAACAATGTCCATCCATCCATCCATCCATCAGCCTTTTGATGTCCACTGCTGAACATAGGCCTCCCCTAAATGGCGCCACTCCAACCGGTCCTGTGCCCTCTGAATCCAACGGTTTCCCGCTGTCTTCTTCAGGTCATCGGTCCACCTGGTAGGGGGGCGACCTGTACTCCTTTTGCCTAAACGTGGTCGCCACTCGAGGACCTTCCTTCCCCATCGGTTATCGGTCCTGCGAGCGATGTGGCCGGCCCATTGCCACTTCAGCCTACTAATTTTGAGAGCTATGTCGGTAAGCTTCGTTCGTCTACGAATTTCATCGTTGCGAATCATGTCTCGTAGCGAAATTCCGAGCATAACCCTCTCCATAGCACGCTGAGCGACCCTGAGTCTCCGAATGAGGCCTACAGTGAAGGACCACGTTTCGGCGCCGTAGGTCATCACTGGCAACACACATTGCTCGAATAGTTTCGACTTCAGGCACTGAGGAATTGTGGACGAGAAGATACTACGAAATTTCCCGAACGCAGCCCAGCCGAGTTGGATTCTTCGAGTGACCTCCCTCTCAAAGTTGGACTTACCCATCCGGATCGTTTGTCCCAGGTAAATGTACTCGTCGACAACTTCGAGAGGAGTGCCGTCAACAACTACCGGTATGGGTGTGACATGGACGTTAGACATGATTTTCGTCTTGTCCATGTTCATCTTAAGACCCACCCGTTGTGAGGCAGTGTTGAGGTCGCCTAGCATTGTGTTGAGGTCCGTCAGCGAATCTGCCAAGATGACTATATCATCGGCAAATCGAAGGTGCGTGATGTGTTCGCCATTGATGTTAATGCCAAGACCTTTCCACTCCATCAGCTTGAACAAATCTTCCAACGCAGCGGTGAACAGTTTCGGCGATATAACATCACCTTGTCTGACTCCCCGCTGCAGTTGGATTGGATTTGTGCTTCTGTCGTGTACTCGGACTGACATGGTGGCGGCAGTGTATACACACTTCAGCACCTCGATGTACCTATAGTCGATCTGGCATCGCTGAAGGGACTCCAGCACCGCCCAGGTCTCGATAGAATCGAAGGCTTTCTCATAGTCCACATAAGCAACACATAGCGGCAGATTATACTCCTCGGTCTTCTGTATAATCTGCCGCAGCGTGTGAATGTGGTCTATGGTGCTGTAGCCTTTTCGGAAACCGGCTTGTTCGGGAGGCTGGAAGTCGTCTAACCTGCGTGCAATGCGGTTAGAGAGGACTCTCGAAAACAGCTTATACACGTGGCTCAGAAGCGCAATGGGCCTGTAGTTCTTCAAAAGAGTTTTGTCGCCCTTTTTGAAGAACAGCACCACTACGCTTCCGCTCCACGCTTCCGGGGTTGTCCCGCTAGTAATGACGGAATCGAACAACTTTTGGAGCGCCACTAGTACGGGTTTACCGCCAGCTTTTAGCAGCTCTGTTGTGATTCCGTCATCGCCCGGTGCCTTGTTGTTTTTCAGCTGTTTGAGAGCCTCTCTAATCTCGTACAGGCTGACGTCCGGGAGCTCCTCAGTATAGTGTCGGGTCAGTTTGGCACGTTTGTCGCCCGCCTTGTTACGGGCGGGAGCTCGTGCGGAAGCATACAACTGTCCGTAGTATTTCTCAATTTCCCTCAGAACATCGGAGTTAGACGAAACCATGGTGCCCGATTCGGTCTTCAACCTCGTCAGCAGGCTCTGCCCAACGCACAGATCCCTGGCGAACACTCTCGAGCCCTGGTTTCGCTCAATAGTGTCTTTCACGCGATGGGTGTTATGAGCACGCCAATCGCGTCGCCTACTCTGAGAGATCTGTTTATTGAGCAGTCTGTATTTCGACATTGAGGCTGGGGACTGCACACATAGTTCTCGCCTCTCCCTCATGAGACCGAGAGTATGTTCTGAGAAAATCCGAGACCTACCACTGGAGTGGGTCTTAAAGTACTTAGACCCCACCTCGTGGACAGTTGTTACTACCTTGGTGTTAATTTCGTCCACAGAAACGCAAGAATCGAGACACGCGAAACGATTTCGTAGCTGAAGTTGAAACTCTTCGGAGCCCTGGATTTGGACAGGTGTTGGTCGGAGCGTAGACTTCATTAGGCGTGACCGTTCCAGCTTTACGTTGATATTTAATGTGCCTCTTACCATCCGGTGATCACTTCCGGTTTTCACCCTGTTGATCACAGAGACATCATTAAATATGTGCCGTTTGTCTGCCAAAATGAAGTCTATCTCGTTTTTAGATGAACCATCAGGACTTATCCAAGTCCACCTTCGCTGTGCCTTCTTCCTGAAGAAAGAGTTCATCATAAAGAGGCCTTCCCTCTCCAAGAAGTTGGCAAGCAAGTGGCCTCGGTGGTTCCGTTGTCCAATTCCAAAGGGCCCCACCTTCCGCTCGCCATCGTTCCGCGTGCCCAGTCTTGCGTTAAAATCCCCCATAACAACGGTAAAGTGGGTCTTTGAGGTATGTATGGCTCTACTTACGTCCTCATACATAACCTCGACCTCATCGTCTGGGTGTGTCGAAGTCGGCGCATATACCTGTATGACCTTCAGCGAATACCGTTTAGATATTCTGAGTATAAGGTACGCTACCCTTGACGACACACTGTCGACTGTTACCACGTTGTTGACGAGGGATTTGTGGACGAGGAACCCGACACCACCCTGAGACAGGTGGTCGCCCTCCCGGTGATAGAACAAGTTGCCCGATTTGAGGATTATCGTGTCCTCACCCTGTCTTCGGACTTCAGACAATCCCAAAACACTCCAGTTCAACTTGTCTATCTCTTCTTCCAGCTCCTGTATCTTCTCGTCGGTCCTCAGTGTCCTGGTGTTGTATGTTGCCAGGTGCAGAAGTCGTCGGTTGCGGTAGCCGGATCTCTGCCGGAGATTCTTAGCACCCCCTGCCCCGCCGTTACCTAGGCCGCTACCGTAGCCTGGAATAGCGGGGCTGCCGGGGACTGGGGGCCGGGGTTCTTCTGCACCTTCCATTGGGGGTTTTTGCCGATAGTCACCGCGCCTGGCAAGCGTGTTGGTGACCGCAGTAGGTGTAAGTTACACATGGAGATGCTGCTGCCCATCTCTTGGATTTATGTCCCTTAGTCGCCTCGTACGACATCCACGGGAAGAGAGGGAGTGGTGCTATTCTAAAAGGCCGACACCACACGGCCAAATTAAAACAATGTAGTGTAGCATAAAGCAATTGTCCCACAAACGCAATTTGCAGCACAGGAATAGTGTACCAAGTAATGAATAGTGACGCTCGGCGCCCGTGTCACGTCCGCGCGTGATGTTATGTCCCTAAATTTATGACGGCCGTAAAATTGCACGAAATACGGAATTCATCACATGCGTGCACAATTGCGAATCCCAATTTACATATGAATAGAGTTTTAAAAGACGGTGTCTTGCAAAATCGGGAGATTTCGGCCTTAATCCATTTTCGAGTTAGGTTTAAGCTACTACGATTGTGAAGAAACGCATGATGTATGTTTAAATTGAAATCGTAAAATTTAAACTGCTAACTCAACAATGCTAATTATGGCAATTTATTACTTTAATTGCATGATTATCATTAAGATTATATCTTAACGATAAGCTTTTTGTACTACATTTTAGATTTATACTTTCTATTTGGTAACAGTAGTAAATTTGATTGATATAGAGTATCCTAGGGAATTACTTGACCTTATAAAATAGGGATTGTGCTTCCTTCTGAGGTATAACCGCGACGCAGGGCATAAGATTCTTCGAGAAATGTGCAAAATTAACTCTCTTTCGAAGCCGACGATCCATTGGCGTGTCCTCTGCTGTTACATATGTCCATAGACGACGGTGACTACTTGCCATCAGGTAGCGTACCCTTATCGTTAGGTACATATTATATATTACAGAAAGTAACAGCTATCACTACATACATAGTATAAAACAAAGTAGCTTCGCGCTGTCTGTCCCTGTGTATGCTTAGATCTTTAAAACTACGCTACGGATTTTAATGTAGCTTTTTTAATAGATAGAGAGGAAGGTTTTTTTATACATGCACAGTATAGGAACACTGATAATTTTAGATTTTTGACTTTTAGGTGGAACGAAATTCTTTGGGTCATCTAGTGGTACTATAAACAGTATTCATGTCACGCTCTACTTGTTTTTGTGGCGAGAAACGTCCTATCACTACCACTAACATGGTAGGTTTGCGTAAATAATGAGGCGATCATCTTTATCCTCGGGAGTAGGAACGCATCTGTTTGACTTCAGATAGAATCTCAATTTTAACAGAAGTGTTGAGCGCTACACTTTTGGTTTAAAGGGCGAAGTAAAGACGACTTATATGAATCGTTACCACTTAGTCTTCAAAGGTAGCAACACATCTGAGGCTAATTGGCTAAGCTTAGGTACGACCGACCTTATCAAAGGTTATTAAAGATATTATAAACGGCAGTTACCAGTTACTATCAGATGGACATGATAGCCTGCTACATCAGAAAATGCAATTAAATCAAAAAATAACAGTAATGGCCGCTATGAAGGTATTCGTGTCACGTGTTATTATTGTGCCCGGGAACAGTACACGGCAATAAAATTGTGAAAATCAGCGCCATCACCGCATACAATTGCGAATATTCGCAATGCATATGGAATTATATTTAACGACTGAAAATACATCATGCACAAAATATCAGCGACGCGACGCGAAATGCAAAAAATGCAGCTTAACGAGTAGAACATTACATTACGTTCAAAAAAAGTAATGTTATTACCCGACTGGATCAGAAAGAGGGTAATGATTTTCGAACCTGTGTATGTAATATACGGCCGCTCTTTGCATGAAATGAAATGAAATGTCTTTATTTTGTATAGGCCTGCAGGGGCACTTACAAATTGTCAGTTACATTTTTTTTCTTACACTACCACCGGATCGGAATACGACCTCAACTGAGAAGATCCGGCAAGAATCTCAGCGGGTTTGTCTTTTTTTCTTATTTATATTCATTTTTTTAAATATTGTATGTATGTATGTCTATTTCTTTCGGACGCGCTGCAGCCTGAACGGTTTGAGGGATTGCAGTAAATGAATCATTTAAATTGACTCTGTTTTGCAGAGGAACATAGGCTATAAAATTATTAAATATCGTACCTGCGAACAGAAAAAAATGGGCTGAAGAGATTATTTATTTTTGTTTTTTTTTTTTTATCTGACTGAAGTAGCAAACGAGCATGCAGTCCACCTGATGGTAAGTGGTCACTGCCGCCCATGGACATCTGTAATCAACTTCATCCTGACATGGGTTCTATCTGAAGTCAATCACAGATGCGTTGCTACTCTATATAGATATAGATGTCGCTCTGTATAGATGGTCGCTACTGCAGAAACTAGGATTTATTTTTGTTGTTGTCATAACAATATTAGTATTAAATGAAAGCTAATAAATAGAAACACTAAATATATACATATATACAATAAAAAACTTTTATGTTATTATTTTGACGCAAATACCAATAAAGTTAAATCAACTCACTTATCATAAAAAAATTAAAACCCAACTGTTTAAAAACAATTGACTGTAACTGATGGCATTCAAACATTTATTTTTTGTTTTGATAATTTAACAATGTTTATATTTTAGTTGTTCATTGAATATTTAGACAAGGAAGTTAGACACTACTCTATCTACATATTAATATGTGTAATAAGTAAACTTCCGACAAGTTTTTATGAGTACGGAAAAGTATAAGAATGGACTTATTAAAAGCTAATAACTGTTAATGAAAGGAAGGAAAAACTATATATATTAAGTATAATATTATTATACTTTACAATTTTGGTACAATAAAATACATTTTGTCAAAAGTTTGTCTCACCATACTTACTTAGAGTACTGTCATACTCTATCATGTCTGTATCTGTCATAGCCATGTCATGCAGTTTAATATGATTTAGAAAAGAAAAGTTACGATTTTATTTATTATGAAGGTGGTAGAACCAGTGTAGTTCGACCGGGTAAGTACCACCGCCACACCTATTTTTAGCGTGAAGCATTTCTTGCGTTTCGATGGAAGGGTGTGGTTGCCGGCACACTTTTACATGAGGCGACCATCAGAGTCCTCGGGAGTAGCAACGCATCTGTGTTTGACTTCAGATAGAACCCATGTTCTGTATGAAATTGATTACAGATGTCCATGAGCGGCAGTGACCACTTACCATCAGGTGGACTGCATGCTGGTTTGCTACTTCAGTCAAATAAAAAAAAATATAGTCATAAGTAAGGCAATTGCTTTTACAAAACGGTTTATTTTAATTTTTCCAGCGACCCAACCCCGAAAACCTCAAAACTCCTGCCAGTCCGGTGGCGGCCGAGCCGGGAGTGGAACCCGGTAGCATTGGTCATCGACAAGCAGCTGTCAACTGGCCACATGTGGGATGAAACATCCGTCCGCCTGTGGAACAGCACATACACGAAATACAGAAGAAAATCATACGGGTTTCGTTAACTGTTAGGCCTATTCACACTAAGCTGTTAATTGTATTTACAATAGAGACAACGGTGACATTGTTCCACATTATTTCCAGTTTACGGTAAATATACTATTAAAAAAATATGATACGCAAATTTCTACACGTGTAACTAAACAACTTTCTATTGTATCTTTTTTTGTAAAAATACTCGTATGTTTTGACGTGCACAGTTCATCTGTTTTGACGGATGAACCGCATAGCGCATATCTAGCCTTACTTTCGTGTTGGGTGATCTCATTTTTAGGTATGTGTGAAAATGTGATTTGTACGTATGCCAAAGGGTTTAGTTTAGTATAGATAGGTGAAGGAGTATCTTTTGGGGGTATGGGACCTTAAAGTATGTGTTGTGCCATGTGGTGTGGGTCTTGAATAGCTATTTCTGTACGTGTTGTAGAAGACGACTGAGGGACAATCTGACGAGTGACGACCCGCGTGGTGGAGCGTTACCATGCCGGTCTGATGCGCAATGGGTCCCGGGTTTGATTCCCGGCCAGACTGGTATCTGAATGATGAGTTTAGATTCATGTTCTGGTCTTGTGTATTCGTCTTGTGTGTGTCCATGGTACCTACGACACAGGAGAAAATCCTAGTTTGGGGCTATGAGTGTGGAAGGCGTGTTTTTAAAGAAAAGAAATAAAGAAATCTCCGAGTGAAAATCTAGAAGATGGGCAGCAACGTCTTTACGTGTAACATGAACACTGACTTTACTTTTATTGCCGAAGAAAAAGTTGGAAACTCTAACTGCAATAGTCCCTAGCGCACTTTAAGACACTCTTCATTAATATATCATTCAGTGACCCAGAAAAATAGAGATGCTTCCTATTTTTTAATGTGGTCTACGGTGTTGATTGGCAATATAATAAGACTTTTTTGTTATTTAGTCGTTAAGTAAACCTTGTTGTTAACTGTTTGTTGACCCCAATAAATAAAAAAAATGTAAACGCCATACTTAACCTTGATATTACCATATGACCTAAGAAGATATATCCGGCATTAACATTATTTATTACATAGATAGATATGGGTTTGTAAAACTTAATTTTTTGCCTTCTTAGAATGGAAAAATATGTACTTAATTTAACATTTAATTTAAGCTATTGACGTACAATGTATTTTTATACATTTTATTTTTATAAAGTTTATGTAGGCCCAGAGAATGTATGCAAATTTTATTCGAACAACTGTCTTGTTGTCTGTTATAACTATATGTAAATGTATCTATGATTAATAGTCTACTTTTTGATTAGTATACCTTTATCTTTTGTTTTAAATTAAAAAAATGTGACAGATGAATACATTAAGCACTCCGAAGATTAAAGCCAATCAATCTTTGTAATATTTTAGAATTACGAGTACGTTCCTGTTACAAATTAAATGTTACGTGACCTCAAGGTAGTATTTTTATTATTATATAGTGTAGCCGCCATGTGTCATAGTAAAAATATTATATATAACTTTACTGATGATAATTAAAGGTAGTAGAACCAGTGTAGTTCGACCGGGGAAGTACCATCGCCACACCATTTTCTAGAGTGAAGCATTCCTTGCGTTTCGAAGGTAGAATAGATTCGAAGGTAGATAGATAAAACCCATGTTCTATTTGAAGTTACTCACCGATATCCGTGGGCGGCAGTGACCACTTACCACCAGGCGGACTTCATGCTCGATAAAAATAAATAGATATAATATTATTGTATATGTAACTGTAACAGAGCATTTGAAAATAGAAAAAATATTATTTTTAAAGAGTTACATTACTTAGTTGCTTTTTAAAAATTAAGATGATAAACGTTTTTATTTTCTGAAAACTAAATTTTAATTTTACGTATATATCGTCATATGAGATGAATGTAAACTTATCTGGTTTAATAATATTACTCTGATATTAATTGTGGGCAATTGTACGAGAATTTTGTCCAAAGTTTATTTATATGAAAAACGGACCATCAAAATAATTCTAAAAGACTTTTAACTGATGCTTTAAACATAAACGGACCAGAAACAGTATTTTATACTACATAGTAAAAATAAAGTATTTTAATGCTTAGTTAATTCCGGTTCAATAATTAATAGCTAAATGCAAGGTTTTATTGTAATTTTGTACTACTTTGAATTAAGTACTAGAATTACATAGTTACACATGAATTGTAAATTAAACATGAAACAAACATTTGAACATGAATAATGTACAATTAAATTTGAAACTTAATAGTGTCGTCAAGTTAACATTTAACATTTGTTATCCTACAATAGTACCGACACATATATAATTATTATTCATATATAATAACTTGCGTAAATGCGTAATTGTATGCATGTACGCTATATATTGTAATTAATGTACTTATTAACCGAATATGGTATAGAAGGGAACGTACTCAAACCATATCGTCGCTTAATTCCAACACCGCGGATCTCAGAATTAGCAACTTTTCAGGAGAGCAAATAAACTGTCTCAAATAGTTATTTTTAATTCTACAATTACCAAATAATATGTTGCGTTTATAATATTAATATACTCATACTAAAATAATATTTTTTTATGAAAATGTAACATGTTCCTATATTATTTTGAGATACCATTATTTCATTAACTCAAAATGGTCATTTTTTGAGTTACGCGGTGTTAGAACTTAAGCGACGATATGAGCTATTTTTGACAGGTTTTAATGAGTATTTATAGATTCCCTAATAAGTTATCAACGCTGAATGTAAACAAAAATACAATTTTAATTGCATAGAAATATAGATTTGTAAAAGGCTTTTGTTATTTTCCACTTAGCCTACCGTACCCACTACCTTTTATAGCATTTAATTATATTTGTTTATTTATTATTTTAACAAAAAAAGTTACAATAGATTAAACTTAACGCCTTATGGCATTCTACCAGTCAACACTGGGTGGCTGGAAAATGTGCGGCAGGTGTTAAATTATAATAACAATAAAATTGATATACTAACTTAACTTATTCCATGAATCAGGATTAGGGTTACTAACTTATAGTAACCCTAATACTGATTCATGGGATAATTTTAATTGAATAACAATTTTTTTGGGTCTGTGGTACGATAGTTGTGTGGCTTCAGATTGTGACCTGATTTTCTTATAATTATAAAGGAAATAAAAAAATCTAAATTATTAATATGTGTTATTTGTTTTATACATAAGAATATATTGAAATTATGAATATGAATAAAATAAGTGTTAAATGCAATACAACTGACGAAGAACTGAGTTTCGTTTGAAATGTTACCGTTAGTCTTTCCCAAACATAGCATTTCTTTTTTATCTGACTCAAGTAGCAAATGAGCACATTTTTTATATGACTGAAGTGGCAAATGAATATGCAGTCCACTGTGTCACTACCGCCCATGGACATCTGTAATCAACATCATACAGAACATGGGTTCTATCTGAAATCAATCACAGATGCGTTGCTATTCCCGAAGACTAAGGTGGTCGCCTCATATAAAAGTGTGCCGACAACCACACCTTTCCATCGAAACACAAGCAACATAGCTTGTAACTCTTATAACTTTTAATAGACTAAATTAATTGTAATATAATAAAGATTAAATGATACCTTCAGATAATATGAAGCTGGGCTACTATTCATAATGTACTGTGACTAGAGTGACACCATCGTTACATACAAATATATGTACAAGGTTGTACAAGATTGTTCTAGACTTCTTTTTGTGTGATTTCTTTAAGTCATTAATCTATGTAACAAGAATAAAACCCTCGAAGCCCCCAAAAATGATATATGTCAGGAATGCGGGAATCTGTTAGAAGCTCTGGCAAAAGTAATGAAAAAATGCCTTAAACTGGGCCCCTACTGTCATCAATTCAGGCAGCGTGTACTTTGCCGATATTATTATTTCTATTCGGTAAAAAACATAGCCATCAAGTTATCTCAACCCAAAAGATGAAAATTACCTAAACCTAAAGATTTTCGTTCTTTAAATCGTCGAAAAACATCTCATGTCATTTTTTGCTCCACCCTGTTATTTTATTGTTTTGATTCGAATGGTACGATAAGGGAGTAACGTGTAAAAGAGGATTTAAATTTAAGAACTTTCACACTGAGCGACAGTTAATATCGACGACTATCGAAGACAGTCCCAGGTTTACCACAACCGGGGACTGCCTTCGGGGTAACAACACAGACGGTAATCTGTGTTAGCGATTGACACCTATCGTCGAATATCAATAATATAAAGCTCTAGGTCAGGATGCAGGTCACATTCCTGTGTAAGAACTGGTTCTAGGTATTGCAAAAAATAATGCAAAAAAACTTTTTGAGTGACAACACTTTTTGCCTAATTAAAAAATCCAAGGCCACCTTATTGTCACACACACAGATATACACACTATTGATATAACGAATGTAATTTTTTAATTTATGGTGTTAGAGTCAGAGTCTGGTCAGGTCAGTGTCTAGATTTGGTGACCTTTTTTTTGGTTCACAAACTGCAACTCAAATTCAATTTGGATAGATTTGGCGAACTTTTAAGAAGATAAGAAAGCTCAAGCACTGCAATTCAACATTCGCAAATAAATAATAACTAATACACATACATATACATATAACAGCTGGTAATCACTAACAAAAACGCCTGATTAAAATTTTGCGCAGATAACTTTCACATTTTACTAATAAGAATTGCTATGATTATTATGAAACATAAATTTTTGCTACTGTTACAATTTAAAAAGCAGCAAGCAATGTATTCCTATACATTTGCATTCACTTTTAGGTACATATATTTTTAAAATCAGTATTGTTTGATCAAGCACATATATTTCTAGCGTGAAGCAGTTCTTGCTTTTCGGTGCACCATGCAGATTGGGGCCGGCTGACCACCTTATTTAGGAAGAACAACACAACTGTAATCGGCTTTAGGTAGAATACTGCATAAGAAGCTATTTCTTTGCTATTATTATTAAGTTGGTAGAACCAGCGTAGTTTGACCGGGGAGGTACCATCGCCACACCTATTTCCAGCGTGAAGCATTTCTTGCGTTTCGATGGAAGGGTTGCCGGCACACTTCCTCATGAGGCGACCAGCATTGTCCTCGGGAGTAGCAACGCATCTGAGATTTACTTCAGACAGAACCCAGGTTCTATATGAAGTAGATTACAGATGTCCATGGGCGGCAGTGACCACTCACCTCTTTTGCTACTTCAGTCATAAAAAAATATAGTATATTAAAATAAACTTGGGACTAACACAAAAATATTCGAAATTAGTCGAAATTTAGAATATTGTTAATGTGATGATTTTTGTGATATTTATTTGTATAACGACCATTAAAGCTGCAGTAACTAATGACTATTCATTCTAAAAAATAATTTCAAAATTTCGTATATTTCCTGATATTATTATGTCCCACTGTTGAACCCAGGTCTTCTCTCAGAACTCAGAATCAAACATATTAACGTCATACCGCACTGGTCAAATGCAAATTCACACATCTTTGAGAATTCTTATAAAACTCTCAGGTGTGTAAATTTCAACACAATCTTTTCTTTCGCCGTAAAGTAATAATTAATTTCTAATACACAAATTTTATACACAGTGGTATTGGCATGCGAACTACGAACCCACAATATAGAGTCCGAATTTGAACCATAAGGCTATCTCTACACTGGAAATTATGTGTAATGGCGAAATTAATTTACTTTCGGTATCGACGTGCGACGTGCATTGCTCTTGAATATTCAGCAGGCACGGATGCCTGGAGCTTTTTGTTTCATAATAACATTTTTGCATCGCTAAATTGTCATGCACTAGACTACGCCTGCGACGCCGTTCTTGCTTCACATTGGACAGTGAACTAAACTTTTTATAACACTTCACTACATAGTATAATGTCCACCAATTTACACTTGGCCAGCACGGTGGACTGTGGCCTATAACTCTCATTCTGAGAGAAGACCCGTAGCCAGCAGTGGGACAATAATGGGTTGACGACGACATAGTATAAAACAAAGTCGTATTAAATGCAGTTTTTGTAACAGATAGAATGATTTAAGAAAGGCTTTTATATACAAAACATGTAAAATATAGTTGAGAAACACTGATAATTTTCGATTTTAGACTTTTAGGCGGAACGAAGTTCGCCGGGCCATCTAATTTATTATATAAACTATGACGAGTATATTATAATAAACATGGATTGTTTTCAAGAAACATTCAAAACGTAAACAGTTACTGTTTAAACTCGTACGAGAGGTACAGTTGGCATCAGATGAGACATTTAAAAGGAAGTCATTTTTTATACCTACATAACTATGATAGCTTATTCTTCGGCCTTGATTATCTACTCAAGACATTAATCTCATTGGGATGTATCTTTATATCAATAGAAGCAGAAATCTCGCTTCCATTTGATTAACTGTATATTATAAACTAGCTGAACCCCGCAGCTTCGCCTGCGTTAGCAAAAATCGATTGTCCCGATAAGATATTTCCCCACAGTAAAAAGTAGACTATATGTTAATCCAGAGTGTCAGCTAACTCCCTATCAAATTTTATGAAAATCGCACCAGCCGTTTAGACGTGAAGAAGTAACAAACATACACACTGACAAACTTTCGCCTTTATAATATTAGTATCAAGTATGATGATGATATGATTATAATATATTTTCTTGATATATTATAACAGAAAACTGAAAATTAATAAAATTTAGTTTATCTAACACCGAGACAACTGGAACAAAAAAATATACGAATTTAATTTACAAAAAAAGTAGTATTCATAAAGCTTCACTATGTTTCAATATTTTTTTCAGTTTCTGCTTACCATGGTTTGCTGTTAGGCTTAACGCTGTTGATAAATTGAATATGTAAATTATTATTATTGTGTTTTATCCGCTTTATGCTCTATGTAGAACAAGTTTGATTAATCCGGGGAGGTGCCAGCGCCACGCCTATTTGTAGGCCAGTTTTTACGTTTCGGTAGAATGATGTTGTTACCGGCTCACTTGAGATGCACTACACACTATGAGTGTAGAAAGCGTTTTTTTTTTTATCTTAGTCCGGGAGTATCAACGCATCTGTGATTGACTTCAAATAATATCTCTGTTCTATACGTAGTTGCTAACACATGTCCATAGGCGGCAGTAACCACTTACGATCAGATGGACTGCATGTAGCTTCAAATTGTGTATATAGGAAAAGTTCTTTCGAAATAATACGGCGAAGAAGAATATATTATAACAATATAATAATATTGCGAAACATTACATTACTTAAAGATGTTTTCTAATTAAGCTCTGTAACTATTAAATATCATTGTTTGTGTTTAACGATATAATTTAAACATGTATTTTATTTATAACCAAAAATGTATTTGTTTATTATTATTGTTAATTTTACGGTGTAAATGTAAAACTAGACTACGGTGTAAAACTCGATTTTCACCATGTGCATCGGACTAGTTTATATACCTAGAGAGTATTTCTCACTATTGAATCCACTTCTTTAGTCAAATGTACAGCTAGGAACTGTAGTTAGCTCTTATTTGAAAATCCATGTTCAAAAGATATATAAAAGGAAAAAGTGAAATATACATTACCTAATAAATAAATAAATAAATACATAGAAAAAATATACACGACGAATAGATAGGTAATCACTTTCCTTTGGGAAGTCGCATTGCATTAGCCGAGTTTGGCTCTTTTCAAGGTTTTTTGCAGCATCCATCATGTTTTCATTATATTGTGTGTGTACAAATGTCGTGTGTTTGAATGTTCTTCTATTTATAATTGTAATTATTTAAATGTTTTCAAGCGTATTTTTGTTTTATCTTTTGTTTAATGTTTTGTTTTTACTTCGCTATGTTTTTTGTATGCTGTATATTAAGCCTGAATAAATTATATTTCTATTTCTTTCCTGCCAGATCATACCACTTGAGGTCAAGTTCCGATCCAGTCTAAGAAAATTATTCTAACTGACAATTACGAAGCGCTCCCAGCTTAGAAGAATTTTCTTGCTTTGGCCTACACAAAATAAGACAATCATTATGTATTTATTAATTTTATTGCATACTTTTAATATTCTGTGTAGTTTTAGCGACGGTAACACCGCAAGCAAAGGTCAAACAATCCTACCATCTATCCGATGATCTGTATTTCAATATTGTTAATTACAAATAGAACATACGAGTATTTTTACGGGGCGTACGAACAGTACGACACAGTACATGACACAGTTTTTTGCCTACGACACAGTTTTGTAACTATTGTAGTTGTTTACGCATGTTCAGTTTTGTGATATTGTTTAAGTGTTCAATAAAATTTTTGAAATAAAAATCTTTGAATCCTCTTAACTAACCCATGTCTCAGCTGTATTGTATAGTACATGAATACTTTCTTCATACATCAGAATACGCCAGAATTGACTATGTTGACTCACAAGCAGCGGCCTCGCTGACCGCTGGACAAACACGTGAACAGACGCTACAAAATCAAGTGTAATGAAAAGCAAATAGCTCTGAAATTCGATGCAACAGAATAAAAGGGATGACCTTTCCCTGATATTTGCTTAGGTCAGCGCACAGGTCAGCTACACCTAGACATCACTAAGGGCTAAAAATAGAAGAATCACAAAACAAATATGGTCACAGACCTGAAACGTAAAACATCTGTATGGATAAGACGTGTTTCTAGAAATATTGAACCATTCCTGATAGGAATTTTAGAAAAACAATAATTGCTACCTAATGAGTTACTATGGTCACAAACAATCCTTGTAATGGATTGTTTGTGACCATAGTAGTAGTGAGGTCTTAGTCATTTTTAAACATTCGTAAGAAAATTAAAAAAAAAACAACTAAATAAAAACTTTCATATTTAGATAAATCATAAAACGGTTAAAGCTTACACCCACATTACAAGCTTCAAACGTTTTATGTCTCGTATCTGAACACAAGTCTTTCCTTACAATTAAACGAGCCCTAGATTTTCCTCCACTACCCTATTTGAAAGCATATTGGTGAAAGAAACATAACATTTTAAAACAACTGATAAAATTCAATAGCCTATTTTGATGGCTTAACTTGTTTTTTCAAACACGTCCACGCACTAGAAGTGAAAAAAAAATATCTATAATTAAGATAAATAAAAAAATCGTATAAAGCACTCTGTAAGAAAACTGCTCTGTATTCCTAGTTAAATGGCTTTTAATTGCGTCGCTCCCCGCGCCCGTATTTTCGCTGATTGGAAGCTATTTTTCATCCCTTATTACTTTATTAGCACAATATATTAATGTGATCTAAATATAACAACTCTCGATGTTACTGCCAACCCCGGTGCAAAGTATGCTATACTGGTAATTTAATATTTTAAAAATCTAAATATTGATGTGCAATGTAAATAAGCAATATCTTAAAGACTAAATTTTATCGCAAGATATGGATAGGGTAGAAATACGTATATCAATTCTGTAAATTAAATAACATACATTAAAATATTTATAGGGATGTCTTTGTCATATTTTTACGGGCTATACGAGTATCAATAATAGACGCAGATTTGTTATAATTCTGAATAAAGAATGTTTAGAATGGATTACATCATAATGCGTAAAAAACGGCCTCATTACTTCAGCCGTTATACGTTTTACGTAGTATAACAGCAACTGCATTCTAAAAAAGATTGCTGCTAGACAGGACTGCTCAATCCAGAGGCATTGGGTGGGCATAGGTTTAAGATAAAATAGGGAACTTAAGTAGAGCATACTAACAATACATTAAACATTAAGTATTACTGTCGCTAACACACTAACAATCTATGGATGAAACGTCTGAAATAAAGATTATTGTTATTATTTGCATCTAGTGCAAGTTCTTTAAGTTCAGACAATTAACAACAGCAGTATTAAGCGCTATTATGTTCTGATTAAAAGGGTATGGCAGGGCAAAGACACGCTAAATATTGGAACGTTATCCTGTATAGTACCAATCAACTTTAGCTTATGGTGGTAGAACCAGTGTAGTTCGACCGGGGAAGTACCACCGCCACACCTATTTCTAGCGTGAAGCAGCTCTTGCATTTCGATGGAAGGGTGTGGTTGCCAGCACACTTCTACATGAGGCGACCTTCATAGTCCTCGGGAGCAGCGACGCATCTGTGATTGACTTCAGATAGAACCCCATGGTTACAGAAAGCTGAGGCTTGTATGGAATCCACTAGTATTATTTAACCGCCATACGGGAGTCAGTAAGACCTAGCCATATACACTACAGATGGCTGCACAGATGCAAGCTCGTTTGCATCTTCAATCTTAAAAAACCTCCAATGAGCTGCAGATATGAACACAAAGGATTTCGAACACGCTATTGGTTGAATGCAAGTGTGGTGCTCCAGGCGATATTTGTTCCCGTCGTCCAAGTTTCCGCGCACCAGTCGCCAACAAAAGCGTAAAGCCTTCAGGACTTTTCGCTTTAAGCTCCTACCAATTCGCTCCTTTGTTGATTTTCACTCGTGAAATATTCCCCCTTTGTACTCTCGACTGTTATTCAATTTTCAGTTTTTCAAGTTACAAACCAGTTCGGAGATATGCTGCTATTTAGTTCTTTGTGAATGCTGATTGCGCTCTCATTGATAAAGTTTTCGTTTGAAATGCAACGAAATCTGAATCGTAGTTGGCGATACCACAAACCAAATTTTCATTGTAACCACAATGTTTTTTGTACTAAGACCAAGTGGAATTTATCAAAAATATTATTTTTAGAACTGAAGTTTGCTATGGACCATGTAACTCACCTTATCAGATGGACTGATATTGACAGACATTATCACAAATGGAGAAGTACAAGCAATGCCAAATTTTAATCAAAGCATAAATATAATAATAATGGTAGTGCCGAAACTGAACCACAAAGGATTTTACTTAATAATCAATATACCAGTAAAATTAACATTCAACCTTACATTCAGTATCCGGCGGAAGGCTGGAAACTCCCTCTCCCCTAATCTAAGTTCAAATTCTTCGATAACCTTCCTTTGGCTAAATGGGCCAGATTTTTTTTTATATGACTGAAGTAGCAAGCGGGCTTGCAGTCCACCTGATGGTTAGTGGTCACTGCCGCCCATGGACGTCTGTAATCAACTACATACAGCACATGGGTTCCATCTGAAATCAATCACAGATGCGTTGCTACTACCGAGGACTGTGATGGTCGTCTCATGTGAAAGTGTACCGGCAACCACACCCTTCTATCGAAACACAAGAAATGCTTCACGCTAGAAATAGGTGTGGTGGTAGTACTTTCCCTGTCGAACTACACTGGTTCTACCACCTTGAAAAAGATCTTGTACTTATGTGCAAAATGAATTTAAATTCGTAAACGAAACGGTTACACAATGATTAGTAAGTAACGATAAGGATCTCAGTGCGTTAAAAACTAATGACTAAGAATCATTAAACATTGAAATGTTAAGGCACATGCACAAAGTCCGATACGGGGATCCGTTATCGTCAGTTATAAAGCATAATTAAGTCCGGAGCGCGAGTCGCCGCTTTAATCCGGTAATAAAGAAAAACTCCGGCGACTAATTGTTATAAACTGGGCAAACATGCAAATAGCAGCACTTCCTCGCACTTTTAATTCAAATTATCTCGACGGACTCGCAGACCCGGCTTAAGGCGCTTGTTTCACTGTGAGCTATCTAAATAATTACTATTTATTTATTTATTTATTTATTTATTTAGGAAACAAACGATTACATAATTCGCAATATTAGTATAGTAGGTACGTTAAGGAAATACATAGATCAGTGAAGTTTCCACTTGTTACTAATACATTACTAGCGCAAAAAGGTTAAAAAACGAGCAGTAAGTTAAAATTACAAAATTAAAAAAAGAAAGAAATATTAACACTTATACAACTGAACAAAAAAAAAATAAGATTGTACTTTAAAAATCAAAACATAGAAAAAACTATTTTATTTCTGCGATCGTCTGCCTCACCTTCCTTTTAAATTTTCCAATTGTTCCAATACTACTAGTTATATGAAAAAACAAATAAGTAGATGTAAAAATCTATCATAATTTATTGGAGTTGTGCGAGAACCGCCTTCCCGTAAGTCCCGGGGAATTAAAAGTCAAACGAGACCTCGGGTGGTCATATTCAGTTCCACATCATTTTGGGACTACCTAACTTGCTGTAGGAATACGGGTCCTACTTACGATTAGCCACGTACGGTCCGCCCGTGGCTCCTCTTTCTTCTAGGACCCTAGCAAGGCTCGACGCGGTCCACACAACACGTGCACACACAGCAGCGATGAAGCTGAACGCTTAGAGTACACAAATAGTTTATATCTTCACAATACACACGAAAAATTAAAAGTATTAAGTTCCACACATACGAATTTTGTACGAGCCGGTTAGCAGCGGTCGCTTCAACAACGCTCACGCCGCCATACTGCTTTCGGGAGCATGGTGAGGGATACTACCCTCCGATTGGACGAACCGTATGAGCATTGCAAATAATGCAGCAAGTTTAAAATCATTGAATTGAAGCTAATTTAAATTTAAACAACGGTTACGAAACCGGTATAATGGTAAAAAAATAAGTTTTCGCTCTAAATGAAGGTATCTGATCTCACAAAATCTGTTTGACAAATACAACCTACCTGTGTACCTATATGATATATTTAGAACATTTCTTTCTAATATATTTTTTATGATTGATACTTGATTACTTTGTCGACTATAAACTGACTTGGATAATTCTTTTTTGATTTGAAAGATATATGAGGAGATTTATAAGAAATCATCCGTGCATATAATAGTAGACTGTAGCTAACGCTAACAAACTCCTATTACGAAATAATAGTAAATTAGCTAGAAACGGTAGACATATGTTGCAAATAAAGATGTAAGATGCAGTAACTGCTAGTAATGGGCCTTGTTAGCATGCAGCGGGTGTGCGGTCGCTTAGGCCACTCGCACTGTCAACATACGCCACACCTTCAATATAGCATTTATTTTGTCTGATTGAAATAGCAAACGAGCGTGCAGTCCATCTGATGGTAAGTAGTCACTGCCGCCCATGGACATCCGTAAGCAACTTCATGTAGAACATAGGTTCTATCTGAAGACAATCATAGACGCCTTGCTACTCCCGAGGACTAAGATGGTCGCATCATATAGAAGTATCCAACCACACCTTTACATCAAAACGCAAGACCTGCTTTACGCTAGAAATAGGTATGGCGTTGGGATGTCCCTGGTCGAACTACTCTGGTTCTACCACCTGTCAACATTGTTGATGGCGGTGTTTATATTGACAAAAATTGAATTGACTAACTTGTGTCCGGTAGCAGGTTTGCTAAAAACTGGCCGGCACTTTGTCGTCTTTATTCTGCTTGTATATTTTTATAGCTACAATGTATCTTGGTGATTTTTCGTTTAAATTTTATTTACCTTCTGTATTATCTTTATCCCAGTTCATTTACTAAGTTAGTACAATTGTTAAAAACACTTGGCGATTTTTCAAAGATTCGCAATCGATCTACAAAGTTTTTCAACATCGCGTGCACTCGAAACTTGGATAGATGATCGTTCTTTTTTAATATATTTTACTTTTTTTAAATAAAAAGGAACTTATTTTTTGTACTTGATGATTAATTGATAGGTACTTTTGTAGTTTAAAAAAGCTTACATGTACACCATTTTATTTAATACCAGCTCTTACCCGCGGCGTCGCCCGCACGGACAAAGGGAATTAACATTAGCATTTGATAGCGTGATTCAGAACTTGCAAATTAATTTTACTAATGCCATCTATTAACAACGTCTGGAGTATGGATTTTTGAGTAAATTTGTTAGAATATTTAATAGCCTAAACACACATAATCATACAAATTACGAAAATATAGTCCATTGTACAGCCAAATAGAGTCGATATGAATACAGAAATATTTTCACATTTTTGCTGGCAAATACAAACTCTAATGTACTCGGTATCTACTTAGCATTCACCAGAGGGCGCTGTGAGCAATCCGTTGTTTGCAAGGACATAACCGACCAGTTAAATAAATACTGCTCGTTTTAAATTCACCGTGTTATCTAAAACAGGGTTCATTTTGAAAACAACTACGTCACCTTCTTTTTATTGTTATTGGTCATACGGTTATTTAAAATGATGCTACGGGAGTTTCAAAATAAATCATCATAGAGACAATTTATAAATAACGTTTTATGGAAATTTTTATCTTAAATTGAATATTAAAATAATGATTTTACACTAATATCAATGATTTATAGACTTAAACTACGAATCTTTAAAATTTAATAATACCTGACTGAGAATTTCACCCCTGACGTGTCAGAATAACAAATTCACATATCAGTTGGTGCAACAAAGAATCAAATGTGAACGCATTTATTTATATATTGAACCAATAAAAATATATGTAAGAGCATTACACAGTAACAATATGGAGACTTATGTTGTTCTCTCGTCCACCCATTACTGTCCCAATGCTGGGCACGGGTCTTCTCTCAAAATGAGATACTTATAGGCTATAGACCACCGCGCTAACCAAGTGCGAATTGGTGGACTTCACATACCTCCGAGAAATTTTTTTTGAAGAATTCTCAGGTGTGTAGGTTTCCTCACGATGTTTTCCTTAACCTAAAAGCAGTGATAATTAATTTCTAATTCGCAGATAAATCAGTGGTGCGTGCCTGAGTTTGAACCTCAGACCTCCCGATTGAGAGAACAAGTTTCAACCATTAGGCTATCACTGCTCTTAATTCTTGCCTTTTTGACCCCTCCCCCCTGTCACAGCTGGTCACATTTGTGAGACCCCTCGCTAGTCTGATGTCACATATTTTGCTATACTACACATAAAAATTCTAAATTAAAAACAGTACCTAGTTCCAAAATTACATGAGACAGAACAAAATTTTGTATTCTTCTCCACCCCATGTCCAGGGTTACCAAGTCTCCGAAATGGATCCCCTTAAGGCCTCCATAAAAAAATCCCCACAATGAATTATGAATTGAAATTCTACCTGGCAACCTCCAACTTCTAAATCTGGTCGTAGGTTTTTCTCTGACGAACAAAAAAAAAGTTAATCGGGTGTAGTGATGTCCCTTTTTTTTCGTCGTGAGGTAGCCATTATGTAGCCTGGTGAGAGATTTCCCTTTGAAAACACCTATATGTTGAAGTTATAAAAACAGTACCCCTAAAAATATTACGCCCCTAAAAACCCCATTCTACTTTTTTAAGCCCTACATTTAGGGGTAAAACCCCTAACTTGGCAACCGTGACCATGTCACACTTTATCGACCCCCTCCGTCCCCCCTTAACGTGCGTCCTAATTTATAGATTGCCCTTTATACCTGCAGTCTTGAGCTCTGCTGTGCTCTGGTTCGAAGTGTGTAGCAAGGAACATTTTGTAGTTGCCGTCACACTTTTATATGAGGCGTCAGAGTGTGAGGCCATCACAGTCTTTGCTTCGAGAGTAGCAACGCATCTGTGATTGACTTCAGATAGAACCCACGTTCTATGTGAAGTTCCTTACAGATGTCCATGGGTGGCAGTGATCACTTACCATCAGGTTACATGCTCCTCGGTACTACCAACGCATCTGTCGCTTGTCTCAGGTAGGACTCTAATCTCATCAGGAATCGATTACGATACCCCAAGGCGGCAATGACCATTTACCATCAAATGTGCTGTTCGCTCTTTTGCTACTTCTACAAGAATTTAAAAAACCCTTCAATCGAAACACTGGCATATCGCAAAGAAACCACGAAAAAATCAACCTTGCAAGATATATATGGCAAAATGCTCATTAATATAACAAGTAATTTCAATTAATTAAAGAGCTGTTTATGTGTATCAAAATTACAAAATAATTCTACATTGGCACAGATTTCCAATGTGTGACAAGGACGGAGGAGTCAAATTAAAAAATTGACGTAAGTTGCAAGACGCGTTTAGCGTTTTCAGTTTGATAGGAATCATGAATCTTTAGGTCTAGGTCACAAAAATGCTTATATAAAATCAAAACAAAGCAGTCCTTGCTGCATTAAGAAGATAACCTTACAAACAAGTTATCCTTTTCGACAAAATTTCCAATCTCTCCCTCCTTTCCGTGAATTTAAGGCAACAAAGTTGATTTAAAGATAAACAAACAGTTACAGAAGTGTCAATCGTTTTTGTTAAACAGTTACTACTCGGTTACAACACGGTACCGGCTTTCAACATCAATGCAATCTTTACTGAGAACTGCCATTCTCGTATGTACATGCGACAACGCGCGTTTCCGCGAGTGTAACTTAATTAACAAGTAAGTGATGTGCATAATCAACTATTTTATTATGAGATTAGTGTTAATTTAACATGTTTTGCTTTCTAAGGCTAGATCGAACAGGCTCACCGATTTCTCTCCTGCAATGTAGTGAAGGAAAGGTGCTTTCGAGATATAGCTATAGGGTATGGTGTTACTAGTACAGTAAACATTCTACTATTAAGGTAATAACGACGTTAGTCAAAAGATGGACTTTTAAAAGACACCAAATGGAATATCTAAGAAGAATCTAAGCAAAATGGTCATAATATCAAATATGGTCATAATATCATAACATCGAACAATAAGTGTATTTGATGTAAACAGAAAATAAAGAAAATCATAGATCGTGCATTATTTATTTGATAGAAATTAATAAAATATATCATACAGATATATGCTATAATAACATAAGTTAATTATTGATTTACTAGTTTATACTAGCTTTTACAGTGTTTGACTGCAATCAAGTGCGTTAAATCAATTAATGTTAATATTACTAAATATAATGTAAATTAATTTAACGTAATTTTAATAACTAAGGTTTAATTTATAAATGTGAAAAAATGTTGCTAAGAGTTGACTGTTGCGACAAAATGGAATTACAAACCGCAAAACTCACAGAAGAGCAACATAACAGTACGTATATAAAATTAATGTATGATCTTCATATTAGATTTCTATAAATATAGGTACACGATCCATTAACTTCGCATCGCAAACGGTGAACTCATAAATACTTGCAATATTTTTAGTAAATACGAAAACTACTACAAAAATCACACAGTGTTGTCACAAAACACAAAATTTCACAGTATTGAAGAAGCCTTAATCCTACAGGAATGTCAAGTGTTTTGGAACAAACACAGTTATTAAAAAGAAGCAGGAAAAATAAGGACTGTAAGAAAATTCATTAGTGATCAAGACAAAACAGAGCTACATCGAAATAGACGGATAAATCGAAGCCCGCAGCAGCCATAAGCAGCACTTAAGAAGAGAAGAACTTGCAGCAAAAATGATTAAAAGAAAATTCACATATTTAAAGTTCTTAGTACTCCTGTGGGCCGGCGTAGGTTCCTCTACGCTGGACCCGACCACTCCGGTAGTCGTCACTCAACAGGGCAAGCTGCGTGGCCTTCGAAGTGTGCTGGGCCAGAACCGGTACTACAGTATACCGTATGCAGTCGCGGGAAGATTCCAGGTATGTCTTATTTAGTAAGAAAATCGGCCAAGTGCGAGTCGAACTTGCAAACCAAGAGTTCCGTGGAATCCATGAAAAACGGAAATAAATCACGTTTGAGAACATAGCAGCCCGCTGTCGCCTATTTTGATAGAGGATAAGGAACACGTTTAATTTATGGGAGGTCGTTAAATATCCGTTTTATTCTGTTTTTGGTATTTATTGTTATAGTAGCAACAGAAATTCATCATGTGTGAAAATTTCAACTTTCTGACTATCACGGTTCATGAGATACAACCTAGAGGCACAGGTACAGACGAACAAGTCTAAGTAATTTGGTTCGGTTTTTATTCTTTGGGTAGGGAACCCTAAAAACAAAGTACCATCACAATCACTATCACTACGACGGTTAACCTCAGCAACATCAGCTCCACAACCACCTCCAGCTCCACTACCTCCACTAAAACTTGACGACCCGCGCAGCGGAGCAGTTACCATACCGGTCTGACGCGCAATGGGCCCCCAGTTCGGTGCCCGGCCAGACAGGTATCTGAATGATGAGTTTAGATTCATGTTCTGGGACTATGTGTTTGTGTTTTCGTCTTGTGTGTGTCCATGGTATGGGTACCATGGACACACACAAGACAGGGAAAAAATCCTAGTGTGGAGCTATGTGTGTAGAAAGCGTATAAACTCTACCAACACAACCATCTCTACCACCACCACAACAGAACCCACCGTTCTGGCATGAATAAGAAACATCCATCCTTTCTAAGATTCGCCTTTTAATTTTAATAAGATATAAGTAATATCTACAGCTAGGGGTCACGTAACGATTTTTTTAAAGATTGAAGTAGCAAACAAGCATTCCACCTAATGGTAAATGGCCACTGTCGCCCATGGACATCTGCAAGTAATTTTACATGGAATATGGGTTCTATCGGAAGTCAGTCATAGATGCGTTGCTACACCAGGACTCAGATGGTCGCCCCATATAAAGCTGTGCTGGCACTTTAAATCCATGTTTTTCTAATTCCATGTTTAGTCTAAAGGAACATCTAAGCGCGTAGGATATCTAAACCGTTATTAAAAACCGTAACCGGAGAGCTTTAAAGTTTTAATTGTGTTTTATAGAATAGAAAACGTGGATGCAGTATCTCATTATGAATGAAAACTGCCGCCCGCGGAGATTATCAACCCAAAGTGGGATAGAACGCTACCCGGGATTAACCACACATGCATTACTACCCCTAAGGATTTAGGAATGGAACTCTTAACCCGACTGCATCAGAAGGACCGTATAAATGATATTCGAGAGTATGTGTGTATGTCAATGTTCGAAGGGCTTGACATATGACATATCTTTGCAATTGACTCAGAGCTTAGAGAGTGATTTCAAGATGGTAGAACCAGTGTAGTTCGAAGGAAAGTACCACCGCCACACCTTTTTCTAGCGTGAAGCTTTTCTTGCGTTTCGATAGAAGGATGTGGTTGCCGGCACACTTTCACATGAGGCGACCAACAGTCCTCGGGAGTAGCAACGCATCTGTGATTGACTTCAGATGGAACCCATGTTCTGTATGTAGTTGATTACAGATGTCCATGGGCGGCAGCGACCACTTACCATCAGGTGGACTGCATGCTAGTTTGCTACTTCAGTCTGATAAAAAAAATGAAATTGTTGAAAAAAAAATGCCCGACTGCAAAGTTTAGTCAATGCAGTCGGATTTATTTTCATAATAACATCTTGTTTACCACACCTTTCAAACCAGATCGCAGCAAGGCTAGCACGGTGACTGTATAGTATCGTCAACCCATTAATGTCCCACTGCTAGGCACGGGTGTTCTCTCGGAATGAGGGAGTTATAGGCCATAATCCACCGCGCTGGCCAAGTGCGAATTGGTGGACTTCACACACCTCCGAGAACTTTTTTTTTCAAGAACTCTCGGGTGTATAGGTTTACTTACGATGTTTTACTTCACCGGAAAGCAGTGATAATTAATTTCTAATACAGACAAAAATCAGTGATGCGGACCTCCCGATTGAGAGGGCAAATTTCAACCATTTGGCTATCACTGCTCAATATAGTGAACGTATAGTATATACCATAAATAGGTGTGATGGTGGTGCTCATTAGGGTTCCGTACACAAATGGTGAAAACGGAACCCTATTACTAAGACTCCGCTGTCGTCTGTCCGTCTGCCCGTCACCAGGCATCTCATGAACCGAAAGCTAGACAGACATTTTTTTATTATAGCATGATTGCTTCCTGGCTGGGTCTATGACAGTAATTAAATAAATTCTCGTTTGATCATTACGTTTATTAGTTTATTTATTTTCAGAAAAACTTAATTTACGTTAGGTGACATTGACATTGAGCTGATATTTGAATGTCGCGAATAACAAATTACTAATGACTGATAATTCTTTCTGTGTCGATCTTTCTGTTCTAGTGAAACAAATCGGTTCATTCCCCGTGTTACTACCAATCTTACTACCAGTAGTAAGATGGGGAATTTTATTACCGTTGTTACTACTAGTGCTGCTAGTAGTAGCACGGGGAATAAAAAATTACCCTTCTTACTACTATCTTAAATCTCAAACGAAAAATCCACTTGGGCTCTGGGCTGTAGAGCAAACCCAAGAAATGGACATTTATACACAATCGTATGCTCGCAAGAAATACTCCTAATTAAATTGAGATTTAAGATAGTAGTAAGAAGGGTAATTTTTTTATTCCCGGTGCTACTACTAGCAGCAGCAGTAGTAACAACGGTAATAAAATGCCCCGTCTTACTACTGGTAGTAAGATTGGTAGTAACACGGGGAATGAACCAACAAATCTTAGTTGGTTATAGGGTGCGAATCTTAGTTTTACCTGACTTGTACCAAAATCTTTCGATAGTTATTGGTTTTCTTAACAAGGAGATCTATCAATACATCTCATTTTAAAAGAACGGTTTACCTTACTGCCTACTAATTACCGGTGTATGATCACTGCCACCCATATTCATGGGTATTCATCCGTAAGCAATTTTATATAGATCAGGGGTTTTATAAAGTCAATCACAAATGAGTTGCTTCTCCGAAGATTAAGATGGACGCTTCATAAAAAAATAAGCGGGTGTATGGACACAATTAGCATAATTTTCATTTTATAGGCAGCACAGTGATGTTAAGCGATCACTTTTTTTGGAAATTTAATTTGATATGTGATATATATTTGATGTGTAATATTTGATTATGGGAAATATTAACAACCTTGTAGTTACGCATGTTTATAATTAATTATTAATTTAATTAATTAATTTTTATATCATTTTCTGATTAGCAGATGCTAATAAAACATTTCTTCTTCACGACTGTTATAATTGCCAAAATTTGTCGTGGATTTTTTTAAAACAAGACACAATATAAAATAAATAACAACAAGAGTCATATAATGAAATAAAATATATAACCTCTTTCCCTTTGGAAGTAGATTAAAAAGAGGAAAAAAGGAAATATATAGATAGATTATTAATACATGATTACTAAAGTCCCTTTTACAATTTCAGCTCCCAAGGGACCCTCCCAGCTGGGATGGCGTGTTTGATGCATTTAACCCGTGGAGAAGCTGTGTCCAAAATTTTTCTGTGTTCGTGGTCGGATATGAAGACTGTTTGTTGCTTGACGTTTACACGCCAGAAGTTATTGAACCTTCACAAAAATTGCCCGTGATGGTATTTGTCCATGGTGGTGCTTTTTATTATGGAGGAAAGACATTATACAATCCAGAATTTATGGTCAACAAAAATGTTATTGTCGTGACGATCAATTATCGGCTTGGAGTTAACGGATTCCTATGTGTTAATGGAGTTTCTAACCTTGGACTACGAGACCAAGTGGCAGCTTTAAAATGGGTTCAGAAAAACATAGCAGCGTTCGGTGGAGACCCGGACAACATAACATTGTGCGGCCAGAGCGCAGGTGCTGCTGCAGTTTCTATGCATTTTCTTTCGAAAGAAAGCAAGGGATTGTTTCACAAAGCGATTCTCATGAGCGGTACCTCTTTATCTTCGTGGGGGTTCAATCTAGAGTCGTTTCCACCAGCTTTAGACGATGCTCGAAAACTTGGCAGCGCGTCTAATGAAGAAGACATCTACAATATCTTTCTAAACGCACCTATAGATAAACTCGTGAAAGCAACTGAAGACACATCGGTCAATCCAAAGTATTTTAAGTACACTCCATGCGTGGACACCAATTCTTCACATCCGTTCTTTACTGATAAGCCCTACAACATCATGAAGTCTGGCGTTTTCAACAAAGTGCCGACTATGTTGGGCCACACCGACGTTGAAGGTTTAACGTTTTACGGTCTCGCTGATCAAGAGGCTTTCGAACAACTAGATAAAAAATTCGCTGAAAGAATAAGTTCGTCTTTTTCCTGGTGCTCGGACAAGGATAGACGAATTATAGCGAGGACGATCCGTTCGCACTATTTCGGGCGAGAACCGATAACTGTTGAATCTTTTCGTGGTTTTATGAATTACTTTTCTGACATAATTGCCTATGGAACTACTTTTGCCTATTCGAAGCTGCTGGCTAGAGTATCGGACCAACCTGTGTACAACTACTTGTTCTCTTATACTGGAGACAGGAACTATTTAAACACATTTTCTGGTGTGCAAATAAGAGGAGCAGCTCACGGGGACGACCTATTTTACCTGTTCAAGCCGGGTGGTCTTCCGTTACCGCTCGCAAATGAAGATAAACTTGTGATAGACCGAATGACGACATTATTCACAAATTTCATGAAGTTTGGGTAAGTTAATTTCATTGTGCACAAAATATTTGTGACCTCGTACTATAAAGAAAACAAATCATAGGTACAGTTAATAATGTCTAATCTATTAAAACATTTAAAAGGCAAATAATAATAATTACCTATGCATTTTCTTAGATACTTGCATCAGCACAAATAGCATCATGTTCGAAGCAACTAAATGGATATGTTTATAATTTATGCAGACTAATGTTTGAAATAGAAAGGTGGACCACCCGACCCCTCACACCAGGTGAACCGATGACCTGAAGAAGACAGCGGGAAACCGTTGGATTCAGAGGGCACAGGACCGGTTGGAGTGGCGCCATTTAGGGGAGGCCTATCTCCAACTATGACCCTCGAAAGGCTGATGGATGGAATATGATTTTAGACTAATATTATCGCGGAATCGACATTGATTTGATAAGACTTGATATGATTAATTTTCTTACTTTTATTTGTTTAATATAAAAGTAGCAAACGAACATGCAGTCCATCTGATCCTTGAGCTCAGAACTGAATAGCGTTTTACATTGTAATTATAATAAAGCAGAAATATGAGTGGCGGAGGCGTCGCCAAACACCACCAGGCACGGGTTCTACCACCGTAAAAATTACGTTTTATGACTTTACGTACCCTGTAATTACAGAAACCCAACGCCCAGAAGAACAGCATTGCTGCCGATTATCTGGCCTCAAGCGGCCAAGAACTCGAGCAACACCCTTCAAGTGGACAAGACACTCTCTATAGTCGAAGATCCTCAGGACAATTTCTTCCTTAACATGCTGTGCCAATATGGAGAAAGTGGCTACGTGCCATGTGAAAGTGCCGAGAAGTGTAATCGTAGGAAACGGACAAAAAATCAATGTTAGACTGATTCTATTATAAAAAAAAATATGTATGACATATTGATATACCTAAACACACTCACATATACAAGTCTCAAGGGACCTATTTTTGGGTTTAGAGCTGTGTGACAGGTACTTAGCTTTTCGCCGCGACAAAACAGGGTTTAAATGAACAAAATTAAATGTTAATATATTTAGAGAATATTTGATACATTAAATTATTTATTGTATTTGCTGAGTGGTTGTGTATGACTGTTTGTCAGTATGTGTGAGTTTGGATGTGCTTGCGTGTTTGTAAATGAAAAAAATCGCTCTCTTTCTTAATAATTTAGATATTTAAGGTAGTAAGATAAATTAATGTTTGTAGTCGTATATAAGGGTAGGTTACATTGTAAATACACTGTCATTTTTTTGTTTTAATAAAATGTGTAGGCCATAAATAAAGTCTATTGTTTCACTCACCTTACCAGATATTATAGAAGGGACTAAAATATGCCGTCTTAATGATTCTTTGGTTCCCTAACATATACATATAGGAGGTTCACCCGTCTTCTTTAAGTACGTCCGTTCTTCCTAAATTAACCTCCTAAAACAACATATTCGTCAATGTAAAAAGACCTTTTTTCGCTACTATTTTTTTAAACAAAGTAAAGCACTTCTTCTCTTATTTAAAAACTATATTAAGACTATTCTACAACAGCACATTATTTATTGGAGTTCAAATTCAAATTCAAAAGTCTGAATTTGTTGAATACAAATAAAGCATTCATGTTGCTCGTTATCTTAGCGTAAGAAATTGTTTTGTTGCTGGTTAATTCCTTTAAATGTCAACAAGTAATTTATACTTATTTTGATAAAACATGATAATAACTCTATAGTTTTGTTATCCTATGTAGTTACAAGAGCATTATCATTTCTAATGTATCAAACATTAAAGGATTGTTTGGAATAATATGTATCTATTGTTGTACTTATTTTATTTTATTTCAACGTCACTTTAAATGTTTTCTGGGTACAAAATTAATTGACAACAAAATATAATTTGTTCTATGTAAATAGTATTTATCAATTAATTCCTCGCTACGTTTTCATGGGTTCAAAGTGTATTTTCTGCAATCAACTTAATTGCTTACATATTCCATAACTATAAAATATTTAGAGAAAAATATTATTTAAAGATACTCAATATTCAATCCAAATCGACGTAAGTGCTGCATATTATTCTTGTAAATTAAATTAATGCATGATCGGCTAATATTACGCAAGTACTATATTTTTACAAGATTAGACCTATTATACAAATACAAATTATTTTTTTCTTCTACTCACGTATATAACATTCTTTGTTGCAATTACCGCAAATCTCACCTTCGCATAAACCTTAACATCGTTATTTATTACGAGGGCAGTGTAGTTAGTCCCAGATAAATTAGAGTCCTAGCTCAAGACCAAATTATAACACCATGTATAAGTATCTCCCATTTACCACTCCCATAAATAATTTATAGGTGGTAGAACCAGTGTAGTTCGCCCGGAGAAGTACCACCGCCACACTTATTTCCAGCGTGAAGCAGTTTTTGCGTTTCGATGGAAGGCCAATGGTTGCCGGCACACTTTCACATGAGGCGACCATCATAGTCCTCGGGAGTAACAACGACTCTGAGAATTACTTCAGATAGAACCCACGTTCTATGTGAAGTAGATTACAGATGTCCATGGGCGGCAGTGACCACTTACCATCAGGTGGATTGCATGCTCGTTTACTAATTCAATCTTATAAAACAAAACTGCCATCAAAGCAAAGAAAAGATGCGCCACTCTGGTAATACAGAAATATGTGTAGCGGTGGTGCCTTCGTTATACCTAACGATTTCGTTTCCATAATATAGATAATTAGATAAAAATTGCAAGTAGCGGCTATTTATTATTCATTTTTCGTATATAAATACAGTTATATGTTATTACATACAGTAATATGGTACCGTCCATATACCATCCGTCCAACCATTGGGACTGTAGCATGCCATAGTCTATCGTCTATTGTCAACCCATTATTGTCCCACCGCTGGGCACGGGTGTTCTCGCAGAATGGGAGAGTTTTAAGCCATAGTCCACCGCGCTCGCCAAGTTCGAATTGGTGGACCCCTCCTAGACCATCTTTTTTAAAGAAACCTCGAGCGTGTAGGTTTCGTTACGATAATTTGCAAATAAATCAGTGGTGCGTGCCTGGGTTTGAACCTCAAACCTCTCGATTGAGAGGGCAAGTTTCAACCATTAGGCTATCACTGATCTTTGCCATGCCATAGCATACATTCGTACTCGAAAAATAACACCCCTTTCTGACGCATTCGGACAAAAAATAAAGCGTTGTCGTTTAAAGACGCAATTACTTACAGATCTCTGTTTTATAATTAAAATTTACATAAGTATACTGACTTATCTTAACTAACAAGTAACGTCCAAAAGCTGAATAGACTCGACAGCGCCGTAAAGCGACGACTGTATAATTTATCTTAAACGTTTTCATTTCTCACAGCGTATAGTCGTGTTAATTGCGAATAACTCAAAACAGCACGAGCGAAGTCGGTAACGAAATTAAGTTGACAAGTGCATCTTTTGATTAACAGCACTAACTGCTAAAACTGACTTGAATGTTAATTTTTTCGAAGAAATTCTTTGTTCAAGTAAATTACGAAATAACATTATTTTTGAGGGTAGTAGAACTATTGGTAGTTCCACTGTGGCATCATGGTCAGCGTTGCCGGTTACAACGCCTCGCTTGTACATGAGGCGACCATTTTTGTACATGAGGTGGCCATGTATCTGTGATCGACTTCTGATTGAACTCCTGTTCTGTATAAAGTTGCTTACAGATGTCCATGGGCGGCAAAAACCACTTACCATCGGGCGGACTGCATTGGCATTTACAATCTTCGTCAATCCATTACTGTCCCACTGCTGGGCACGAATCTTCTCTCGGAATGAGAGAGTTTTTTGGCCGTAATCCGCCGCGCTGGCCAATTGCTAATTGGTTGACAGTTTACTATATTAATCTGTTAAAAAAAAACGTAGTTCTGCTTTATAGCGTCAGTGTTAAGCCTTTCTATCTTCATAGAGTGAGGTGGAATAGATAAATTAGGATAACACCGCTTGCTCCGAATGAAGTTGATTACAGATGACAGTTGGACGCGGTAACTACTTTCCATCGGGTGGATTGCAATGTGGTGAAGATTTTCTATTTTAAGAAATGGTAAGGTGATATAGCAGTAAAATAATAACAACGATAGCCAAGCCGTTCGCCCGTACGATCGTATTCTATGCACGGTTATGGCCAGCATGTCAAACAACAGTTGTCCGAGGCAATGCGAAATGAAATAACCCGTAAATCCGTAAACAAGCTCGCGGCAGCAATGCGCGGGTTATAAATATGCAGATCAAATATTAAAAGGAACGCCGCAAGATCATCTCGAGCGCGACAGAGTAACGATGCTGCAGACTCTACAAGATGAAACAAGAATTCCTATTTACGGATAAGAAGCTCCTATATTTCACATTATTCGCATGCAGTAAGACTAGGTGCACTTGGTTCGTTCCTGTAGTTTCGGGATCAGAATAGGGCTACGGCATCCCCTGCCTGTAGTAAGAGGCGACTAAAAGGAGCTTCCGGGGTTGCAGACGATTAGAGTGGGAGCTTGAACCGTTCGGTCAGGCAATCCCGGGAAGAACAGCGGTATGTGTGGTCGCATACTGTCGTAAAGACTAAGGTTTTAGTGCGGTAAAAATCCCACATAACCCTGCGTCGCTCCCACGGCGTCGGGTACCTTTTGAAGGTTTCCCCCTCGAGAAAAAAAAAAGGTGCACTTGGTTAAAAAATAAAAATACTTTTGTTATATTTGAACCTACCTAACAATAAAGCAGACGGGCCACCTGATGGAAAGTGGTCACCGTCGACTATGGACATTTGCAACACCAGTGGAATCATCAATGCATCACTGGCTTTGAAGGAGAGCTCTTTTTGCACCTTTCTTGAAAAGCCCCACGTCATGTCACAACTATTTACACTCACATCCCACACTAAAAATCGAAGTCGTGAGTTCCATGGGCGCATCTAAAGACAGATATAAAAACACCTAGACCTAGACCTCATATCCGAATTGTTCCCAATATTGTACGTAGCTTGGTAACACGAAGAATGGTAAATGGTGGTAATTGGTTAATGTCAAAATTTAGTTAAACTAAACAGAGATAATTTAAAAATCTGACTGCTAAAACGAAAATAGATATTTTTTATGATATAGAAATAACTGCTGAGCTTAGAGATGCTTGATGGTATGTGGCCATTTTCGAAGATGGGTATCAGCATTGATTGCAAAAATGAGACTCGTAGACTTCGACTTGCTCGACGACTCGATCGACTCGATCGACTTGCTGTATTTTGAAGAGACTTCGTAGTCCCTTCAAAATACAGCAACGCTGTAGTTAGATTAAATACATATTTCAATTGTCAAAAATGTCTTTACAAAACCCTAAGCCCTTAACAAATTTCATAACCAATAAAGCATATTTGCGGACATATGGTACAGTACAATCATAAATAAAGAGCCAATTCATGCATTGGTCTGTGTGAACCCTGGGAGCGATGCAGTGGCATCGTCTGAGAATAAATATTCAATGTTTTCATTCAATTTCTCGCGACCGCCGGACGCCCGGACGACTCGAGATACGCTGCTCAAATACAGATACGACTCTTTATTGACCGATCCGGTCGCGAAAAGAATAGGATATTGCTATTGGATTGTGATTGCGTTCCCCTTTCCTATTCCTACGCGAATAACGTTAGTTTTTCATACTCAATTCGCAAAGCTCGCTCTTACATTACTGTGGATATTTTTTATTAAGCGTATTTATTTTATTTCGTGATATTCTTGCGCTGCAGTTGTAATTTATGTTCAATAACGTGAAAATGGAATGGAAAGAATCAATGAACATAAATGAACGGTGCACTACGATTATTGTTAAAATATTCGTATGAAAATGCCTGTTCTCTTTGTTATTCCGAATCTACCTGTGTCTGTTTATGTTCATAATTGTATGCCTAGTAGGTTAACAAATACAGATACATCCCAGAAGGGTATTGCCTGTCGTCATCCCATTATTGTCCCACTGCTGGGCACTAGTATTCTCACAGAATGAGATAGTTTTAAGCCATAGTGTACCGCGCTGGCTAAGTGCGAATTGGTTGACAAATTGGATGTTGTTGCCAAATGTAGGTACAACGGTGGTTCCGGCGCTGTCAAAAAAAAGGGGTACAACGTTGGTGATGACAAATAGGTAAAACCTATACAAAATAGTAGATTACTATAGTTTAATCTATTTCGCCTATAACCTTAAGGTTTAATAAGCTATATGCGGATAAAAGATCAATATCGTTTAACCGAAAATATATTTAATAGTACCTGAAATCTAAGGGTTTAGTTAAATTATCAATTTTAATGTAAAGTAACAAATAAATTCACGTTCACCAATTCGCACTTGGCCAGCGCGGTGGACTATGGCCTAAAACTCTCTCATTTTGAGAGAAGACCCGTGCCCAGCAGTGGGCCAATAATGGGTTGATAAGAACAAATAAATACGGTCCAAACAACATTATTCATCACAGTTGGAATTACAAGGTCGATGCAGATTTATAGTAAGTAGTTAATAGAGAATTACATTATAAAATTAATTAATTTTAGAAGATACGAAGTTCACCCAATAATCTCGTTTTAATATAAAGTAATATCTATAAAGTATGCGAGCCATCAATAATATAAACAGGGCTCTTTAAAACATCAAACGTAACATATACCCCGGTATTGTTAAGTTTCATTTTATAACGAATCGATCACGGTGGTATTTATTCCGGCCGTAACATAAATAAAGGGCTTTGCAATAATATGTAGCCACCCCATAAATTATATTAATGCATACGAGATATTTTAATGGCGGGTCGGTACAGTCGGCGACGAAAATGGTTATGAATCTAAAACCTCACGCAACCAAACATAGTCCTCATGATAACCAAACATAGTTCTATATGAGCATGACTATATAGACTCACATGACTTTGGAAGGTAGAAAACTTTCTTAAGCATTCAACGAAAGAATCAAAAATTGTAGACAAAAACTTCAAAAATATTTTTATGTTGTGCAGTTTTACTGATATTGGTTATTTCTACGGAAATCTAACATTTATCTTATATTTCATAATTATTGCATTGCTGAAATCATTAAGACGGCAATAGAAACAATATAGCTTGCCATTTAAAATGTTTCTAGAAAACAAAATAGAACAATAGAAACACACCTGTGCACACGAGTGTACCCCAAATATAACAACGAATTTTAATTCTTCCGGTGGCACGATGTTATGAAGATCGTCGCCATAACATAAATTTTGAATAATCGCGGCATGCCCCGATCACCCTCGCCATTTATTGAATCCAGCCCCCAATAATTTCGTCAATTATCATAATTATTCAATGATTCGTTATCCGTGGACGCAGTTTTAAGGTAAAATGAATTGTAACAAAATTACTATAATCTCCATATTGGAGCCATATTTCAATATTAGGAATATTTCGACGCATAATCGCTATTGGGCCGATAGCAATTTATTTTTACGACGACCATGACTTAGGTTCTCTGCGTCTGCCTGCATACTTGGATATGTTTTATTTTCATTAAAATAATATTCGAAGACACTATTAGAAGCTGATAGATTTGCTTACAGATCGAAAATAACTATATTTAGCTAATTAAAGCAGTGACTATAATTTATTATATTGATGATTCTCGCCTAATATTTACGAGTACTAGGTACCTAGCTAGGTACTTACGTAATTAAGTATTTTCCGCTCTTTGAAGACAGATGTAACTGTAATCTATCACCACGACAGAAATGCATCTTTTAGGTAATAATAAATATTTACACGATGTGTTCCTTGACTAATTTCCAAGGTAAAAAAAAACATGCGTGCGTACAAAGTACACATGTCAGAAGTGAAACTTCTTTGGCGAACTAATTTATAAATCTTGTTTATATTTATACAAATCTAAAACTTTAAATTTCCAAGATTAAGAGGAAGGGAAAAAGGCGTGATACGACGTTCGCTCTGTCTCACTTTTTCTCTCAATCTTTCTCACTCGCTTGCTCCCTACTCTCACTCCACGGCTAGTTGCTCATGCTACGTTCGCCCTGTCTTACTCTCTCTCAATCGGTCTCGATCACTCTCTCTCTCTTTTCCGACACTTCCGTTGCATACCGGCGTGACGTTTCATCTGTAAAAATTTTACCCTCATGCGCCTAAAGAAGTTTCACTTCAAAAACCTGTAAATTAGTAACAAATCTCTGCAGTCAGGAATCTTCCCTGATACTATATTATTACTTATATTTATACTTAGTTACTATTAAAATAAAAAAAAAAATGTTTTTGAATTTGGAATTGTCATTTTTTTACTGTTGTTCATTATGTTGTTGTTTTCTTATTTACGTCCCAGTATATTGTAAAATATTTAGTGATATCAAAATATAGAGATAAAAAGAGAACAGAGTCGCTGTGATTGCATTTCATAAAGTAGGTATGGATCTACATACAATTTTTGAAATCCTCCATGCGCTTAGTTTTGGTTAAATGTTTGTGTACCGGGCTATCATCAGGTTGTACAATAAAATTTCATCTGTTTTGTGATGGAATTAGATCTGGCCATCCATGTAGTGTTCATACAACAAAAAAGGTAATCAAAGCAGTAAGGGAAAGAGTTCGAAGTTCTGTCCGAAAGAAAAAGATTTTATTTCGGAAGGTGAAGATAGCACCTAGAGCCATGTCGCGTATTTTAAAAAATAACTAACTCGCAGCCTATAAGAGACTTAGGTACTGGTCATTCCTTAAGGGGCTTTATCGGCCATAAAAATTGGTGTTTTTCCCGTTTTTTTTAGCAATCTATGTTTGTTAAGTATGTCATATAATGCACCCATCTCTATAGGAAAAAAGACCGGTGCGCACTGTCCCAGTGTTTTTGCAAGGGCGGAACATCTGACACACTAAAACAAAATTTATTTATTTAGTAGGCTGCTGGCTATCGTTTGAAAGATAATTTTAATTTTTGGAGTAAAAATAACAAAATGATGGCTATTTAAACAAACGGAATCGAAAAATATCCTTTTTTCTAGGGTTTTCCTTGTAAAACATTGGAAAAAAATTAAACTTATTCTAGTTACAACCATACCTATATATATATATATATATATATGTAACAAACATGTACTCGTAATTTCACATAGATCGACAAAGTAATTTACGAGAAATCCATTGGGCAGTATCAAGAAACATGATTTCGAGAAAGACGCGTTTAAAGTTTTTCTATAAAAATAAAAATATTAAATTGATACTTACGACTAATCCGCGATGCCGGCACCATAGACGATACCTTCAGTTTCTTGATCCATCTCATTTTCTCCCATTCTGGTGTCTCTTCATTGCGATTACTAGCGTAAGTCTGTACTTAAGCCTTTGCATAGGGTCCAATTTTAATGCTTAAATCCATAATTTTCAATACAGGAAAAAATCCTTCATTGAAATACACGCAGCTATTCTGTGATGGGTTGGTGGGGTTTTAGCTATGAAGCATTGACTGAGCAACATTTTTGCGAAATAGGTATCAAAACATCGGCACAAGTGTTATAAGATACCTTTCCTGAGAAGGTGATTAAGCCCCTTAACAACGCCATAAACAAGAATGGTGAAACGAACTTTACGCCCTTCATAGCTGAAGACTAGCCGTCATCTAAAATTCGTAATCCACAGGATTATGATTTACGGTCAGTTTTAAGAGTAAGACTTGCTGTAAACGCCATGATATAATGAAGTCCCTAAAAAAATCCATACGAATGGCAGTGATGAATTTTCCCATAGAAATTGTGTGTGCTTCTATTGATAACTGACCTTAACGTTTAAAGGACTATATTGCAGCCTATGGAGACCACTTCGATATGCTTCATATATACCCTTACGACTGTTTCACCCTTTTATATCAACGCATCACAATCTATTTTCACCCTTCTAGATATACGCTATGGTAACTTATGTCGTAACAGAGCTAAGATTATCATGACTCTGACAGGGCTTTCATTTTTAAAAAATTGGCATCTTATTTCAAACAAACATATAGAGCTACATCTGGTGTTCCGCAAGGATCAATTCTACAGCCATTTTATTTAAAATTCGTGGGGTTAGATGGGTTAGTACTACAATTACGTAACTACAAATTTGGCGAAATTTGGGCGAGTGTACAAATAAATTCCATTATGTTAGGTCTACAACATACTACGACTAGGTTTCTGTTGTAGACATTGTACATTAGTTATTAGTTATTAGTTATAAAATAACTTAAAGTTCAGGCTCCACAATCTGCCAACGTCTTGGCAAAACTTTAATTTAGGTTTTTCGCCAAACAGCTGAATTATATGTGCCTAGTTGTATTGACCCCACAAAATGATATTAAAAACGGCATCCAAAATTCCAAAGGTTTTATCTTCGCACACGATCTCAAATTGGGAAAACACTTGTAAATAAAATTTATTCCATTACAGTATTACTTCTATTTATATTGATATCCTTGAATATTATTTTTCTAGCAGACTCATAATACCTATGTACTCATATTACATAGTTTACTTTTCTTATGCAGTCGGTAAAATTACGTGAAAAGTAATTTTAATTTATTTAAGTCCTCAGGTATATAAAGTTTTTGTCAACTCCAGGGTTCTGCATAAATAAAAGACTAGAAGGCTGTTTAAACACAATATATTATTAAAAAAGAAAACAATACAATATAAGAACAATATTGTAGAATCATCTTTACAGAACAAGTATGGAGGCGTTGCGGCAGCGATCCCTCAAGGACACACACTTATTTACTCATTTATGGTCATCTGCTGTTAAAAATATTAAATACATTATTCTAAGTTGCATACCCAAAATTGTTGTTAACTTTTCGTGGAGAGAAAATTGAAACTTAAGTGTAAACCCACGTATTTCATAAGGCCAGTAATCTGTCCCCAGGCAGAAACTTAATTGACGAAATACAGTTCTTGGTCTGGGTATTAAAATACTTGTCTTTTGTGTGTATCCATACATAAATCATGTTCATCACAGAGGATCTAAAAGAGACTAAGTTAGAAAATTCCTAAATTTATCATTTTACATATGTGGCACATGTGTTAAGAAAGTGATTTCTCTAAATAGCTCTGTTTTTATTGTATGCTTGTTATATGTTTAAAATATCTCGCCACTTAGTACATCTCATATAAAATAAAACGAACTTCAAATAAGCAAAATAAACTCTCATCACCATACCCAAAACGTGTCCAGTTCTGAAGTATAAAATCAACGCAGTTATTTATAAACTTATTTAATACTTCCTCTTGTTTTAGGATAATAACAATCAGAATAATTATATACACATTTTAAACATATTCAATAAGAAAATATTAGCACACAAACAATAAGGACAATATCAAAATCACTACAAAACGTCGACAGGTTAAAAGTATGTTTATACTGTAAATAAGTCTGTGTGCTTGCGACCCGCCGCGGGCCGCGTCGACCAATATTCCCACTGCTTTTAGACCACGGAACAAACCTTCCTATACACTCTCAGATTACATCGTCCAACGCTACTCAATGGCGGGTAAAAAATAAAAAATATAAACAATCTAAAAGCAGTGACAACCTCTATTTCTTAATCTTAGCCTTTCTACACGCAAATGTTTTTTTTCATCTCACGTTATAATATATTCTATGTTAGATTAATGGCGATGACACTGTTTGGAGTCTTTTATAATTGTCCGATCACGGCGTCGACGTAAACCATACACAGAATTTAACACAATCGTTTAAATAGAAATCATTTTTGCAAAAAGTAGCACAACTGCAGTACAAAATTCTTATTTCAAACGATATTTAATTATAATTGAAATGTACAGTTTTACGCATGCTGTCGCATTCAATATAGGTCGTTTCGACCCAACGACACGACCCCGACACGACGAATACGCACGTAAGTCGATCGTCAGTCGCATCGTTGGGTTGAAAGGCATAATCGTTGTTCAAACAGTGCCCCGCGCCGCCGATACGATATTATTTATTATTTTTATATTTCTATACCGATATATCTATATACGCTGAAAATATACACAACGCATAGTCCATAAGTCCACATCACTAGAGCTACATTCGAAGATTTATAATAAAAAAATCATTTTGTCACAACGTCCGTTTTCGTTGAGGTCATACCGAAGCACACTATAAATATACATATTGCAAAGTCCACTTCGTTTACCGCTCGAGTCTCGACACAAGCGCCCGCCGCGAAAGCCTTAATATACAATTCGATAGTATACGGTACATTATACATTACATACAACTTGCAATTTAGTAAGAATTGAACCAACTAAACATCACCATCGGCCATACACATATTCAATGCACTAAGTTTGTTATCGCTTTACAATTTTTAGAGTCTTGTTTTTAATATAAGTGTTTTGATAGGTTATTTTGACTGTTAAAAATAAAGTAAACACTACTTTCGAAAGAAAACGAAGCAAATTCAACTTAATACAGGAAAATAGTTTTAAATAAATTAAAAGAATAACTGTAACGGAGCTCTACATTTAGCCTAACAGTACTTATATCCCACCAAACGATAAAGAAGCCAATCCCTCACATAAACACGAATTCCCCACGAATTTTCTTTTTTAAGGCATTGAATGTGCGTAACATTTATTGAATATCAGAAATTGATCCTATTTACATATTCATACGAGTTATTACATTAAATCCATTTACATACTAGTTCGCCAGACCAGATACATTTGTATGATTATAAAACCTTAAATTCTGCCGCACTATAAGTTACTATCGACTTTTAAACGCTTTCCGTAGACATATCGTAGTTTATAAAACTTGATTATAGTATAAAACAGTAACTTGGAGCATACATTTGCTTCCATACCAACAAGAGTACAGTGTAAGCAAAGCAAAGCTATATACAGCCGTTTTTATTTTTAAAAATGCTATTTTAATATTATTGTACACAGTTACTCGTCTGACTTGACGGCCATGTCTCAAAAGGATAACACAGAAGATGTAGAAACACAATATAAAAAGTAATTGTTCTTTATTGTATGAGTTAATAGTTGTTCACTTGGTTGATATTATGTATAGTACGCCAGCATAACTTAAGCTATTGTTTTCAACTAAAAGTGGGCTTAGCCGGTTCAACTGTAAGTACATAAGACATTTCAATTTTTTATCTCAAATGGCAATGAACACACAATAACAGTATTAAATAACATATACATATGACGCCCTTAAAATTTTGGTTGTAAAGATGTTTAATTTATGTACAGGGATTGTTGAGATGTCTTAAGTATCAGATAAAAAGATATAGAGTAGTTGTAGAGCTGGGAAACGTAAATATAAGGAAAATAGATTTATAATATTAGGGCTTGGAACTAAACAATAAATTTTCACTGAACAGCACTGAATATCACTAGAAAACACCGAATCACTTAGAGGACGTCGCATTTACGTATAATAGACACTGAGACACTATGGAGGACAATATAACTCTTCGATTGATTCAATGTCTATGCACCGGTCGCGGTGGAATTCGATCATGAACACAGAACGGCCGTCGGCTACGCACGTATCTAATAAAGCGATATTATCAGTATAATCAGTATAGCGCCCGTAAACCACGTGTTGCCTCGGTGTAATACTACCAGTATGTTGGTTCCATTTATGATACGTGCCTCAATAACACTCGTGTTGGTCTCTGACAATGTTGTGGCAATACGGCTTGATTATGACTTTAGTGTGACGGTTGACGGTCAGTGTTGGTGATGGCAGGTTATATTGCAACGCCCCATATCCGAGCGGCGCCGGCAGCGGTGATACACACTGTCACAACTCGAGTGTACGATTGGCGCTGGCGGTAGCGATGCGCACCGCTAACACCGACGTCCTAGTTCGATCGACAGCGGTGGCATTTCACACTTCAACAAAACGGGTGAGCGGCGATGGCGTTGCGCACTACTAACTCCGATGTCTTAGTTCGAGCGACGACGGTGGCGGTTCACACTACAACAATACGTGCAGTGCTGGCGGTGACGATGCGCACCGCTAACACCGACGTCCTAATTCAATCGACGGCGGTGGCGCTTCACACAGACAACACGGGCATACGAGCGGCCATGGCGTTGCGCACCACTAACTCCGGCGTGTTAGTTCTAGCGGCGGTGGCAATTCACACTGCAACGATGCTCGCGGCGATGGCGGTGGCGGGTGTGGCGGTGCGGCGGTGCGGCGGTGTGGCGGCGCGCGGCCCCGCCTACGCGTCGCGGTGGCGGCGCTCGCGGCGGCGGCGGTGGCGGTGGCGGTGGCGGCGCGCGCGGCGGGGTCAGCGGCGCAGCAGCGCGGGCAGGTCCGCGAACGCGCACGCGCCGAGCGCCGCGCGCGCCATGCGCCGCAGCAGCTCGCGCGAGTGCGACACGCACGCCTCCACCGGGGATATCCACTGCATGCCCTGCGACTCTGCAAACATACACGACAACGCATTACTGATCCATGCTTCACCGTAATTAGAGGTAACAAATCTAATCGTTATTTTTCACATCATTAATACACCTTGGGTGCGTTCCATTAGACGTTCATAAAGCGCACGCTCACGAACGCAGTTTTTCCCGTTTCATTAGCTAGTGAGCTTTACTGACGTATTCTCTACTACTGGAACTGAAACTACTGGAACGATCACTTCGACCCACCTTATTAGATGGCTCGTCGTGAGCGTCGCGTGGGCGTAAGTCATGACGTCATGAATAACGTATTCGCCGCGACCGCAACGACCGCGGTCGTCGACGAACGACATTTTGGACGTTTGGGTCTTTATTAGCGTCATCTGGAACGCGCCCCGTGTATCGCTGACACAAGATGTTTGTAAATATCTTCCGAAATAGTATATTTACTTGAGAAGCGCATGGACGCATGTGCTATGTTTTGTCCAGCATATAAAAATAACATTATCAAACTTACACTATACCTGTTACTTATGCTTTAACAATAATATTTTACAAAATAAATGACCGAGTAATATAGCTCGATCACAATTATATTTCAAACATTCATCGATTCACTCAACACTCGCCTGTTGTTCACTATTCACATAAAGACTCAACCAAAACTTACACACTACTATTTATCCTATGAAGTGAATTAATTCAACACTTACCACTCAGTCTGTCACTCATACAGATACTCATTCAATTAACATTTATTCCATATCACATTCACTACTTAATTGTTTCCAACTTTCTACTCACTTCTTCACCAGTGACTCCAATCCTTACCCTCCAACCATGCCACCTAAGCCTGTAGCCCAGATTTTAACCACCTTTATTCGTCCACTTATCCGCATAGTCACATTATGCCAAGTGAACCGATTTATAACCGCATAAATGTATAAAATTTCCATCAAATACGGTATAATAGGGTGTACTAGCTAGCTAGGATTACGGAGTGGTTTGAACCAGCCAACGTTCCAAGCCCCTGTCTTAACACGGAGCAATCCCTGTTCCCTGTCTAGCAGGTGCAGAAGGCGACGCCAGTTACCGAGTATGGCGGAGTTGAGCGCCTCGCAGACGGCCTCGCGGCGCACGGGCTCCAGCTGCCAGCCCACGGGGCTGTCCCACGGGTTGCTGTACGCGAGCAAGCTGAACGCGTCCTGCAAATGTACACACAAAAGAAAAATACTACTACTGAACGTACGTACTAATGGATAAACTTTATTGTGTAAAATTGATGATGACGTGACTTGTTGAAAATTTCTTTTCAATTCTATAATAATGTGTAATTTATTTAGCAATAGTGACTAATTAGTTATTCATTTGTATATACATACAATTAATTTAATTTTAATTATTTAATATTTTGTTATATTCAAATTAATAAACAACGAATTCATGCTGATTAATTTTATAATAATGTGGAATTTATTTAACAGTGCTGGAGATATGAAACAAAATGAAAGACAAAATTGAAAAAAAAAAAGCCTATTATAAACAGTTTGAAAGAAAGCTTTTATTAAACTTTGTTGTCTGGGTGTTTGTTAAAACGTCTATTAGTGTGTCCATAGCGCCCACCAAACAAGAGAAAATCCTAGTGTGGGGCTTTGAGTGTAAAAAGGGGTCATCCAAAAATTAAGTCACAAGAATATTGTTTCTTTTGACCTCTCCCCCGTCCTTGTCACGGCTAGTCATATTAGTGAGGCCCCCCAGTCCTAGTGTGATGTTACATATAGTGCAATTTCACCTGAAAATTTTTAATACAATAGATATTAAATCAAACAGGAAAATGAACAATACACGTACAATAATAAAATGTTTCTGAGATATATCTGTGGTACACATAGTTTTAGTAGTATTTATGTACGTAATTTATTTGCCTACGTTATATTACGTTATTGTACTGTATTTACATTATGTCTGTTTTTATATATTCTCAGTGTACAAAAACTTATAAAAAATAAATAAATAAAATACGAATAGTGTTGTCACAAAAATAAGGACCCCTCCCTACCCCTTGTCATGTCACACTTCGGCGGCCCACTCTCTCCCCTTAACATGTGACGTAATTTATGGATAACCGCAAAGCATCATTTATTATGACGAGATGTTATAAAGTTATAAGCTTATAGTGAACGTCACCCGCTCACCTCGAGCATGGTCTTGTGGTGGTGCAGCTTCTGGCTCATGGCGTACAGCTCGCGCCCGAACGCCAGCATCTTCTCCACGGACGCGCGCGCGCCGCACGTCTCCGCGTCTGTGCACACGCGCACGTTATACGTACCCACTACATACACGTACCAACTAGTATATTATATAGCTATATATATGGCGTCTGACCTTTTGATTATGGAGTGAATAACTAATTTTTCAAGACAAAACTTGTCGCTGTTTTATAGAATTTATGCAATTATGTATCATGTAATAAACAACGACATACGAGCACAACCCTAACAATTTGAATTACACACAGAAAGAGAGATTGGGAAATAAATGGAGATTGAGAATGATTGAGAGAGATTGAGAAATAATACCAAAATTTATAATTTACAATTTAAGATATTTCTCTGATACTGTTTAATTACGTGGCGTTTTGCCCTCAGTATCAGACCGACATAAATCACTGCGACAATATTATAATATAAAATGGGAGAAAAAGACAAAAATATACACTTTTGAAAAATACTAGTTAGATGTCATTTATAACGAAATACGTGACACTTGCAATAGTTATTAAAAGTTGATAGCCTAAAGATTACAAACATTTTTTTTAATATACAAAACCTATAATCGCAACCTGATATACAAAATATTAAAATAAAATGCCATTTTTGCTTATCTTCGATACATTAACAATCAAAAGATCAGACTTAAAGACAACATTGACGATGGGAGTTATTCATATCTAAAACTTAGCTTAGAAAAATGTTTGATACTATATTTTTTTTATTTTCAACATCGCCTATGTCAATCTTCGATAAAATAAGACATAAATATTGTATTAACATCAGTGTAAGAGCCTTAGCGTGTAATTAGGTAGACAGTAATTAGTAAACGCTTAGAGTTTTTAAAAAAAGGGTGGGGAAACAAACAAAAACGGTGGTGGGACACACTTAACAGTCTTCAGACATTGTGCACATCGATAACAATAAATGTCGATTCTATAACTTAAACTCTTTTATGATAATTTATTTATTATTTATTTATATATAACCTCTTCTGGATACCTAACTTGACCTAATTTAAAATATCTCCAAATATTTCTGCAATAAAAAGTATTGGAGATACTATTGAGAATCTAAATCATAGCTAGCAATATCTAATCTAAATAATGCTCCTCTTTCCATCTAACCATTTATCAGCGCTTAGAGGTTCTATACTAGTCATAGAGATTCGTTATGCAGGATTTTTATACCTTATTTACTGCACTTGACTTTTCGCGTTAGTGATCGCGATATATTTTATTTAAAGACAATGTAGTATATTAACTGTGGTAAATGCTTTTATCGCCGTTACAGATATTTAGCATTACAGGCTATTGGTATAATTTTAGGCATATATTTCGCGAATTTTTAACAATATTTTGGAAGAGCTCACTTCTATCATGAATTACCATAAATTGTAATATAATAAACTGTATTTCACCAATGTAAAGAAAAATACTTAAATAAAAAATAATATACTATCTATTTCAATATAAAAATAAATTTAATAAAAATATTAGAACCATATTTTACCATCCTTACTGACTAACCATACTGTATATAAATAAATAAATGTAAATTATGTAAAAAAAAGAAATACGTACATAAAACTTTGTAGTCGCCGCAATATGTGTATAAAGCAAATACAAATAATATGATTAATACAAGTACATGCATAATTATTCTCATGTTATTACAGTAACCAATGCATTTATTAACTTGTTAGAACACTATATATTAATACCCAAACATCGAGTGAAAATTACTTTAAAATATAATTTAGTATTTTAAGTAATATATAAAACATTTAATTCGATTTATTAACTAACTCATGATGCTTGAGTATCAATGAAACCGAATCCTATACTATTCCATAAAGACCATTTATAGTGGACGCCGATTAATTTTAACATAATTAGCAACATCAAAATGTCCTTAAAAGAGTATCATGTATATTTTAAAATAGTCAAAGATTAGGTAAATAGGCGTCCTTATAAATGGACTTACGACACCGAAAAACAATTAAACTGCATGCACCCAGCTCACAACCCACTCATCACTCTAAAACCCACATTGCTCATACATTTTTAAAATCAGCGTTTTCAATACAATGAGCAAAACAGCAAACGAGTAATGAAGATAACGAAAAAATCGTTTAATAAAAAATAATAATAGGTACTGCGAAATATCGGTAATGACTTTAAACCAAATCAAATCTCCATTTCAGTTTAAACTTATAACTAAAAATAATTGTAAAATATTTTATAAATTACAATTCATATAACATTGCTCACTGAATCGTTTTTTTTTTAATAATATATGTATATTTCGGAATAACAAACCAAACAGCAAAAACAAAAAAGGAACACTTAACTAATTATAATACATTACTTACTTGCGACACCATTTCTAAGTGATAAAACTGACAATAATACTTACTTTTATGGATCTAAAGAAAAAATAATAACAAACAAACAAACTGATTGACTACACCTAATTAATGTTAATATTTGTGTAGATGGTGCGTATGACGTGGAATTAAGTTTTGACGCGAAGACTTAATTTTGACGAATTAAAATTTAAAAAGACAAATGCAATTAAGAGGAATAAAATAGAAAGTTGGATGCAGCAAACTTATGCTCAAAGATATAATCGACACAGGTTTTTTGATCGAAGCAATGACAATTGAGAAAATATAATAACATTTGAACAAATAATAATTGAAATTAATGAAAGGAAGAGAACGGGTAAAATAAGATAAAAACAAGGGGAAATAAAACTATGATATGAGTTTGCAACTGCATTAGGAGTTGCGTAGACGCGTTCCACTACAACGAGCGTTCGTGCGATCCTTATCAGTTCGTGGAATTGTTTACGTCGACGGCCGGTCCGTGGTGACCGGACCGTTCACTTAAACTTCAACCGTATCCCAAGATGAGTACGAATCAAGTTACTAATGACGCTGGAGATAATGGTAATATTAACTTTGTCGAAGAGAATGAAGAGGAGATGGACCAATTTGTAGATGACAGAAGCATAATCAGTGAAACGAGTAGGCGGAGTAAAAGGGGAAGAGAAGACGATCAAGAAGAGTGGTCACTTGTGAGGAACAAAAAAAGAATGAGAGAAATGCGGGGAATAACAGAAATAAGAATTACGTCTAAAGAGAAATTTCCTAAACAATTTGCTCTGGCTAAGTTGTTTAAAAGTCAGAACATTAAAAATATTACCCGCGTAAAATATATTAACCCCTACAAGTTAATCGTTGAGGTCAATGGGGAACAGAGTGCCGAGTCTCTTACCCAATGTGAACACCTGTTAGGGCTAGGATGGAGATTCCAACGTCCACTGGAGGTAGGTCTATCCTATGGAGTGATCAAGAATATTGAGCTTGACTTGTCCGAAAATGAAATCCTAAATTCTTTAACCTCTTCCTATGAAGTCGTTAACGTTAAGAGGCTGAAGAGACGCGCAGAAGGAGGAGTCGGCTGGATAGATAGCGAATCCGTTAGGATTGGATTTGGGGGTTCATCGCTCCCTTCTTACATATACATCTACGACATGCAAGTGAAGGTCGAGCCATATCTATTTCCAGTCACTCAGTGTTCTAGGTGTTGGAGATTTGGGCACTCTATAAAAATGTGTCCTTCTAAAAGGATATATTGTCCTAAATGTGGTGGTAAGCATGAGAACTGTAATACTACAGCATATAAATGCATTAATTGTATGAATAATCATATAACATTGAACCGAAAATGCCCAGAATACTTAAAAGAAAAAAAGATTCGCGAAATTATGGCTGAATTTAATGTTTCCTATCGCAAAGCTGTTACAATGTATGTACCACCGCAATTGCCTATACAGGAGATAATATATTCACCAGTGCATACGGATTCAAATATTAACAGAACATCTACTCCTGGACCTACTACCACTCAAACGGACCGAAATCAGGAAGGACCGCCAATTTCATATGCACAAGCTGCTTCAAAGGCAAAACCAAACCCTATTGTAACAGAAACAGAGCATGCAACAGAGTGGACAAAGCAGACAAAGAAAAAGAACAAAAAGAAGAAACAACATAACATAGAAGAAGATATTATGCAGGAAGAAGTGATGTCTACAGATGCAGAAGAAAGTGTTAGTGCGGTATTAAACAATGATAAACAGGAGAGGAAAAATCGTGGATCTCGAAATTTACCGTTTTATCTATTGTTACGTAGTATTTTTAACAGTTTTAGTCAAAGTGGAGGATCATTGAAGAGTAGGATCAATAAGGTTGTGCAAGAATTTATTGAATGGGTAGTAACTTGGATATTTGAAAATATCCCAAACATGCCTTGTTTCCAAAATCCTTTTGATTAAGCATGGGTAAAACTGACATTAATATTTTGCAGTGGAATGCCCATAGTATTAAACCGAAAGTAATTGAATTTGAACAAATTTTGTGTCAAGAAAAAATACATTTTGTAGCATTAAGTGAAACTTGGTTAAATCCGGAAAGCGTATTGAACCTAAAAAACTATAATACATTTCGATCAGATAGAATTGATTCTTACGGGGGAGTTGCCATTTTAATTCATAAATCTTTTAGAACTGAATTGCGACCAATTCAGTTGCGTAATTCTGCTATAGAATTAGTCGCTGTAAAACTTTACAACTGTGAGTACCTTGAATATTTGGTTTCAGTGTATTGTCCACCTAATGCAAGCACGTCTTACCTAGATTGGGACTACCTTTTTTCAACTTTTAATAGAAAGACTGTAATCTTAGGTGACTTCAACGCTCACCATTCCAATTGGTCGAACAGAAGTGACAACAGAGGTACACAAATTTTTGATTCACTAATAGATAATAGTTTTATTACTTTAAATGATGGTAACATCACGCGTTTAAAATTAGTTAATAGTGTTCTACAACAGTCTACTCCAGACATATCTATGGCATCGTCAGATATTGCTTTAAAATTTAACTGGAGGGTGTTAAACGACTGTTTAGGTAGCGACCACCTCATGATTAAAATCTCAACCTCAATTAAATATACTCCTACTTTTGATAAAAAACGCAACTTTAAAAAGGCCGATTGGGAAAGGTATCGCCAAGAAGTAGAAAGTGAATGCTCCCATTTAACTCTTCCTCCCAATATCCAGGAAGCTTACAATATATTTGTAAACATAATTAACAAAGCGGCCGATTCTTGTATTCCATATGTTATAGTATGTACTAACCCGAACGCGAAGTTTACCCCAAAGTCATATTGGAATACAAATTTATCAAAATCAATTGCTGAAAGACGGCTTGCACTTTCTAATTTTAGGAAAAATCCAACCCCTGATAATTTAGAGAAATTAAATATTAAGACTAACAAAGCACGTAGGCTATTGAGGAACGCAAAAAGTAAGAACTGGTGGGAGTTTTGTACATCGTTGAACGAAAATTCGCCTGCGTCGGAAGTATGGCAACGTATGAGATGGTTAAAGGGACAAAAATCAACTAAGTACTATGTTGAAAGATCACTAGCAGAAACATTATTATGTAATCTTACACCAGACTACGTATCTCAAGCTCAACCAAATTTTATCTCTCAGAATAGTAAATTAGAAACAAACATTTCGCTGGAGGAACTACACAATTGTTTAAAGTCTAAAGATACTGCTCCCGGGTTTGACAAAGTTTCATATTCAATGCTTTTTAATTTACCGGATGTTGGAAAAAATATCTTGTTACACCTATACAACCTTTTTTTTAATTAATGGTTTTGTACCTAGCCAGTGGCGGAATATCCGCGTAATACCTATTCCTAAGCCTGGGCGGGAATGTAACACTGTTACAGCTCTAAGACCAATTTCACTTATGTCGTGTATATGTAAAATATTTCATTCCATTATGAATAATAGAATAGAATGGTACCTTGAAAAAAATTATCTCTTTTCTGAGGAAACTAATGGCTTTAGAAAAAATCGTTCGTGTTTAAACAATATAACTAATTTGGTTACTAGTATTCAGATAGGATTTTCCAAAAATGATATAACTTTAGCTTGCTTTGTGGATCTTGAAAATGCATATAACAATGTTGACATTTCGGGTCTACTGTATACATTAGATAATTTGGGAATAGGTGCTACACTATGTAACTACTTGTGGACGTTTTTACAACAACGGTTTCTTATCATAGAGGGGCAAGATTATAATCTCAAAAGGAGCACAGGACGAGGATTGCCACAAGGTGACCCTTTGTCCCCATTGCTATTTAATGCAGTTACAATTGAAATATGCAAAAATATAAATTCACTTGCAAATATCAGTATGTCGCAATATGCAGACGACTTCGTATTATTTAGCTCTTCAAATAACTTATTGGACGTTCAAGACAAAATTCAAAATGCTTTAATTATTTTATATGAAATGTTTTCTAAAATTAATTTAGATATATCACCCTCAAAAAGTAAAGTATGTATATTCACTAGAGGACACAAGAGACATAATTGTAACCTTAAGATTAAAGACGTTTCTTTAGAAGTCGTAAATGATGTAAAGTATCTGGGAATGTGGCTGGATCGGTCTTTAAAATGGAATAGGCACGCTAAAGAGTTAGGGGAAAAGGTTTCAAAATACATAAATATCTTTAAAGTTTTGTCAGGATCGGCCTGGGGTGTTCATCCAAAGCACTTGCGACGTCTGTACATATCTTGTGTCAGAAGTAGGCTAGACTATGGATCCTTTTTGTATGATAATTGCTGTAAAACCAATTTAAGTAAATTAGATAAAATTCAGAATCAATTTTTGAGAATTATAGGAGGATTTATTAGAAGTACGCCTATTCACGTAATGGAGAGTGAACTTTGTGTATGTCCATTATATTTGAGACGGCGCTATTTGGCCGGAAAATTTTGGTTTAAGAATAAGTCTGTTTTAAATAATCCCTCTATTGCGTTAATATCCCAATTAACTGATCTGAATTCTAATGTATATTGGAGTAATAAGAAAAAACCCTTGCTTACATTAATTCATGACAATTACAAATCCCTTCCTATTCAATCTAGTTCTCCAATAGGTATGTTTTGTTTAGACCAGTGGGCTACAAATATCAATATTAAAAAATCATTAGGTATAGATATAGATGGAATTACTAGTAGTAAACGTAGTTTTCATTCGATTACCTTAAAAAATAAATGTATAGATTTCTTAAATAAAATGTATGGTACCTTTTATAAAATTTTTACAGATGCTTCAAAGGATAGCCATGGTATAGGAGCAGCATTTTATGACTCAAACTTAAATATTTTTGCAAAATTTAAAGTCACAGTAGATATTTCTATTATGGAAGCCGAATTATTAGCCATTTACGAGGCACTGTCATATGCACAGTCAATCGATTTCGATAAGATCGTTATAATAACAGACTCGAAAAGTTCTCTGCAACACCTGGCTCGGTGCACCTCGGCTTTCCGAGGCCTGCCTGTAGCCTACGCTATAATTAAATTACTACTAAAATTGCAATCCGATTCCAGGATGATATTCCTTCAGTGGGTACCATCTCATATTGGTATAGAGGGCAACGAAAATGTTGATTTGGTAGCGAAACAGGCTATTACTGATGGTGTCGAATTAAAAATTACCCCTTCATTTCAAAATTACATACCCTTGTTAAAGTTACATTGTTATAATATCTGGAAAGAATATTTCGATAGAAGATCTAAAGAAAAAGGCATATGGTACCGCACAATCCAGCCACATCCTTTAAGGTACTCTTGGATAGATACTAGAGTATTAAATAGAACTGCGACGGTTACAGCTTTGCGAATGCGATCTGGACACATTCTATGTAATAGATTTTTGTATATGATGCGTAAAAATACGTCACCAAACTGCTCAACCTGTAATGTCGTTGATGACCTTTACCATATTTTGATGGAATGTGTGCAGAATAGCAATTTGCGGCAAAACGTCTGTCTTAATTTTAATTTGATTGGATACTGCAACAGTATGCTTGTAGATCCATTATCTGATGATGCCAAAAAGTTATACAATCTTATTAGACGTTAGATAATTTTGTTTTGTTAATTGTATTAAAATGTTTCATAACCAGGGCGCCATAATTGCATTAGCGATAAAGCCCTTTTTTCCTTGAATAAAAAAAAACTATGATAGGAAAAATAAATAAATTTAAATAAAGAATAAGATTCAAATAATAAGTTTATAAAGGCTGGAAACCATACTATAATTAACAAAGATGGAGATATACATGTAATGGGATTTAACAGTAATACTAATAGTTATAAGAACAATCAATCAATATACGAATTTAATTTCAATATAATATATTTTGTTTTGTATATACTGTATATATGAATAGGGATACGGGCTAATGAACAAAAAATTAAGACATACAATGGAACAATGCAAATTTAAAATGACGAAGACTTGGTAACGTTAATAGCAAACGCATCAAAATGTATTCTAAAAACGTTTTCCAAGAACACTTTATAAACTAATGAATTTGGTTATAACATATAACGGATAATAAAATAAATTATTCGAATAAGAGTCATAATTTGGAAGGTATGTACAAATATATACAATGTAATAAGACAGAAACAACTTCAGATTAATATTGGAAATTATGCATTGTATGTTGCGTATAATAACGTATGAATAATATGAAGAAAACACCGAATACAAAAACATGATAGGGATGACAATAAATTTGCAACATGACAAGACAATGAAGACACAGTGCCAGAGTATAATCAGTATAGGAAAGAAAACAACACAAATAGATCACACGAACAGGGCAGGTAGGCAAACGATCATCGGAAAAAGACCATAAAGGGAAAGACATATACACGGGTAAAGAGTCGCTCATTCGTATAATACGGGTATATGCATACACTCACGCAACACGAAGGGAGTAGAGGGTACACTCAGTCGAGACGGATGTTAGGTAGCAAGCTGAACACGTCCGAAGAGATAGGATAATGGTGTAAGCCTGTAAGTTCGGATACGCACCCCTGCGGCAGTCGGGCACGAGCGCGGCGAGGCTGGCCGTGACGCCGGGCATGCCCTTCACCGGCCCCGCGCCCGCCGCGCCCGCCGCGCCCCCCGCGCCCGCCGGCCCCGCGCCCGCCGCCCGCCACGCGCGCTCTGCGCCCACACCAGCGTCACGGGGACACGCGCGACACGCGATACGTTACGTTACACGTTACACGTTGTACGTTTAGTGCACGTCATGTTTGAATCATGTGGACGCATGGACTCGTTTACGATCGGTACGATGTTATTGAAGTTATACATCTTTTGGCGCGTTATTGAAATCATGTGGGAGCAAATTTTTCCGAACAAAACACAAAATTTGCGCGCGGAGAGTTAACGCATAATAAAATTAACATAAGGCGTACATTTATAATATTTTAAGAGAAGTTAGCTATGAGTTTCGCTATTTCATAACAGACCGCTTTTTAAGTCGTTCTATTGATCCAAAGAATTATTTTATTACTCATTTTCCAGAAATTCTAAATAGCCAATATATTTTTGCAAATTTTATAGATATGATAAGAGATGACATTGCATGTAACCTAAAGGATTATGCATAATCATATATTTTTGATGGGTAACTATAGCTTCATGTAACATTTACAACAGTCATACACTGTAAACCTGCTTATGATTTTAATATAATTGTGCCAAAGACGTATAACTTCTTAAATGCGGAAATATATACATCATTTGTTTCTCATACGGCACGGACCAGGTAAATTTTTGCATTTTTAATTTATAGTAAAATAACCGGTTCTCCATATGGAGAACTGATTTACTCATCATCATACTTAATGAGTAAATCGAGTCCGAAAATACCACAATTAACGTATCGCGTAGCGCACTTACTGTCTTGTGCTTGTTCACCTACAGCGCATTTGAGGAAACAAGTTACACTATGTACAGATCTATGCATCGTAACTCGTTCCCCACATCATGCTGAAGCGGTGAATGTCAACTTAAAGGGAGAACTGTCGATGACGTCAACGTTATGGACGGTTGTCGTCATCAATCAGTTGAGTAGCCTGAGCGATTGACAATACTTACAACAATTATTTCAAGTTATTAAGTTCAAAAACACCTTCATTCAAATTGAGTTCAAACACTTTCTAAATTCACCTCCATTGTTTTTTTATAAGTGCCTGGCTGAAAATACATTACCAGACAAATCAGATCGGCTAGAAAGACAGATAGACATATTAGTGAGCGTACCATCTCTCAGATCATGTGAAAATCTAGATTTTTGAAGTGAAACTTCTTTATGGGGGTTGGAAAAAAATTTAGTGTAACATTTTTACGTTACGTTACGTTACGTGGCATCTTTTTTATTCCGTTACGTGCCATCTTTTTCTTATCCCTACCACGCGTGATATTAGATAGATTAGATTATTAGATAAAGTTTAATAGAAGCGTTTTATTAAACTTTATCTAATTTAACTTTATTTAACCAATTTCTGTAAAGTTGCATATAGTAAATTATTTTTTGAAAAATAACGTCATAAAGAAGTTTCACTTCTTACGAGTGTACGCTAGTACATGCACACATTTTTTTAATAATAAAGTTATATTTATATGTGTGTGTTCGTTTAAATACTTCCTGTATAACCTTAGAACTCAACATATGAAGTATCTTTAGCACGGAGTCTCGAATATAGAAAGTGTTTAGTTTGTTCTACATTAAGCCATATTCTTCATACACTAACAATATTAAGAAAATGGCTTAATATAAACTACAAAAATACAGCTTTCTTTTTAATTATTTGTTCACTTTCGTAAATATAGTCAATCGTTACGTCAGGCAAGGTATAGGTTCATAAGAAGCGAATGCTACGTGCGGGCGAGCGACGGTGGCGACGTGGCGACGCGGCGACGGTGGCGCCGGCAGCGGACCGGATGGACATAACGCATGCACTCCTACTCTATGCCACGACGCACGCTACACTATGGAACTCTATGGTGATACACGCGCTAACGTAGGCCGGGCGAGATTTATCCATATCGGTAATCTGATTGTAGCAGAAGTAATTCCATTACTTAGCATACGTGAGTTCTAATTAATCGAAAATTAAAGGCAACAAATGGGCACTCCTATGTATAGAGTATTTAAGTAATGTTTTTGTTTGCCAAGTTCCAGCCAAGCAGCTGTAAGTATAATTTTACTTATGCATTTAGAAAACGATTTTCTAAAGTTAATAAATTAATGAATATCTTTAATATCAAATGTGATACTTCCAATGAGGTTTAACAAACAACGAGTTAATAATGCAACAAGTAACGTCAAAAATATTTTATAGTTGTAGCGCTATATGCGCTCCAAGCGCTCGCGCCTTGTATATATGTACTGTGACATGTCGCTTATTTGTTACAATAACTGACGTGACTGAGTGCGAATAGGCATATTTTTGCTTTATGTCCTCATTTATTAGGTCTACCTGATTTTCCGGACACTAAATCAATATTTAAATTACCGTGCCTTTGTCAATCCATTCGCATTGAGGTAATACTGTTATTTATAACTTATAATGGACACGTTATTGAAACAAAGATGCGATATTTAGTCTATATCTCCTTATGTATCATAATACAATATGGACACAACTCCCTCGACCTACGTAACTACAGTATTGTAATTAAATGCATTGTCATACTTTCAAAACGCCATGTGTCTTAGCGGCTCACATTTTTAAGTACTTGTTATTTCCAACACGACATAATTCCGAATGTAATTAAACGAAAACGAAATTAAAAGATTAAATAAAAAAATGATTAATTAATAAAATAAATATTAATACGTTTATGCCATTAGTATTATATATTAGGATTTCTTATTAAATCTTTCTTATGGAACGGTACATTCAGAATAATCGTTCGTTGTAGCGACTTGGTCGCCGGAGCTGGCCACTGCAGCCCGTGATCAAGATTCATCCCATATTGATCACAGAATCGAAGCCATCCCTAATAACTAATGTCATACAGCTGCACTTGGGTTACTCTACAACACACTGTAATTATGTCAATATAGTAACATACATATCGATTATATATTTATATTAATATGTTAATCATTAATTATATTAGCACTTACATACCTGTTATTCATATAATACATTGATATGTTGTATTATGTGCGAAACTAAAAAGCAACGAGCAAACAAATAAATAATAATGATTTAAATGATATCTAACGGAAATAATAAGAAACAATAATATAATATAATGTATGTGGATGGTATAATGGTGTGCAAATAATAGATAACTGGAAAATAATAACACTGAAATATGTACATAAAATTAATGTCATAATAAATTACATTAAAAAATCTGTGTACTTAAAATTACATACTTTTATATTCTCACTTATCAATATATTGATAAAATATTTTATAATCATTATATAAATACTATCATATTAGTGGATACCATTTATATAATTTATATTCCATATCCCATTGACACCTAGGTAACCATGTAATTTAGATTTTATATATAAAATATATTTTAATAAGTATCCTATAATATTTTTATACCAAATCATTATTATTAGATTGCTTCAGAAACCCTATCACCCATTATACAACTGTTGTCATGGCAAAGTATAACCTTTACCTCCATAAATATATTCTATGATACAACTATTCCGTAACCTTTATTTATTTTTAATTGCGCAAAAACATAATAATTAAGATGAATAATTGTTTACAAAAGCACTGTTCCCTGTGATGATAATATTTTAGCACCTCGCATAAGTATGTCTGCCTTGCTAAATTGTATGTTGGAACATTTCAGTATAAAATCTTCCTACAACAGTACCACCATTATACCATATATTTAGTTTCATGTGAACATAAACACTTTATGGTATATAGTTATTGAAAGTATTTAAAAAGGATTTGCCACTAACCCCTACATCGCTTTACCAATCCGTTTTAAAACAGCGTGGTAGCTGCAATTCTTCTTATTTTTTTTTTTGATTAAAGAGGCAAACGAATGTACAGTCCACCTGATGGTAAGTGGTCACTGTCGCCCATGTACATAAGTAATCAACTTCATATAGAATATGGGTCTACCTGAACATTCACAGATGCGTTGCTACTTCCGAGTACTAAGATGGTTGTCTCCTACAAGTGATGTACAACATATCCAGTTCTTAAAACCCCGTGTTCAGCAGTAGCACATTACCAGAGTGGTAACCAATATGACAGGTAGGAAGGGTGCTAAAACCCCGTGTCCAGTGGACATACCAAGGTTGATGACCAGTATAAGTAGACACATGCCTAGAGGGGTACTAAGAACCCGCGTTCAGTAGTGGGACATAGTGATAACCAGTATAAGTATACACGTATCTAGTGGTAAAAACCCGTGTCCCGTGGACATAGCAAGGGCAGTGACCAGTATAAGTAGACACGTACCTAGTGGTAAAACCCCGTGTCCAGTGGACAAACCAAGGATGGGACCAGTATAAGTAGACACGTGCCTGGCGGGGTCCTAAGTACCCGTATTCAGTATCGGGACATAAGTGTTGACCAGTACAAGTAGGCACGTACCTAGGGGCGCGCCGTTGGCCTGCGGCGCGGGCGCGGCGGCGTGCGCGGGCCCGGCGGCGGGGCCGGCCATGTCCACGTCGCCGCGCGCCGCCTCGTCCAGCGAGCCCGCCGAGCCCGCCGAGCCCGCTGACTCGGACACACCTGAGGTGTATTTGGTGATACCATGATATCGTTACAATTAGCACTAGACATGATTACTGTTTTAACGTCAAACTGTTATAAAGGCATAGTTGAAAATAGACAATTGGAGCAGTAGGACGCGAGGCTCTGTCCCTGTAGTTCCGGGACCAGAATAGAGCTACGGTATCCTCTGCCTGTCGTAAGAGACGACTAAAAGGGGTTCCTGGGGTTGCGGGCGATAAGAGTGGGAGCTCGGACCGTCCAGCCAAGTGACCCCGCGAAGCACGATTGCACGTGTGGCTGCATGCCGTCGTAAACACCGACAGGCAAGGTGATCATGAATCGGTCAGCGGGGAAGGGCCCAAAAGGGGCATTGCGCTCGAAGGACTCCGGCAGAGGTCGTTTCAACATCCCGGAGTCCTCTTTAAAGCGCTGAGGACGGCCACCCGGAGGGTTTAAGTCAGATAAAACTCCCACATAACCCGGCGTTACTCCCACGGCATTGGGTACCTTTTGAAGGTGGACGCGAGGCTCGTGTGCGAGACGACAGGGGTGGCCACCTTCGCAGGGGATAGTCAGTTTGTGCATGGTGTGGACACGTACCGTTGGTGTGGTTGGGGCAGTCGGGCGCGCGGCTCGTGTGCGAGATGACGGAGGTGGCCACGCCGTTGCTACCGCCTGCCTTCTCACCGATCACCTGATACAAAAAATTATGATTAGTGTGCCGTGTCACAAAATTAGATGCCTCTTGCCTGGATCAAGGTCATGCAACAAAATATTAACTTTAAGCATTTTTAGCTTGACACAACGAGCGTTACCGTTAAACGTTAGTAATGAATGTATAAGACTGAACTTTGAAAATACAAAATTTCGCTAAAAATGTAGCGAAAGTTTCGTGAGACTCGTGTTGGAGAAAGAAATTGTCACTAGGGCTATGGTGGACTTAAATACGGTTAGATTGTTTGTTCAATTTTCATACTGTGTATATCGAATAAAAAAATATATGTACCATATGATAAAACGTAATATCAAAATTTCATAAAATGACAATAATTCATAACTAATATCAGACAGTCTTACATTAAAGGGTGACCATTGTTTTGAAATACTTCCGGTCAGCCATTACTTAAATTTACATACATTAGCATAAATACTAGCCAAGGGCTACCAGCTCTTTGCAAGTCCCCAGGACCACTACCAGCGCAGTTACCTCGGAGTCGGAGCCGTTGACCATCTCGACGAACTGGCGACACTTGAGTATGAAGAGCAGCTCGTGGTCGCGCTCCAGCAGGCCGGGGTACAGCCGCCGCGTCGCCTCCACCGCCTCGCCGATGCGCCCCGCCAGAACCAGTTTGGATATCCCTGCAACCGTGTAGCGCAATTGTAAGCTGACGTACTTCACATTGAATTGAAGTGCTTGACAAGTATTATAAAGGGCGCGTTCCAGAAGACGCTAACAAAGTCCTAAACGCCTAAAACGTCGTTTCACAAGACGACCGCAGTCGTTCTGGTCGCGGCGAATACGTCACTCATAACCTACGCCCACGCGATGCTCACGACGACCCATCTAATAAGGTGAGTCGAAGTGATCGTTCCACTAGAGAATACGTCAATGACGCTTAAAGCTAGTGGAACGGGAAAAGCTGCGGTCGTGAGCGTGAACTTTGTGAACGTCTAATGGAACTCACTCAAAGTAAATTGACGTCCTTTTTTATTATTGACCAAACATTGAATTGAAACAATTCATGAGTATTGATTTATCGGTGGTAATTCTTATTTCGACATTTTGCACTTTACTTACTGGGGACGTTACTTGACTCTTTGGAAAGACTTTCCAAGAAAGAAAGACCACAGGTTAGCACCACGCTATCATCAGTAAACGTCGCGTAGTCAACCCGAGAAACTCGCGTGGTCAACAAGTGGACATCTCGAGTTCAAACAATAGACTTTATGTCATAACTAGGGGAAATCGCAAGGTCCACGAATTTTTGAATACTCTGTTAACCCATGCAAATGCACACATGTGTGTTTGGTTTTGTCTAATTTTATTGCATCATCGCCGCATTTTCTTTCGCGGACTGCGCGAGGTCTCGTCTATGTCAGCGAACGGTTCACTTGTGGTTTGTGCGTTGGCAATACGCCTTCAACTACTGCCGCTTAACCAAACAACAAGTAACATGTTATTGTAGCTCAATGTAATTTTAGTAGCAATATTTTCACCTACTTTTATTTATCTGATGGAAGTAGCAAACGAACTTGATAGTAAGTGGTCACTGCCGCCCATGTACATCTGTAAGCAACTTCATACAGAACATGGGTTCCATCTGAAGTCTATCACAGATGCGTTGCTACTCCCGAGGACTATGATGGTCGCCTCATGTGAAAGTATGCCGGCAACCATACCCTTCCATCGAAACGCAAGAAATGCTTCACGCTAGAAATAGGTGTGGCGGTGGTACTTCCCCGATCGCACTACACTGGTTCTGCCACCTTGAAAAAAATAATGTATCTATTTAGGGAGTCAGTTACTTTGAGGGAAACCAGTCGCCAAACTGGTCAAATTTGGCACTCATTCAGTGCAGATCTTTGAGGTCTGATTAATATTCATTCAATTCGCGTTTTGTAGCTCTATTATGTCTGGCACACTCACTCTGTCTGTTTTTAATGGAGGCGATGTCTTCGTCGATGGGCTGGCCGGTGGCGCGCGAGAAGGCCTGCGCCGTGCTGCAGTAGCCGTGGTGCACCAGGTACGTCGACACCATCCTGAAACATCGTGGACACACTTCATGTACTCATCATCATTCATAATAATCATCACAAGCAAGGGAAGTTCGGAAAATCACCTCATTACACATGAGGTGATTTTCCTAACTCCCCTTGCTTATGTAGTTAGAAAAGTGTTATCGGAATAAATTTTGTAAATTTGCACGGCTTAATTTTGAGAAAAGACTACGTGAGGCCGAACCCCTTAGGTTTAATGAAAGACGACCAGACCAGACCATAACCCCTAATAGTAAGCCTTGTATAAATTATATATTTATCGGATTGAAATAGCAAGCGAGCATGCAGTCCATCTAATGGTTGTATATAAAGTCAATTACAGATGCGTGGCTACTCTCGAATACTAAGATGGTCGCCTCGTAATTATAAAAGTATGCCGGCGACCCCTCACCCTTCTATCAAAACGCAAGAAATGCTTCACCCTAGAAATAGGTGTAGCGGTGGTACCTACCCATTCAAACTACACTGGTTCTACCATTACTTTTTTTCTACAATATACAAACTTACAATAAGTGAAACTTCTGATTGCATTCAAAAACAAAATAAGAGTAATATACATAAATATTATTATTATATTCCGGAAATGTTTTTTGTCAAGATGTCTTCCTTTACCTCAAAAGAAAGGATTAAATAGAAATTTATTTGTTTAGCAACTGCAAGTCTTGCTCTCTAGTAGAAACTGAGCATATAATATTCATAAACGTTCCATTCAAATTATACAGGAGAATTTATCAAACCAAAATTACTCATGAAGTAAGCAAATTTTAGCTAAATTTAACACATAAATCAATGTTTCTGTTATTACGATCAATTTAACTAAACACAAATTTAATAATAACATACTACTTTTACAGCATTTAAAACAAACTACAAGACCTCGCACTGCAAGTGTTATAAACCCATAAAATACAAGTACGTCGTCAATCCATTATTGTTCTATTCCAGCAATAGGGGTCTTCTGTCAGAATGAGAGAGTATTAGGCCATAGTCCACCACGTTGGCCAAGTGCGTATTAATAGATATAAAATAAGCCCAAAAACACCAAACAAACCCACAGGAAACCCCACCTATAAATTGTCAGTCACCTGTGTAGCACCTGCTGCCACTGCCCCTGCTCGTCGGGCAGCGGGAACTCGTCGATGGTGAGCCGCGTGCGCGCGCGCAGCTCGCGCAGCATGTCCTCGATGTCGAACACGAACGGCTGCTGGCCGAAGTTCGCGTCCACCACCTCGCCCGGCGTCTGCAGGCCCACCGTCGGGTACAGGTTCGCCTGTGGAACGGGTCACAGGCACACTGTTAGAACAGGAAATTTGAACTGAACAGGCCAAGCGCCACAAAGTGGAAAATAAAAAGATTATACTTAAAAACGATTGGGTATAGCGTTGCGTCAAGTGTATCAAGTGATCAATTGATTGAAACAATTGATGACTTGATACGCTCACTTGATCAATCGTTAAAATATCGACGATTTTGGTTTTTACATACTAAAAGTTTATAGATATACATGTTGAGGAGTCTGTATTCAATCAATGAAAAATAAGAAAAATATGTTTTTTTTATTGATTATTTTGTTTCTCGTTCTTTCAAATATGTCGTCATAATTTTTATGTCAAAGACAAATCGTCGCAGTATTATTTATGTACCAACCAATTTTTTAGTTCCAATCGGATGTAATATTAAAAACAATCCAGTTCAACTATTTTTTTTAAACATGATGAACAGGAATGAGGTACATAGTAGTCTTATAAAGTAGAAAAAGCAGAAATATCTATATGACCCCACCGGTAGAAGTAATATGTAAATCGATACTCACCGGTAGTCCTCTGAAAGCGATACCCAAATGGTGTCCGTTCTTTGTGTAGAAGCAGGTGTTGTCGACGAGGTTGACGCCGCATCCGATGACGTCGCCCGTGGTGAAGGTGGGCCCGTACGGCTGGCCGGTGCCCGACGAGCAGAACGAGTGACCGTCGTCGCCGTGGTAGCCGTACGAGTGCTTGTCCCAACCTGCCGACCCGTCTTGATGTTAGGCGTTAATGTTTCTTGTAATCGTTGAAGGAACATGTTGTTGAAAGATAATACATTTTTTTTCGTTCGATTCAAGTCAAATCTGAGAGTGGTGATATAAGGTCCACTTGATGGTAAGTGGTCACTGCAGCTCAAGGACATCTGTAAGCACTTTCATATAGAACGGGAGTTCTATCTGAAGCCAATCACAGATGTGTTGCTGCTACCGAGGACTAAGATGGTCGCGTCAAATAAGTGTACCGACAACCACACTCTTCCACCAAACGTAAGAACTGGTTTGCTAAAAGAGTAGGCAATAATATGCTTTATCAAGGGAAGAGTGTTATAAGGTTTGGCAAAAAAATCAGATAATCTCAGAATTGAAACAAAAAAGAAAAGAAGTAATGACAGATTAGCAATCATTGTTGAGTCATCAATGAATACATTAATCTCAAGTTTCTTATAGAGCACGGTAATCAAATAGTGAACTATTATTTATGGTTGTACTTTTCAAGAAAAAAAATCTCATTAATTACTTCGACGATAAACTACATAATTAGGAGCATTTTCAAGTCTCTTTTCAAGTTCGGTCCCTCATTCTCACTGTGGTATATTATACATACTTTGAGGTTGTCTGGTAGATATCGCTTATTAGCGAGAAGGCCGTCGTTTTGTATGCGTTTCTCCTTTTGTCTTATTGTATGTTTCTCATGTATGGTGTACAAAGAGTTATTGCAATATCTTATATCATGTTTATAATATTATATTTCCACTAAAGGTTTTTACATGTTAATATTTAATGACTATTTATAAAATGTTAATAAAAAAATAGAAATATGGAAAAGTAGTTTTAAACCAATTTTAAAGCAATAGATTATACCATGAAGTTAATAGTACTAATAACGTCAACAAAATATATCGATGGTAAAAAACAAATATGATTTACGATGCTATTCATATTTGTTTTGAACCTCAATTAGATAAAGCTCATACAACCGCTGCATACAATGGCCATTCTACTGACTGACTCATATCAAGGCTCGGAACCGGTTTAAAAATACCGGTTAATTTCGGTAAAATACCGGTAAATATAATCGTCTTTTCATTTACCGGTTAAACAGGTGAACGGTTTATAATTAACCCAAATGATAAAGGTTACCGGTTACTTTTGTACGATCGGTTTGGTCACCCAAATTAACCGGTTAATTCTATAATTCCTACTTTAATAAACTGGAGTGAATCGGATAGATTCATGTTTTGAAATGTTTACGCCGAAGCATCGCATCGGGTGCATACTATTATCGTCTATTGTTGTTAGTTGGATTCAGAAGGCACAGGACTGGTTGGAGTGGCGTCATTTAGGGGAGGCTATGTCCAGCAGTGGACCTTAAAGGGCTGGTGGATGGATGGATGGATGGTTGTTAGTTTATTCGTATTGATTTGACGTGCCTCATAATGAACACTCACTATCACAAAATTTTTAGACGCAATCGCACACGCTTCAATTTTGTATAACGTCGTCGTTCACCCTCTTTTATCTTTCAGTAGCCATCTCATTATTTTTGTAAATACCTAAAAATAATATTTAAATTTAAGTTAAGTAATTTACTACATGCCAAATAAAGGTGACTATTAACTAGAATAAGAATAATTTTGACAGGACAGTGGAAGTAAAATCTAATTTAATCATAATAATAATAGTCCATCCAAATGTTACATGAGCTTTGCATTTTTTAGAGAACGCTATTTTACTTTTGGGACATCTGTTGGGGCTCAATAGAAGCTTAACCCCAAGTTTGTGGGGTCGCCACTGGTCGAAAAAAGGGTAAAAACACTTTTTTCGCGATATCTCGGAAACTATGCATCTTACAAAAAAAATGTTACGTCATAATTTGTAGCATATTGTTTCGCCTACAGATATGTTTATATAACTTTTTGCCCTAATTTAAAAATGAAAGAAGTTATAAGCAAAAAAGTAAGATTTTTTTTTTTATATTTTCTTCTTTATTTTTCTACAACTTTTATGTGTTTTACAAAAAAAAAAGAAATACTTCAGACTCATCTTGTAGATGATCCTTTGAGGAAAATTATTCACTATATTTTTTTTATTTTATACATCTAAAACGCTGCTACAGCGCTCCAAAGTTAACCGGATTCGTCAATTCTCATGAGAATCCGGTCGAAGCGAAATGTTTAACAATAAGTTAAACATTTCGCTTCATCTCATTGCGTAATTCTTACACCTACTGCGGTCACCAACTCGCTTGCCAGGCGCGGTGACGATCGGCAAAATCCCCAAAATGACAGGTGCAGAGAAACCGGCCCCCAGTCCCTAGCAGCCTAGGAATAGCGATTCCGGGCTACGGTAGCGGCCAAGGTAACGGCGGGGCAGGGGGTGCTAAGAATCTCCGGCAGAAATTCGTCTACCGCAATCGACGACTTCTGCACCTGGCAACATACAACACTGAGTACCGACGAGAAGATACAGGAGCTGGACGACGATATGCACAAGTTAAACTGGAGTGTTTTGGGATTGTCTGAAGTCCGAAGACAGGGAGAGGACACAATAATCCTAAAATCAGGCAACTTGTTCTATCGCCGGGAGGGCGAACATCTGTCCCAGGGTGGTGACGGGTTCCTCGTCCACAAATCCCTCGTCAACAACGTGGTAATAGTCGACAGTGTGTGTCCAAGGGTAGCGTATCTTATACTTAGAATATCTAAACGGTATTCGCTGAAGGTCATATAGGTACATACATATATATGTATGTACCGGTATGACCTGGCGCATATGCGCCGACTTCAACACACCCAGAGGTCGAGATAATGTATGAGGACGTAAGTAGAGCCATACATACCTCAAAGACGCACTTAACCGTTGTTATGGGGGGATATTAACGCCAGATTAGGCACACGGAATGATGGCGAGCGGAAGGTCGGACCCTTTGGAATTGGAGAAGTTGGCAAGCAAGTGGCCTCGGTGGTTCCGTAACCACCGAGGCCACTTGCTTGCCAACTTCTTGGAGAGGGAAGACTTCTTTATGATGAACTCTTTCTTCAAGAAGAGGGCGAAAGTGAACTTGGATAAGACAAACAAACGGCACATATTTAATGATGTCTCTGTGGTGTCTCTAGGTCTCGGGTTCTCTCAGAACGGTCTTCTGAGAACGGGTTCTCTCTACTCTCGGTCTTATGAGGGAGAGGCGAGAAATATGTGTGCAGTCTCCAATCTCAATGTCGAAATACAGACTGCTCAATAATCAGATCTCTCAGAGTAGGCGACGCGATTGGCGTGCTCATACACCTATCCCATAAAAGACGCTATTGAGCGAAAACCCAGACTCAAGAGTGTTCGCCAGGGACCTGTGCGTTGGGCAGAGCCTGCTGACGAGGTTGAAGACAGACTCGAACACCATAGTTTCGTCTAAACCCGATGTTCTGGGAGAAATTAAAAAACACTACGGACAGTTGTAGAAACATGGCGGTCGACAAACGTGCCAAATTGACCCGAAACTATACTGAGGACCTCCCGGACGTCAGCCTGTACAAGATAAGAGAGGCTCTCAAACAGCTGAAAAACAACAAGGCACCGGGAGATGACGGAATCACAACAGAGCTGCTAAAAGCCGGTGGTAAACCGGTACTAGTGGCGCTCCAAAAGTTGTTTGATTCTGTCATCAATAGCGGGACCTCCCCGGAAGAGAAGGCAAAGGCGTAGTGGTGCTATTCTTCAAATCAGGCGATGAAACCCTAAAGAAGAACTACAGGCCCATTGCGCTTCTGAGCTAAGTGGGGATTCAGGCAAGGCGATGTCATATCACCGAAGCTGTTCACCGCTGCGTTGGAAGATTTCAAGCTGTGAGTTCAAGCTGATGGAGTGGAAAGGTCTTGGCATTAACATCAATGGCAAACACGTCACACACCTACGATTTGCCGATGATATAGTTATCTCGGCAGATTCGCAGACGGCCCTCAGCACTATGCTAGTGTGCTAGCGACCTTAACAGTGATAACAGTATAACAGTGTAGATGAACATGGACAAGACAAAAATCATGTCTAATGTCCATGTCACACCCGTACTGGTAGTTGTTGACGGCACTCCTCTCGAAGTTGTTGACGAGTATATTTGCCTGGGACAAACGGATGGGTAAGTCCAACTTTGAGAGGGAGGTCACTCGAAGAATCCAATTCGGCTGGGCTGCGTTCGGGAAATTACGTAGTATCTTCTCGTCCCCAATTCAATTTGTCAATAGTTAAGTTATTCAAGCAATGTGTGTTGCCAGTGATGACCTACAGCGCTAAAACGTTTTCCTTCACTGTAGGCCTCATTCGGAGGCTCAGGGCTCCGCTAAACAAATATCGCTGGACGGCATTATGTCCTATATGAGCGCCGACTTCGGGACTATATACTAAGTACTAAGTTAGTTCTAAACCAAAATTAATAGAAATTATTTTAGATTTTTAGTGACATTGAAGTCGTAGTCATTGTAGTCGTAAATATTTTTTGTTAAAAAGTTTTTATTTCACGCTTTAGTTTTTATTTCAAGTTTTTATTTCACGCTTAGTGACTATATAGTGATATTTGTATTTAAATAATGACATTTAAAACCTATATGGGTGCAAAGTTCTAATCAATATAAATGAATTCAGCTCAAACACAAGGTAGCTACTGTAAACCGTTGAAGAGTTCCTTAACTGTCTTTCGTCTTCATCATCAGACCAGACAGGTGTAACGTTTCCATCAATACAAATTAAACAAGCTCAAACACAAGGTAATTGCTGTAAATCGTTGAGGAGTTCCCTCGACTGTGTTTCGGCTCCATCATCAGATCGGCTCCAGACCTTCATTATATTATAGTACTTTAAATTGTTTAATAGAAAAATTAACAAACGCACTAGTCACCCCTACGATTTTTGAAATATCCCCTCGATTTCTCTAGAATGACATCATCAGATCCTGGTTTCCTTATCATGGTACAATTCCTGGAATGTATCCTTTCCAACAAAAAAATAATCTTCAAAATCGGTTCATAAACGATGAAGTTATCCGCGAACAAACATAAAAAAATATATATATACGGTCGAATTGAGTAACCTCCATTTTTGAAGTCGGTTAAAAATTGAAGCGCGTGCGATTGCGTATACTTTGTGATAGTGAGCGCAGCGTCCAGAGCATGTCTAAAACGCGGTAGAATATTAATAAACTTGGTTTTAACCGGTTAATTATGGCAACCAAAACCTAAATTCGTGAAAAACCGGTACTTCGCATAAACCGGTAATAACCGGTTAGGTACAACCTTTAACCGATATTCATTTAGGTTTGGGGTCAATGACCGAAACCGGTTTCCACCAATTCGCACTTGGCCAGCGCGGTGGACTATGGCCTAAACTCTCTCATTCTGAGAGAAGACCCGTGCCCAGCAGTGGGACAATAATGGGTTGACGACGACCGAAACCGGTTTAGAAATAGAACCGGTTTCCGAGCCTTGACTCATATTGACTCGTATAATTACTCTCGTAATAAACCACGCAGCAATCGAAAATTTTGCAAAATTGAGTTTTTCTCAGTAATTGCATCAAAAGGATTTTAAACTTCGTAGCAGGAGTCGTCTTAGTGGTAGTAGGACTAGGATCAGAATAGGGCTACGGTATCCCCTGCCTGTCGTAAGAGGCGACTAAAAGGCGCTTCAGGGATTGCGGGCGGCTAGAGTAAGAGCTTGAATCGTCCAGCCAGGCGATCCCGGGAAGGACGGCGGTACGTGTGCTCGTATACCGCCGTATAGACTAGACGAAGCGGTGGACCCAGCCGCCCATCTGGGAGGAACCCGATGCGGCAACGCGCTCAGAGGATTCCGGTTGCGATTCGTTTGGAGATCCCGGAGTCCTCTTTATAGCGCCGAGGCCGACCGGGGGGTTTTAGTGCGGTAAAAATCCCACATAATCCTGCGTCGCTACCACGACGTCAGGCACCTTTTGAAGGTTTCCCCCTCGAAAAAAAGGACTAGAAGAAAAAACTGTGAGGTACAAAGTAGCATTTTGTTCATGACTCACCAGGCAAGCGGTTCATGTTGACGCCATGCGCGGAGAGTCCAATGCCCATGTACCCATCCCGGCCCTTGGACACGATCCGCACCTCGAAGTAGTACAGGCCGCACGCCGCCGGGATGGGGTGCGTCGCGCGCACGCTCGCCGCGTCCTTGTGGGTTTTGCCGTGACCTGGAAACGCGGAAGCTAGTCAGTAATGCTGGAAGTTGCTCGTAGACATGCAATGAAAATGTCGGAGAAATTAACTTTTCTAAGGACACACAGACAAATCTACACCTATTCATTGTGACAAACAATAAATGATTAAAATTAAATTAAATGTGTTTATTTTGTATAGGCGCATATCGCAATTGACAATTTTTAAGTGTCTACAGACACTTGCGACAATTGACAATTGCGATATTTTTTCTTACTACGTTTTAATAATAAATAAATAACGCTTTCTACGCTCATGGCCCCAGCTTGATTTTCTCCAGGGACGTAAGTGCCATGGAAACTTTAAGACATAGGTAGGTAGACCTAGTAGACGTAGGACCTAGACCCAAAACAGAAATCTAAATTCATCATTTAGACATCTGTACGACCGGAGATCGAGTCTGAAACGCACTGCGTGTCATACCGGCTTGGTGTCTGCTCTGACCTGCGGGTCGTCATAATAGTATCGTGAAGCTATTCTGATGTAAAGGGTAAGGCTAACAGACAAAGAACCTTCTACCTTGATTATTTATCTACTTTTTAAAAGCGATGGAAATTTCTGACGTTCGTCTGAAAGACATTTTCGGTAGACCTATTATTGTCTCGTTACAGTACTGTAAGACCGCTTTCACATTAGGTCGCAACTAGAGCGGGCGCAGCGCGGGCCGCGCGACTGCAGCGGATGATTTTTTATTATTGAAATAATTATCCAGTATTTATTATTTTTTATTATCATCATGTCCATTATAAAAGTGCAGCGCGCCACTCGAATCAAAAAATGCCCGCGACTATAGTCGTAAAAAGAAAGCATTCTCTGCACTCTGCACTCTGGGGAAGTACCACCGCCACACCTATTTCTAGCGTGAAGCATTTCTTGCGTTTCGATAGATGGGTATGGTTGCCGGCACACTTTTACATGAGGCGACCATCTTAGTCCTCGGGAGAAGCAACGCATCTGTGATTGAGTTCAGATGGAACCCATGTTTTGTATGAAGTTGATTACAGATGTCCATGGGCGGCAGTGACCACTTACCATCAGGTGGACTGCATGCTTGTTTGCTACTTCAGTCAAATAAATAAAAAAAAGTCGCGCGGCTGACGCGCTGCTGCCGCAGTACTTGCGACCTGAAGTGAAAGCGCTCTTACAATGCTGTGTTTTGATTTAAACTGTTCAGCTTAATCTAAGAGTAATTACCACTAAACACCAGATTTGCTAATTTTATTGTATTCTTAAAATCTGATGTTAAAGTAGCCACTGCACTTCACTGACAAAATAGTATCCCACGAAAACTAGTCATTATTTCATCAAATTTTGCAATTACACGTAATGGATCAACATTCAAAGATAACACCAACTTTTTAATTTACGCTTTATCTATTTAGTCTTATATTCGGTATGAAGAGTACGTTACGTATTACCTACATACTTATCGCTTATCATTCAATGCTCACGTTATTACTACAATGTAAAAACTATTACTTTAAGCTTGAGCTAATAGCAACCTTATCATAAACATGCACTATATAAAAATGTTAAATACAAATAAGAACGATAAGAAGAACGAAAATAATAAGTAAGAAAAATGGAGAAAGTGGAATATGGTAGAAATAAATACAAAATATACGCAGATGTTAATAATAATTAGTATATCTTTAAAAGTTCATTGACATTTTGAAATGATTACAATCATCAAACTCAAATAAATTTGTAAAAAAATGTTTGAATGTTAACATAAACATTATACATAAGAAACAAACAAAATTTTATTTCATCGAAAATTTTATTATCATAATAAGGAAGAATTCTAACGGAGGTTAACAACTGTTTAAAATGGAGATAATAACCGCAACCAACTGCTTGTATCAGAAGTAGCTACTAACTAAAACACTCATAAAGACACTTAGGTTCACACACACAATGGTGGCATTGTATGTGTGAATCTGGAATTTAAGCCTGATAAATTTTTAGTAAATTTGGCCGATTTGATTCGATTTTGGCCAAGTTTCGACTAAAAAATATATATCTGCCGAAGTTTTGCTTTTGGCAACAAATCTGTGACACACCCAAGAAACTCTCATATTGTTTGAGATTATTAGACAGACACACAGACAGACAAATGACCATGGGCGGAAGTGGCCACTTACTAAACTGCTTAGCTACTTCAACATTAAACATTTTTTTTTTCAAAAAGGACTATTATATCTGACTTTAGACAACAATGTACCAGCGGAAGCGGAGACCACTACGGAATGAGCACCGCATGAACACGTCCTGAACACGCGCCAAATACACAACTCATCCAAACAAGGTCGAGTGGATGATGTTAACGAACTCGCCGACCACGGATCAAATTTAATTAAATAACAAAAAAATAGTTAACGCTTAGATTTCGAAGCTACTAGATTAAGTCTAGTAGCCCAGACACCTAAGCGTATAGATATTGAACTTTGAAAGGCTTAAGGCTTAAAGATCAAATTAAAATTGAATTTTATAAATGAACTCTAGAAGCCGTGATATTAATAGCCTTAGTAGTAGCGTAGAAAATTACAGTTATCTAAATAAGAAACCCTACTCATACGTCTTTACTACATTATATGTTAGTAGATATGGAAAGACAACGCCCTAAAACATAACAAGAAAAGCAACTCGTTATAAAGAATTAATTGGCACCCAACAGAGGAAATGATAACGTTTAAGATTCAAATCCATACAGTAAAAATCCATACAATGACAAAATGAAAGGGCCACGTGTATGTATATAGCTTATATTTGTAAAAAAAAATGGTTGAAGGAATTATCAATAATAATAACAAGTTCCAACACAATCATATTTCATATAGAAGAAATATTTAGTTTGTATTTTATTGAAAATCATGTACTAATTCCTAAAAGTTTAGCTATTACAATTTAAAAGTTTGATTTTTTTAAACGCGGGTGACACTGCCCAGTACAGCTTGTTAATATATTCACTGTTCAACTTGTTGTCCATAAACAACTAATGCAAATTAGACATTATCTTAACAATATCAAAGTCCAATTTGGATCGCTCAATCATTAAGTAGCCATCGGTTTAAATCAAGGCCGTGCCGTTAAAAGGAAAATGTGTTACGTTTCAAATAGTACACGAGCAAGGAGCTCCTTTATTACGAGAGTAGTAAAGTTATTTCCGCACGATACAAATTCAATCAAAAATATCGTAGAGATAAAGTTAACACGAAACACACTGCCAAATGATTTTGTATAAAAAGTAGGACAAAAATATATTATTAAACCGTGTCGCGGCAGAGCAGTTCACAAATACTGTAAAGCTCTTGGATGATATTGCGGTCAAATCAAAGTACTTGCAAAATAACTATAGTTTATCTAAAACAGGCAAAAATAAACATAAATGCTCATTGTAAAAGATTTGTCTATATCACTTATATATGTTTACATATTATTGTTACAGTGAAAATTTTAGCTTTTCATATGCCTGTTTAGAATAAACATTTATCATTCAACACCCGGAATTTCTATTAATAATGAAAGTTGAGAATCATAACAGATTTCAGTATGAGCCCACACAAAACCAAGCCGATGCATTGTATGCGGCGGAGTGGTGTAAACAAACAAACACACGAGCACAATCGGGCCATCACACATTTGTGTTGTTTGCACACAGGTTAACGAACCGCCACGTGTTTACTCACATAGATGTGGGATACTCAGTTATGGGTGGAGATTTTGAACAATGGTAACCTTAACTAGCGTTGCTTAATGAATACTGGGATATGTTTACATTTAAATTAACTTGATAACTATTTGAATTGCAAACATTGTGTCTCAAGTGTCAACCAGAGATACAACATCCTGCATCCAATTGTTAAAATACAAAAGGCAGTTGCTTGTATAGCAAAAAATAAAACATATATAGATATAATACATTTGTGAATAAACTATCATAAAAACAAAATATGTATCATATATCTCAAATCACATATTTACATATACACGGACAAAGGAACTCTTGGAAGATATACTGGGGAAAGACAAACAACTAAATCCTTGACCCATCTTCAAACAATAATATTCAAATATAACGATTTCAATATAATCTTACAATAAACATACATAACTCGTATATTCAAGAACAAGATGACAAACTACTTGCCTACTTGTATTGATATTTATATCCAAGTAGACAGACAGGAAGTGGGAGGAACATGAAGCGTAATACTTATAAGCAAACTTCAAGGATTACCATAAGGAGGATAGATCGAAAAACTAACTTGATTTAATTGATAGAATAATAATGTTTTATACGGAATACAAACAATCACAAAACTAGCAGAAGTTATACTTATGACGAAACAAAATACACTCTACGTGTAAAGAATTACAAAGATATTAAATATTAGGCAGAATATAATAGAAATAAATCATTAAGTAGAAAATATTAATATCCAAAACTGGAGCAACGTCAAGTTCAACACACAATTGTATATAGATAAGAGAAATTGCGCAGAAAAACAGAAAGTAGGTAAATATAAAAACACAATATCCACGCGTGCTTGTTCATTCCTTATCATACAAAACAACATGAAGTAGTAAATTGCCATCGGGCATTGACAATATGATCAACAAATAGTTACATTGAAAAAATAAATATAAGGGAAGCCGTTTCGTAGGAAAATGTTAAAGAATGTTGGAAAAATAGGAACTGCATTTCCTGTTACGATGCTGCAGTGCAAATTAGATCGAAATCTCGAATAACATTAACGTAGAAATGATGTAATAATTGGAGTATCGACTTATTGGAACATAATGATATAAAATGTAATTAATGTAAAAATTACGCAAAATTTGTTTTTTGTAATTATTGAAACGAAATTACCAAATTAAATGTTTAAATTACGTTAAAATGGGAGTATCGGGTTAACGAATAACGATTACTTGTCGCACCCATTCTCCCAGCTACTCCTGACCTTCGATAACTCTGCAGAAGTTGCGTAGTAACTGCCATTAGCCCGTTTCGGCGAATAACCTCTATCGATCTAATTATTCTTATCGTGAGCTTGCTGAGAATTCACCGGGCCTAATGTTATTTGAATTACGATAATGACCAAAAACGACAAATAATGGTGTTTACGATTCCCGTCGACGTAGATGTCTATAACGAGTAATAAACATAGATATACATTCAGGTTCATAAAGTATACTTTTATCTAGTGTTTTTCTATCAAACTATCCAAAATCATCTTGAGGCATTATAAACTTCCATACTCATTCATTCCATTTTGAGTGTTCAATTGCAATTGCAATAGCAAAGTAACATGTGGCATCATTCTGATTCCTAACTTCAAAGACTGCACAAAGCGGTGCTCAATAAAAATTAGCATTAGTGAGCGAAACGGTGGCTCCGAAACCAATTGCGAACAAAGAAAAACTTAAATTCTGACTCAAACACTTTATTGCTGACTCATCGGGCTTTTCTTTTTTGCAGTTCAGAAGTCGTGTTCACGGCTGACATAATAGCAATTTGGTTTCGAATTGCTTTTAAAGTAACCTGAACGAATTAACCTCACAAGGTCACAAAATACACACTTGGGGCATTAAACTCGTTTGTAAGCTGTCTGTTTGAAACACCAATTTGCTTAAGTTGTAACGCTATATTTAACCATGGTTATTATCAACACCTGTTTATTTAATTTAGGATTTATGTTACTACTGTCTTATTCAAAACTAACAACTTAAGTGAATAATCCATACTAGCACTTAACAGCATACTCTTTTACACCAATTTCCTATCAAACAATCAACAAGATCTTTGTCTCGCTCTTGTTGTAAAAATCATGTTAAGTACGAAGACCGAATTCTGAAAAACCAAAACCATATCTAAGGATGGTCAGAATATTCACTAATTAAAGTTGTCCATCACACTGCTGCAAGTGCCGTCCCGTATACGCAACGTACCCGCTAGCCGCCAATTACCGCTGTTAGTCAATAACAATGACGCTATCACAGCCTGAGCCCTTCTCAACCTATTAACTCGTTCAGCGGATATACGACCTAATTTCAAGAGTCAAGGGTGGGGCAAAACAGTTTTAGTTTTTATAACAATGAAGTCTTTGTTAATTATATTAGAATACTCGAATAGCCACGTGAAACTTATTTATTCGGCTAATTTTCATTCTGAAGCCTGTATTTAACTTTTACAAGAAAATAACTGTCGACAAAAATAATAGAGAACTATATTACCAAATATTACCGAAATATATTAGCAAATATTACCGAAATAATAAGCTACCGAAATAAGGCACAAAGACAAAAAAATATTTATTCGACATTAGTCTTAAACCAGTACAAATTATCCGTTAGTAATATATTAACATAACACTACAGCGAATATTAATAATCAAAGCGGGGAAAGGCAAAAGTTACGGCGGTCAAAGTACGTATATTTGGGTAGCTGGTAAAGTCAAATAAAAGTTTAATAACATAACTGCAAATGTCGAATGTATTGAAACTATATCGGTGGATTTGGAATAAAGAGCAAACAATACATTAATACGGTTAACACGAAGTCCCGTTAAACGTAATAAAAACAGTGATTTGATTAACAAATGCGTGGATCGGAGTGCGCACATGCGGATGGGGAGAGGTGTGCGCGCGAAAGGCTGCAATTCGATGGATATTCGCGTATGGTAAATCATAACAGCTTCCAGTTGTATTTATAACTACTACCTACTTGTATTTAAAACCTCGTTGATATAATTTCGTCAGAGAAAAGGTTGAACAACTGCGCCATAGAATTTTGAAACGGCAATAAAAATAAAAGTTTAAAATTTAGAACTCTACCAAAGTATCGCAAAGGTGTGGACTATGGACGGACGAAATTTTCTATCTATATATTTCGATATATTAAAAATGAGTGACACATTGCAAACAGCCATCAAATTTTGTTAAAGGCTGTTAATAATTGAGCTAATAATGTTTGGCTCAAAAAAGCTAGAAACATTTATTCTCTCGGTCTTGTTTACCTGTAATCTCTATTTTCGATTTGAGTTTCCGGATTTCCACGAGTCGGTCATAAGTTTTGCTAATGGCCATTCGCTGAAAGTGAAGTAGTGAACAAAGAGCGCAAGCGGCTGCATAATGGTGGATATTCGCACATAGCGAGCGGCCCGAAGACCAAATTAGACGCGATCGTTAGCGGACCGATGCCCCCGGCCGCGCTGCACCGTTATGACGCGGAATCATCGCTCATACAACACTCACGGCTTGAGGATAGCTTTTTTTATATTATGGCATTACCACAATCGTCATACAATATGAGAGCCCTTTATTTAGTGTCGACTATTGTGGTAACTCCATCACTGCGTATGACTGGACAGACACAAAATATACCTAACTCTACTAGTTAGGTATATTTTCGGCGAAACTCGGCGAAACCCGGCGAACTTCGTTCCGCCTAAAAATCAAAAATCTAAAATTATCAGTATTTCTCTACAATATTATACATGTATCATTCATAAAAACCTTTCTCCTTGAATCACTCTATTAAAAAAACTGCATTAAAATCTGTAGCATAGTTTTAAAGATCTAAGCGTACATAGGGACAGACAGCGAGACGCGACTTTGTTTTATACTATGTAGTGAAGTACGTACATTCAAGTTTTAATAGTTTCACAAGTCCTCGACTACTGTTAAGCTCAAGCTTATCAGTATAAAATTCAAAAAACGTAAACATTACAACTTATCTCTTTTTGATTTTTTAAAGAATCTATGATGTACTTCATCAAACTACGTTTGGATCAAGATTTAACGCACTGCACTAAGTCAAAGGCAAACAACGAAAATCATCGAACAAATTGAAACTCCGCCTCAATATCCTTCGAAGCTACACGCGAGGCAATACAGCAATACTCACAAACTGCCTAGCAACGAGGTAACAGTTACTTTTAGGGTTATAGTCGATGAAACCTATTTCTGCCCCATAACGGTGCTTCCGTAACTGTATTAGGTTAGAAAAATATAATTAGCAACAGCACATTCTTTATTCCTCGAGTGCTATGTATAATACACTTCGTTGATGGCTTGATATCCACAACATTAACATAAATACCTGAAAAAGGTTATGATTGGTCACCTTTTGGAGTTTGGTTTGGTTTGATGGCAATAATGGACAACGTTTCACTGGTTAACTGGTTTTTTATTCTAAAGATTCTTAACTAAGATACAACTGGTTTATTTAATGGTTAATGGTATAGAATACACAATCTGATGGTTGATGGTTTTTGGTATTGAAGACGCGATACGCGATTTAATGGTTAATGGTTACGCGACGCGCGATTTAATGGTTAATGGTATTGGTATCGAATACGCGCTGCCCGAGTGGCTGCTGGTTACGTACTAAATTATATGGATAAAATATAAATTAAAGAAAAGCGATTGCGCGTCAATTGCAACTATGCAATAACGCGTAATTGCTGATCTGTTCGATTGTGCAAATCCGAACATATTCCCGGGCTTGAGATAAAACATGAAGAAAAAATAATTAAGGTAAATTATAAAATTATTATGATAAAAATTAAAAACTTAAATCTGGCTAACATCTCAATAAACTAAACGATAGAATAGCAAACACAAAGAAAGCAAATTTATCATCTAAAAACTACACTACAGAGGATTCAGAGTTTTGATCCTTTTTTATACCGCGAATACTAGGCCAACGTTTGGCCACACTATTTATTACACTGGCACGTGACACTTCACTACGAGATGGTTCTCTGGTTCGTGTCGCCGACTCTCGCTGGTGGCGGGCAGCGGGCGACGGCCGCCCCCGCTGCTCCGGTCGGCGCGAGGCGTCGCCAGCGGCCGCCGCGGGGCCGCGGGCTCCTGGCGGGCAGCATCGCCTGCTCCTCCACAGCCATACTGATGCGGCGCACAGTACAGCTGCTATCAGTAGATAGATAGCGATGTAATGGTGTAAATCGTGCGGTGTTATGTCTTCGAGTGACGTGTCGCTTTCTTTTAATTCTTTTACGGCTTCTCCGAGACTGGTCAGCGATATATTTAGAGTGTCATTGTCCGCTAGTTCCTTTCTTGAAATTTTAAGGTCTATGATTTTATTTATCTGGTCTAACTCTGGTATGGTATAAAAATTAGGCGAGATGTTCATTTGGTTGGATTGGTGTTGCAAGGAGTATATCGTGAAATCTTTACCCTTAATGACGCAGTTCTTACTCATTCCGACGATCCCCGCCCGATTCAGCTGGCGAAGGGTTACCTGGTCGCCACATATGATTTTGATTGGATACAAATCACACACAAAATACAAATATCGTGATTCTGAAGTTAACTCTACCCATTTATTTGTGCATGTCGACTTCTCAATTTTACAATCCTTATCCTCGGCACGTGTGTCGCAAAAACTTTCATCGTTAGATATGGTGAGTATTGGTTTTAGTATATGACAAAGGTAGGACTCTCCGTGATATAAGCATGCCGCTAGCTCACTGTTGGTAACACTGAAGTAGGAGTCCTTCTTAAGATTAACTGCAACGTATTCTGAAACTGGTATAATGCTAACCATAAACGATTTGGTTTGGTGAGGAATTGATATCAATCTATAAAGCTGGAAGGTCTCTCGGCTAATAAGAGGAAATGTTACCTCCACTATTATAAATTCTTTTGTAGCCCTGGCTTTAACTGACAATAGTTTGTACATAAATTGTAGATCTGTTTCTATGTTTTTAATTGGTAATGTCAGTTCACTCGCAATTTGGCTGTATATGGTTTTAAGCTCGCTTTTTAGTTGAGCTGGTGTCAATAGATGCAAGCTTATTTGACCGTGGTAGATGTCTGTGATCGTGTCTAGTAGCGTATCCTGGAGTCTTTTAAGGCTAAGGAGTAATGTATTACTGGCCATGGCTGATATGGTGAATTCTTGAATGTAAGAAATATTTTGAATTTCGCGCTGAAGGATACTGGTATTGTCTTGTAACTCGTTTAATTTTCTGTTTATAATTTTATGTTGTTTTTCCACAGTGTCTTTCATTTTCTTCATGAGGTTGAATTCGGCTTCAATTACTGATGTTTGGTTCTTCCATAATTGAGACAAATGATTTTCATTGCGACGTATGGTATCTATGTCCTTAGCGTACTGTTCTGCGAAACGAGAGTCCAATACGCCGAACAGGCCATTTGCCAGATAGCCGACACCATTGATGAGACCGCGGCGCCGGCGGTGTCTGGCGTGAGCGTTAAAGTGCTGGTTCAGTAACAATTCATTGTAGTACTCGAGTTCCTGGTAATCGTGACGCCCCTGTTGTATGATCATATTACAATGTGATTGTTTGTCAATAGATATGCAAAGTTTTTCTAAATATTGATATGTTTTCTGGTATGTATCTATTCCGGCCCAATACGGCTCCATATCATAATATACAATTAAGGTCCATTTGTCTCTAATAACATTTATTTTAGCTATGGGGTCAAAGTATAAAGTTTGGTTTTCTGGTAATGGTTTCACTTCATGCAATCCGTACGTAGGTAGCGCCAACATCATAAAACAAAAGAATGTGGTCGCAAGTGATGCAAATTTTGGTCTCTGACTGTTTCTTGTTTCAGATGGTGATCTGGTATCTTGTTTTTCTGGTTCTGGCTTCGTTGGTATCTGGTCTTTCATATCTTCTTCTTTACTGATTGGTAGCACGGATAATTTCACGCTTGGACGTTTTAATGTTCCGTTTTTGGTTTTTAAGGTCACGGCTCTCACCAAGCCGTCGTCTCCCGGGTGTGTATGGGTGACCCGTCCCATCGCCCACTTTCCAGCTGGTAAGTTGTCGTCTTGTATAACAACAAGGTCACCGACGGATATATTTTTCTGTGGTTGTAGCCATTTGTTGCGCGAGGACAGTTGCGTCAAATATTCTGTTTTCCATCGCTTCCATATGTCTTGAAATAATTTGAATGTTATTTGCCATCTGGTTCTGGCATCATGTTCTGTCTCTATTACTGTCAAGCCTGGTCTTCCGTTCAAGAAATGAGCCGGAGTTAGGAAATTGAGGTCTTCTGGGTCTTCCGATAGTGCACAGAGAGGTCTAGAGTTCAGGCACGCCTCCAGCTTGGCCAGCATGGTAGAATACTCTTCGTAAGTTAGTTTTTGGAGACCTATAACTCTTTTCAGATGGTATTTTAAACTGCGCACCGCTCTTTCCCATAAACCACCTGCGCTTGGCCAACTTGGGACGTTAAAATGCCATTCTATTCCCATTTCCGTTATCTCATTAAGGAATCCTTCATTAAATATTAATTGTAGTTGGTTGTACTCTTCTTGTAACATTCTGTTTGCTGCCACAAAGTTGCCGCCGTTGTCGCTATAAATGTGTGCTGGGGCTCCTCTTCGTGCTGCCATCCTGCTAAGAGCAGCGAGGAACGCTGAGCTGGTTAAATCGGATACTAGTTCCAAGTGGACGGCCTTCGTGACCATGCAAACAAAGACTGAAATATATCCCTTAGTGGTTCGGATGCCACGGCCCTTATTAGCTTTCACTTCTACAAAGCCCGTATAGTCTACGCCGCAATGGTAAAATGCATTTTCAGAGTTCACCCGACACGCTGGCAGATCACCCATCAGCTGATAATGTTTGATTGGATTTTGTTTTCTACAAGTGACACATTGTCGGATAAACTTTTTTGTTGCCATGTAGCCGTTGATTATCCAGTATAGTTGACGTAGATGGGCTAAAGTTAAACGAGCTCCGCCATGAAATGTTAAATCGTGAGCCTGGGATATTAATAACGAGGTAAGTCGATGATTGTGGGGGAGAATGATGGGGTGTTTCATTTCATGATTAATCTGCGCGTTCCTAAGCCGTCCACCTACACGTAGTAACCCGTCATTGCATATGAATGGATTTAAATTTAAAATTTTGCTCTTACTGTGTACGTTTCCGTATTTACGTAAGTGGTCTAGATCATTCGTAAATTCTATTTGTTGAATGGTTTTGATGATCAGCATTTTTGCATTGCGCCGCTCTTGCAACGTGAGATGGGGTCGGCGAACTTGCTTCTTGTTGTTAGGTATGCGCAGTATCCATGCAAATATACGTATTATTTTTACAATGCAACTGAATTTATTGAGTAAATAATGTACTATATGTGTAATTAATGATTGGTCTTGTTTAATAATTGCAGTATTTGATTGGCGTAGAAATGATTTTTTAACTTCTAAGTTGGTTTGGTAACTAGTTTGGTCATCTAGATGTTTTTCATATTTGTGTAACCACGAAGGTCCTTGCCAGTAAAGTCTGTGACTTATAAGATCCTTTACGGACATACCACGACTAGCGCAATCCGCTGGGTTTTCGCTGGTATTGACATAATGCCATTGGTTAGCTGGTATTATTTTAGTTATGGTTTTTACGCGATTGGCTACGAATGGTTTCCAGCGCGTTAGCTCCCCACGGATCCATCCTAATACAGCTGTGGAATCGGACCAGCAGTGAACTTGTATACGGTGTTCAGATAGACTATTTAGAACCTTTTCCATCAACTGTGATAAGAGATGAGCACCCATAAGTTCTAATCTTGGGGTTGATACGATCTTATTGAGGGGAGCTAGTCGGGCCTTGGCGGCTACTAATGTGATGGTAGAGTCTCCAGATGCCTTACAGTAAATTATACAGGCGTACGCTTTGTTGGACGCGTCGCAGAATCCATGCAACTCGATGTTATGGTTTTCTGTTATTTCGAGCCACCTATTAATTTCAATGGTGTTAATAAGTTCTAACTCTTGTCTTAATTTGACCCACTCGTTTTGTATATCATCTGGTAGTTCCTGATCCCAATCTAAACTTAGCATCCAAACCCTTTGAAATAGCATTTTCATGGTAGTACTAATAGGGGTTAACCAGCCTAAAGGATCAAATAGTTTTGATATATCAGATAGTAGAGTTCTTTTGGTCGGAGTAGAGGATGGTTTTATTTCTATTTTTGACTCAAATATAAATTTATCCTTTAGGGGGTTCCATCCAAGGCCTAATGTTTTGGTTGAGTTGCACTGCTTAAATTCATACACATGGTGGTTACATTGGTCTATTTCTAAGCCTTTTAGAAGTTCTGGTTTATTTGATGTCCATTTACGTAAATTGAACCCTGCAGTTTTTAAAAGTTTAATAAGGTCGGATTTAATTTTATTTGCTTTCTCGACAGTATGAGCTCCACCGCAGTAGTCATCCATATAGAAGCTTTCCTGCAGTTCTTTTGTTGCGTCAGGGTAGGTATGCCATTCATCACTTGCCAGTTGCTTCAGGCACATCATTGCTAACCACCCAGCTGGTTTGGTTCCATAGGTTACAGTGGCCAGTTGAAAACATTTCAGCCTTTCCTCTGGTGAGCTTCTCCATAATATCTTTTGGTATTGTTGATCTATTTTGTGCATCATTATTTGGCGGAACATTTTTTCTATATCTGCGGTGAATACATATTGGTACTGCCTCCACCTCAAAATCAGCGCTTGAAGATCCTTTTGTATATTCGGACCTTTATACAGCACGTCATTCAAGCTGTAACCGGATGCTGACTGACTTGAAGCGTTAAAAACGACTCTCAATTTTGTTGTTGTCGATTCCTCTCGAGTGACCGCATGGTGAGGTAAGTAACACTCGGGGGATTTGTTACTGGTAGATAGTATCATATGGCTCAAAGATATGTATTCGGTCATAAATTTTTGGTAATCTTCCTTCAACTCGGGGTTTTTTAACAACTTTTTCTCCAATGAATGGAACTGGGCTATTGCTTGGGGTTTTGTAGCACCAAGTTTTTCCTTGGCATCTGGTATAAATGGTAAGCGTACTTCATATCTTCCGCTTTCAAGTCTTGTTGTGGTTTTTAAAAAGAAATCCAAACATGCTTCATCTTCCTTGGTCATCTCAACTTGCTGGTTTATGTCTTCATTTTCCCAAAATCTTAGTAAATCGTCCGTATTGTGGAGTATCACGTTGCAGTTGTAATGTGGTTTCATCGTCCCACAGAGTAACCATCCTAACTGAGTCTGTTGGGCGATGGGCTGGTCGTCTTTATCTCCTCTTAATATACCTGATAACATTATTTTGCTGTAGACGTCTGCACCGAGAAGCACGTCCACGGGGCTACTTACATTAAATTCTGGGTCTGCCAAGTTAATATTTTGAATATGTGGCCACGATGGTTTGATAAACGCTTTATTTGGTAGACTCTTTATTAAAGTATTCATTATTATAACGTTGATGTTTAAACAATAGTCATTATATATGGAACCTATTTTTATATTTATCATTCCTTTTGAATTATTTTCCTTTTTTCCTATGCCGAAAATCTTCCCTTTACACTGTTTTCTTTTTAATCCTAAGATCTGAGCCGCGTTTTCGTTGATTAATGAGATTTGCGAGCCTTGATCCACGAGCGCTCTCATTTGGTGTGTGGTCCCGTCGGCACCTGTGACTCGGATAATGGCGGTGGCTAAAAGTGTTTCCGTCATGTCTTCCCAAGGTACGAGAGATGAACTATCTGCATGTTCTGTAGTTGTTGCGTTTGTGATGGGTTTGCTATGATTTTTTGATGGTGGACCTCCACGTGGTTTTATGAATGCCTCGTGTAGCAACGTATTATGGCTACCTAAACATTTGCGACATTTCTTAGTAGAAAAACATTTTTCGTTATTATGATTATATAGGCAATTGACGCAATAATGTAATTTGTTGACTGCGTGTAACCTTTGTTCATGCTGCATATGCAAAAACAGAGGGCATTGCCATATGCCGTGGTCATCATTACACAATCCGCATGTCGATGACCGAGGTACGGCGACAGTATTCGGTTTCGTATTATATTGTTTTACGAATGATTGATAAACATTATTTGATTTAAAATTGGTTTTTTGGTTTTGATTGCGGTAAGAAATAGATGCTTGTGGTTGAGATGTCTTTTGGTTTATTGGTCCAGATTTACGTCGGGTAGCTTCTAGTGTTGTAAATTTGGTTTCCAAGAAGTCCAGGAACTCCTTTAAAATGGGTAATTCCCTAGACGACTTTACTGACGTAACATATTCCATGTATGAAAGGTTATCCAATTTCTGAGCCAGTAAATGGACTAAAAGAGGGTCCCACGTGGTTATATCTACCCCTAAATTTTGAATTGCATGAAGACATTCCTTGGTGACGTCAAACAGGCTTTTGATCGCCCCAGACGACTGCTGTTGCATAGTAGGTGCACCAAGTAATATATTGACGTGAGAAGTAAAAATGAGTTTCTTATTGTCGTATCTATGGTTTAGGATTTCCCAGCAAACTTCATAATTATCTGAACTGATCTGTAAATGGTGGATCAATCGTTCAGCTTCGCCACTGACTTTCCCCTTTAAATATTGCATCTTCTGGGCATCCGACATGGTTGGGTTGTTGTGAATAGCTTCAATAAACAAATCTTTGAAGGAAATCCACTGGTGGTAGTTACCGTTAAAAACGGGTATGTCCAGTTGTGGAGTGGATTTTTCACGATGCGCCACTGAAAACATTTTTGTATTTATGGTTTTCTTGAGCATTATAAACATTTCCTCATGCTTACTGAATTCCCTCTGGTATCGCCAATCTTCAAAGCCGTTCTCACCTTCTATTTGCCAGTGAAGACTATCGATGTTATTCCAGCGAGACTCCAGCGACTTTAAAGCGTCTTCAAACTCCCACTTTTTGTCTAGGTCATCTACTTTTATGTTACTCACGGTTCGCATGAACGCTTTCATGTTTATGGTTTGTTTCTTCAATAATTCTTCCAAGCGACTGATATCACGATTCTCCGAAACGGGGATGGTTTGCTGGTATAGGGCGGGCTGAGAGGACGTGCCTGGTTGTGGCGCCTCCACACCAGGTTCGGGCGGGGCGGCCGCCTGCGGGCGCGGCGGGTCTTGCTGCTGGTGCCGCGTGCCGGCCGCCTGGATCAACTCCTTCGCAGCCAGGTATACTTCCTCGGCAGTCTCGAAGCAGTTTTTCCCAAAATAAACATGACTAAAGTCTGCGTACTCACACATCTTCTTATGGTTAACCAAATATTCTCGCCAATAAGCTTCTAATATCTCTAGTTTACGTTTACAGTAATCGGGCGTTTTTCTAGCAGCGCCATCCTTTTTGAAATTGGATAGCAGCTGGGTCATTGACTCGTAAATCTCAGTTTGGTTAATAAACAGGGTATCCATTCTAGTAGTTTTTATGGTAATGGTTTAGTAATAATATAAATGGAAAAATCTGACCTTATTTTTTTTTTACAACTGCTTACTCACTGCGATCCCCTGGTTTGGCCTTGATTGATCGTTGACACTGGTCGGTCACGGAAAACTAAATGATAATACTAACTAACTGATAAAAGTCACTGTTACCACCGGCACTGGTTCTTAATGCTCGAAGGACCATGAAAAAGGTTATGATTGGTCACCTTTTGGAGTTTGGTTTGGTTTGATGGCAATAATGGACAACGTTTCACTGGTTAACTGGTTTTTTATTCTAAAGATTCTTAACTAAGATACAACTGGTTTATTTAATGGTTAATGGTATAGAATACACAATCTGATGGTTGATGGTTTTTGGTATTGAAGACGCGATACGCGATTTAATGGTTAATGGTTACGCGACGCGCGATTTAATGGTTAATGGTATTGGTATCGAATACGCGCTGCCCGAGTGGCTGCTGGTTACGTACTAAATTATATGGATAAAATATAAATTAAAGAAAAGCGATTGCGCGTCAATTGCAACTATGCAATAACGCGTAATTGCTGATCTGTTCGATTGTGCAAATCCGAACAATACCTACTGTATCAATGTCCATCTTTTATACCCAAAATATACATACAAATGAAACCTGAAGATCTAAACGCGATGGAATATGCCTTGTTACATACACTTTAAAAATACGAATATAGAATATAGATACGAAGATAGAACGCGCCACAAATAAAAATAATATCGATTCTTCGGTTACTTCATTTGTATTACGTACTGTTCTAAGGCCTCGAGAGAAAATATCAATAAATAAGTTTCATGCGACATCAATTTATGGCTAGCGGATATCGCTCGAACTGTAGGTACTCCTTCGACAACTGTATTTGTATAAGGCGAGGATACATAACTCCTCTTTAGAAAACTTCAACAAGGAAGGATCTCCGGAAGGCGTTGTGTTACGTACATAATGTAAAGGCTTATCTCTCAGATGTTTATTTCTACTTTGTCGTATATTTCATTATTTACTATCGTTACTAATGTAACTGGTACCTTACGGAACAGTTTTATTTTTATATCTAAAACATGTGAATAAGCGGACAGGTTATCTAATGAAAAGTTGTTTCCAAAGTCTATAGATATTTGCATCGTCCAAGGGCCTTTATTGAATGATTTATGAAAATATTTTATACCACACCGCCTTACGATTTCCAGAGAAGGAATTAAAGATTCTCGCAAGTAGATTCATTTTTTTTATATGATATATTGTCGTATAGTCGTATTGGATATACAGAAAGCATATAATGTCATAGAATAACTATTTTATCCGTCCGCGACCTTGGATAACATTAGTTAAGTACAAAAAATAAATAATTAATACGACACTGAGCAAAATATCTTGAATATTAATAAATGCCATTACATAATATGCCTAGCCATAAATTTCCTGACAGTATTTTTGTTCTGCGGCCATAAAACAGAACCTTGAAAAGAACTTTTATCGTTCACTTTTGTAATTTGTTCGGTGGAGACGCCTCGCAATATTTCAGTGCGGGTGAAAGCGAGAACTTGTTGCCAAGGCTTGTTAAAGAAGGCTGTAGTCGAAAGCTTTGCTAAGATATATGTATTTGTGACACTTTTTCTATTTGAACATTTTTCTCAATCTCAGCAAATGCCTTTAGGGCCACTTCTGATAAAAGCCGGCTTAAATGAAAATCCACATGATTTACAAAGAAATAGACTAGTTACTATTAAATCATGTATTAAATCTTACTATTAAAATTATTAAATTAACATGCATTGCGTTAATAACACAAGCGGTACGTCACTATATTAATACAACTATAGATACACCTTAGAAGTTCTAAAAATCATATAATAAGAAATTGAATGATCAATGTTTCATGAAAATAAATTTGAGCGCCCCAAAATTGTGTAAGAATTTCTTAAAACATTTTTGGTGTACTAGAATTTGTTAGTAAATCCAAAAAGACACAAACATACTAAATTAGTTACATAAAGCAAGCTAGCGAAGTTGAACAAATGCAAATTTTAAGAATGAATTAAATTATACAATATACTAAAATAGCACAATACTCAAGTAAGTAACTGCTTGAGAATTGTTTAAGACACACAACTATCAACAAGTATACGCAGCTAACAAACAGAGCACTTTCATTTATACAATTTACTATTCAGAAATAATAATCCGTACTATTTAACAACGATGAGTTACTTGGAAATATGTCTTAGCTCTTCGTTTCCCAAAAAATTCAATACAAAGAGCAAGCAATGCGTTATTACGGAGATATCAGAAATGTCGATCCATAAATTGCCACCGATGGTTTCTTTCGTTAAAAATTAAATAAGACAAACAAGTTCTACCGCGACATATTTTATACATAAGCCGTATTCGCACTACGTGTCGTCTACTCAAGTATTACCGCCGACGCTAGTAATCCTGTTTGAGTGCCCTGTTTGTTAACAAGATGCGAAATTGAGTATATGGTATATTCACGTACGATACATCCAGAGGCGTAAGTGGAGGTATGGCAGGTGGGGTCTTCGGCCCGGGCCCTGCGCCCCACCTTACAGCAACAAGAGAAAAATCCACTTCCATTAAACAGTTTCCACATTAGGGCCCCATACACCACTTACGCTTCTGGGTGCTCGGCGGTCCGGTCCTCGGTCACAGTCCAAGAAATCCGGCGTTATGCCACATGTGCAAGATCTATTAAAACCAATCGAACTGACTTTACAGTTACTCCAGACGTCATGGACTTCAAGGAATTTTAATCCATGAGTAAGTTAAAGCATATTAACTAGTGGATCTGTCTTGACCATAAATGGTTCTACCGTACAATGGAATCTAAAGCCAATGGACGTAACTGCAAAAAATCAGCAACAGCTGCAGTCCTTATTATTCGAAGCTATCGGAGTGTAAGCTTTTTCGGGAGAAAAGCAGCGACAGATTGGTGCATTGCCGTAAAAACACGTCATGCAATACCTGACTACCGGCACACGAGCATTTAGAGCAAAGTGGTGCTATGGAGCCGAATTTACGCTAATATTAGTTCTAAGCTACAAAAACTACATCTACATAAAGTATTTTCAACTTATTCATAAAGCTTACAATATTACATTACGCACGGGAGTTTTGAAATTAGATATTCGGTCTGCACAAGTGACTTATAGACATCATAATACAAGTAACTTCTCGCAAATAATTACGTCGGCTTCACAAAGAAAGCGGCATGACTCAGCGAGAATACGAGCTTGACGTGAAAGCAATAAATATGTCATACCCAGACTTTATCAAATGTCTCTCCTCCAGACGATATTACGCCTAAATAGATTTAGCAAACACATTCCCAAGTATCTGGCTGCCTTTTAATAAGTTCGTAAAATGAAAATTATGTCACAAAATATTCCGTGAAAATGTATTCTACAAAAACAATATGTAACAGCTGTAACAATATATTACAGACTATACTGTTATTCTTTTGAAAACATATATAAATCAAGAAATTATACTTCTTTAACGTTTGATTAATTACAAAGGAAGCTATTACCAAAACTTTATCTAAAGCAATCGGTGATTACAATGATATTCGTAAATGCTATTGGTATACGTAGTAGTGTTAAGTTCAATTATCATTTTTCATCGAAAACAAAACTAGGAGCACACCCAACGATGCAGTCGCCATCAAAATTTAAACACTTAATTATAATTTAAAAAAATTAAGGGATTATAAGTCCTGCAAATAATGGATACATTCATAGAAACTGTTTTCTATCAACTACACAAAGGTCGATTAGGCGAACTATATCGCCAACTTGGCGAATCGGTACTAGATAGATAGGTAGATCTGTGGCTCAGCTTAATGAACCACACATCTATCGATTAACTAACCAGCGCTTCAGCTATACGTAAACTCGGATTTTTTTATAAATTTGATGCAGCAAATGTATGATCATATAGTCCAACTGATTACAAGTGGTCAACGCCACCTATTAAAATCGACAACCGACTCCATTTAGAACGGATGCTCTAACTGAATGGATGACTATCTTAGCCATCAGAAGTGAATGCATTCACTTCTGATGGCTAAGATAGTCGCAATAGTGGACGATGACAACGGAATGCATGAACTTATGCTTAACGTTACAGATAGGTGTGACGATGATGGCTCTCCGGTCGAACCGTTGCTGACTGTACTACCCTTCAAAATAAACGTCGCTTATCAATAGGAAACTTGGTAACACGAGCGAAGACGAAAGACATGACATTTGCTTTCGTCTTATCCCTTTTCATTTTTCCAATGTTAGATGTAATCTAGTTACAATGGAACTAGTGGATTCATTTTCCTGTAAAAGTATTTGACTAGCAGATTACGTTCAGATTGAGAAAATATATTATTTCTAAACCGAGCACGAGATGATTCGGCATAATCCGGAAGATTTGTGGTTTTCCACTACATTGAATTTTTCTGTTTAATGTTCGCAACAAATTCTGATTCGTTCCGTGCTAGTATTTATTTGATCAGAATTTGATATTCCAGCAACATCTATTGTCACGTCAAACAGTTATACGTTACATAGATTAATTTGTCCGTATCCCAATCCGGCTTAAATATATTCACATACACGCCTCATTCGTTCTTTTTAATTTTCGGCCATACAATACAAAACATATTACATTGATGGGCAAAACGAAAACAATGTTTAATTTGAGGTCGAATCGTATTATCGTACTAAGGGTACTAGGACTTTACATGTCTCAGAAAAATAATAGAGGATACGCAGAGGTAAGCCAGTGGCATAAAATTCAACCACGTTCTCTTGAGATCCGAGGATCAAATGCCAGGAATATGAATGTTAAAAATTAATTATCACTCGCTCTAATTGAAAACGTGCGAAAATGTCATGAAGAAACCTACCCATCGAAGTGCTCTTCATAATGTTTTCAGATGTATTAAATCGATCAACGATTAAATTAGTCAACGGACAGTTAGCGACGGGACAATCGCCTAAATAGTTTTCGTTAGAAAAATGTGGGCTGCGGTGAGGTAGTAAAAATGGATGATCAAGGCATAAAATAATTTTGCCTGATCTTACACGTTTATTATTATTTTCATTCGTACATTACGAAACTACGAACGTTTAATTTGTATGTCACATACTACCAGCAATATATAGCCGATTGTTTCAGTTCTCATAACTATGGAAATTCTGAAGCGTACAACAAGTCAGTCCCTTTCAATGCGGTTCAGTCGAGACATTACAATTTGTAGTCATATCGCAGGCACTATTCATATCAACAGATATAAATTAAGTAAACTTACTAATCAAAACAAAACAGTATCATATCTTATTAAACAGTACAGTTTAATGACTTATTATGGTCGTAACTATTAAGCGCGCACGTTAGTAGTCGGTGCCAGTTCTTATCACTAAAGCGGTGTTATTCGAGCCATGTAGAAGAACTTCTGTAAGTAGATTTGGCTACTAAGTCGAGGGAGATAACCCCAATTCGTTGGCACTGCAGCAACGAAGTAGATCGTGCTCCGAGGTTTCAAAGTTGTGGGAACACCCGAAACAACAATTAATTTACAAATTTAGTTTGTTGCCAAGTAAATATCGTATATTTCAATTTCAATATGTTATTATATTGTCAGATGACTGTCAGTCGAATATCAATTCAATAACTATCTCAATCCTCATACTACAGATTATTCGATTTCAATCAAGATATAAACAAATATTACCGTAGAATCAATACTTAACAGGTAATCACCACATGTGGATTTTGACTTTCTTTTTGCCAATATTTCGACCCATCTGCATGTGGATCATCGAGGTAACAGCCATACGCAACGTGGATTTCAAAACTGTTCAGACTATTAGGTATACGGTATTATTCTTCCAAAATCCATCATAGATAACTCCTAATTTTAGAAGAAACCTCCTAGATTATTAAATAGCATGATTCAATTACAACACGAACCGTACATATGTTTACGGTGGTTCGATTGCCAGTTAATTGTTGCTACAACGGAATCACCTACAATTTACGCATCCTATTGCAACTTGTGCTCTATACATTCATTATCCTGATTTGAGTTAGTATCATTTATATCTAATCTAGGTAATACATCAGATGCAGGTCACATACATGCATCAGAAATCGCTATAGTCGCTAAATTCTGCACATCGTATTAGAAAATGTAAGTTCTTTTCATTTTTTGCAATGGAATCTTAATCTTCTTCCATCACTCATAGGCACAATGGGCTCGTAATAATTTCTTTTACAGTGGACTTTAATAAAACAGATTGCGTCTCTGCATATATGGAGTGAACTGATAGTAGAAACCAGATTACATATTTTAATGCAATTGTATTGGAAAATTGATGCATCGCCCGATAAATTAATTAACGTGTTATCAAATATAACAATATATAACGTATATCAAACATACATTAATATCAATGAAGTGTTTACAAACCAATTGGAGATACAGCATATTCATTACTGTTAATTGCTTTAGCCAAACACATTTACTTTAATTAAATCTAAAGGAAGCCGAAGACTATTTGCATTGAGCCGGAGACGTGTTAGCATTAGAACAAAGCCGTGTTCAATCCAACTGATGCGTCTCTATCACGATGAGTCTTGGAATCGATCTTGGTGCGATAATATTGAGATTCAGTGTACTGGAGAGATGATTAAAAACTCTAGCAAGACTTTAAAGATGACGCAAGAAATGGAAGTATATTTTTAGTTTTACTAAAAACGTTTCAATGGGACTACAAGTACTAGTAGACGTATCAAAACAATGAAAATTAATATAGTAACAAAATAACTAAATCATATCGTAATATAGAAAACAAAATGAGAATAAAAATAACAGGAAAAATAGATCACAATGATATATTTCATGCTCACATTGGTATGTGAGGTATTATATAATGACAATCGTAACAGAAAACAACATTGTAATTGAAAGGCGATCAGAAAGCCAGGGTATCAATATCAGAATTCTCGGGCCCGTTCACCGAGACATGCGTCCAGTTTCAATAAATCCCACCATAAATCTATCGTTTTCAATAATAATTTTTACATGGATTGAAATGTCATAGACAATATAGTTTCAATTGATTTTATAATTAATATTTTATTTATCATCAATAAAATCCAGAAATCATTTTAATGTGTATTACTGTACTAATGAAGTGTCAAAAACAGCATTAAAACCTTTAATAGTCATACTCATTTCCTTATTGCTTATTGCATATATCCCAAAGCCAACTTATAAAACTCAAAAGTATGAGATACACAAGAAACAGAAACTAGCATTTTTCTTTTCAACATCCGTATGATTGTTAAGTATTTAAAATAATTTAATTTTATATTTTTGATCAATAAAACTAAAAAAAAAAAAACTTAAAAAAGAGTGTCATTAACGTTTGAAACAATCAACACTCCATAAGCAATCTAAAATTACGTAATGAGTCGGATACAAGTCTTCGCAAGCTTCCTATAGAGAACAGATAACACTCACTACTTCGAAGAATTTCTAACTAGTTGGACATGTTATAAAAGTAGGAAGAGGTAAGAATATTTTCAAGAATTCATACGTCTCCGTATTTTTCTTGATATAATAAACCGCGGTGTGTTCTTCATGTTGATATGCAATTTTTATATCAATCAATGCACATTGCCAGTGGACAAATATGGAATATATTAAATACTAGCTGAAGAATACTACTAATACTACTACTGAATACTACTACTAGAAGCTTCGCCAGCGCTAAAAAAACTACATATCGACTTTTCCGTGGGAATAAGACATTTTCTCACAGTAAAAAGTAGCCTATATGTTAATACAGAGTATCAGCTAACTCCCTACCAAATTTTATGAAAATCGCTCCAGCCGTTTAGACGTGAAGAAACAAACATACAATTTTCGCCTTTATAATATTAGTATAAAGTATGATAATCTCTTTCCTTTGGGTTACAAACAATCGTATCATTATTAACCTGCCGATCTGCGGCACGACTACGCGTAACAACGGAACAGCTCCAGGCCGTATGCCGAACCAGTTTTATGAAACAGGTAAACCGAACTAGAACAGAAAGCGTACCATTAATAACAACACAAATCCGAGCGTGGCGCAGATTACTTGAAAGCAAAACAGAATCACGAGAGAAAACATTAAGTGCGAACTAAATATATGTTTCCATTACAAATGGACCCTTTACCGTTTTCGGTAAGCAAAAAGTCGACGTTAAGAAAAGGTAAACTGAAAATCATGCAGACCTTTTACTTCGGTTGATCCGGTGTAAGATTAGTGACGGGGTTTCGTTTCTTATCACGAAGGTGTAGAGGAGAAAGTCGTTTGGATGTGAAAGAAGCAACGCAAACGAAACGAACTTGACCCGCTGTCGCCCGGCGACCCACATTACGCCGCCGCTTATTAGGCACCGATAAATAATGACCATGCGTCTGCACCTTATCGAAAAATTGTGATACACTTTATATTAAAAGTATTGGATGAAAACAAAAAAGTTGAAGCATATCGATACGATATTATTTAATATAATTTTGACCAAAAAAAGTATGTTTCATTTTTTTATGAGATTGTAGCAGCTAACAAGCAATCCACCAAATGGTAATTGGTCACTTGCAACCATGGACATTTATAAGTAGCTTTTTACAAAACAAGAGTTCTATCTGAAGTCACATATGCATCCCTCCTCCCGAGGACTAAGATGATCGCCTCATATGAAAGTTAGCCGGTAACCACACCTTTCTACCGAAACGCAAGAATCGATGGGTGTTTTTAAATACCAAGTATCTATTAGGGTACAACCCATTATAATCCCACTGCTGAGAACGGGTCTTCTCTCAGAATGAGAGTTTTAAGCCATAGTCCACCGCGCTGGCCAAGTGCGAATTAGTGGACTTCACACACCTCCGAGAACTTTTTTTTTTAAAGAACTCTCGGGTGTGTAGGTTTCCTCATGATGTTTTCCTTCCCCGAAAAGCAGTGATAATTAATTTCTAATACGCACATAAGATAGTGGTGCGTGCCTGGGTTAGAGCCCCGGACCTCCTGACTGAGAGAGCAAGTTTCAACAATTAGGCCATCATTGCTTATCATCAAGTAAAACTATCTATTTAAAATTCTATTTAAAAATATTTAAAAATCTATTTAAAAACGCTTTCTACACTCATAGTCCCTTTTTTTTTTGTTTTCGAGGGGGGATACCTTCCAAAGGTACCCGACGCCGTGGGAGCGACGCAGGGTTATGTGGGATTTTTACCGCACTAAAACCCCCCGGTGGCCGTCCTCGGCGCTGAAAAGGAGGACTCCGGGATCTCGAAACGACTTCAACCGGAATCCTCGAGAGCGCTGCCCCATCGAGCTCCTCCCAGATGGGCGGCTGGGCCCACCGCTCAGTCTAATCTTTACAACGGTATGCGACCACACATACCGCCGTTCTTCCCGAGATTGCCTGACCGAACGGTTCGAGCTCCCACTCTAGCCGTCTGCAACCCCGGAAGCCCCTTTTAGTCGCCTCTTACGACAGGTAGGGGATACCGTAGCCGAGGCTACAGGGACTCTACACTCATAGTCCCACAGAAGGATTTTCTCCTGTGTCGTGGGTGTCATAGACACACACACACAAAAATACACAAACACCCAGGTGTTTGTGTATTCATCTTTGTGGGTCTGGACCCAGAACAAGAATCTAAACTCATCATTCAGATACCTGGCAGAGAATCGAACCCGCGTGCGTGTCAGACCGGTATGGTAACCGCTGCGCCACGAGGGTCGTCAATCTATTAACAGTAGTAATATAGTGAAGATATAGACAGAAAAGTCGACGCAGCATTATAAACCAAGTAAATCGAGATGAACGCAAATGTGCAACTCGATCGAGTGTTACTGAACCACGAAGTGTACCGCGGCCTCACTAGCTTTCACTATCACACCGCGATTGCGTAATTGCTTGACACTCGATACGAGCTGATTACTTCTGTTAACACCTTTACGCCGAGTGGTTGACGATGGAGTCGCTAATGTACATGAGTGCCATTAGGCGAATGTGTAGATATAAACGTTGTTTAGATGTTGGTCATATACGTTTTATGTTTTTGTAGACGATTCAATATACGATTTACAATTGTTATTTTTATTATTTTAAATATCAGCCTAGCTCAGAAGTAGTAATCTCTTCTTTTACTAATCAATAATAATTAAAAGTGTTTATATGGGTTCTGCTGCATATACTATGGCGAATTTTACTGTCGGCTTTTTAAAAATCTACATTTTTTTAGTATATTTTAAGGTAATTATCAACTATTGAATACAATTCAGCCATTTTAACAATATTTTTATGTCTATACATAATTAATTATAAGTAATTGACAAAAATATGTGTATAGTCTAGACTATACACATATTTTTTTACTACTCTTTTTATAAGTAAAAACCGTACTTTCGAATAAGAAAGTGGCCAAACCGAAGTGAAACTTCATTTTATTTTATATATATTATACGCATTATACGCAATGTTGATGATGCTCAAAACTAGAAAATACTTAAAAGAAACAAAGAAATTTTGCCTAAAATAGAATGATCTTTTTCTTTTGCAACTTACATAAATCGGAGATGTATTAAATATTGTAAAATTGTGAATTCACTAAAAAAATCTTTGAGCATTTATATAAAATCTAGGAAAGTTTGTTTCTTAGCTTCTTCGTAAACATGTGTCGCTGTATGATAGAGACGTTTAATTTTATTAATCAAGATGACCTTGTCACATTATTTTTAAACTTGAATTAATTTAAAGCACTTCGTATTCACATATAAATCTAATAACAATGTTATGTAATTCCCGAGAGTGTATCAAATTGGCTGTGTATCTTTTTATAGCTGTATCTATCAGTAACGCAGACGGACTACCTGATGGAAAGTAATCACCATCGCCTATGAACATCTGCAACGCCAGAGTCCCCAACCTATCGCAGACTATGAAAAAGAGTTCTTTTCGCACTTTTCTTGCATAGCGATCCGGGAATACCTCAGGAAGCTTATTCACTTACGAATATATTAGGAATACTGTACCGTCATTTTGTTACGTTTTATTTTACTCCCGTTTTCGACACAAATATAAATTACAATTCGTTCAAAAAAATGTTACCTACATAATGTTTATTGCTAAGAAATAAATAATCCAAAAACTTGTCGTGTTTATAATTATTAATGCAAAGTCATCGAGCCCGGCTCCGTGTTTACTTGCTAAAATGCAAATTTAAACATTATTCAATGACAAGTCATGCGTGTTGCCCTTGGACATATTAGCAATATACATCTGTGAATTTGACAGGGATCTTTGAAAAAACGGGAAGTATAGTAATATAAATACTTCACGTATTTAAAAATTTTCCTCTTGTAAAAATGGCTATAGCAAACAAAAAGATTTAACAAAAGGTTAATTAAGTAAAGTCAGTAGCTCAGTCGGTACATTCACAAAAGACTAGCTTATGACAATGTAGACTTTATCACGATTAAATTACGAAGTTAACAATACATGTATTCTATGCAATGTAAGGTCATAGTAACAAGCGAGATGCAGAAAGAAATCTGCGTTGCAAATAAATGCCTTCTAAAGACAAAGAGCAACAATGACTTCCGCGCCATTAAATTCAAAACGCAAACACGATAGAAGTAATGCCGTACAGCGATTTAACTTATACACACATTGTTTAAATGCAGGTTAATGTCGCACGAACAGAAAGAGACTCTAATCCAGGCCGATAGCTTCGATTGCCGACCGACAGCCGGATTAATTCGTGTACCACCTCTTCGACAAGGCCGGCGTAGTTGTTTTAATACGAGCCGAATCAAACCTTATCACTGTAAGCTTCGGTTTGTGTTTCATTGTTGGTGCAGATGTGTGGGGGGAGGCGGGGGCGCGGGGGCGGGCGCCAGCACGTGGCGACCCGACGCAAGCGAGCTTGACCCAGTTAGTAGATGCACCATTTCGGTCCCGTTTCAAAAACAAGGCCCTTTGCCGCCGATTCTAAACTCTGGGACCTTCACTTTCTTTGTGTTCCCTCCGTCCTATTGGAGCAAGTCCGACAAACTATAAAGATAGTAGTTTCAAAGTAAGAAATTAGGGAAATGATATACGATCTACTGGCGGATTAATCTTGGCTTTTGGTCTAAACTTGTATCTTTGGCAAAATGCCGTGACATCGGTGGAGAGCGCGTTAGATATACGAATCATACTGATATTATAAATAGGTATATCGCGAGCGGTTAATTTATAAACAAAAGTAAGGAAACTGTGCCGATGTTTGCGAAATTCTATGGTAAAGACACCGATACCTAGGAGACGGTGTGTGTTGGAATGCAATATGTTAATGTGGATATAACTGAACCGCTAAGTGTTGCGCAATTAGCCGTCATAGCGCTGGGCTAGTTAAACGCAAATCATCGAGGGACGATAAAGACGGAGCTGTAATTAATTGCTTCCAATAAACACTTCATGTCATCACTTATTACAGCGCTCTTGAATTAAGTCCGACTTTACCGTAAACCTTTGCTGAAGCAAACATTAGGAAACAAAGCATAATAACTATTATATTTAGAAATCATGCAAACAGTATTATTTTTTCCGAATTTTTAACGAAGCACTAATAAGTTTGTTCGAAATAAAACTATACGGAAATTTAAAGGACCACGCATAGAATCGTCGAATGGTCCACGAAAAGAAAATCATCAGAATTATTTATTATCTCTTGATCGATCTTGTATTTTTTACAAATAATAGCTCTATATCTCCAGCGAAAAAAAGTTGGCAAAAGCCAATGTATTAAGTGCACCAATATCAGTTGATAAGTGTGTACTGAAGGTAAAAAATAATTCAAACATAGAAGCAATACAGCAGTTGGCAATACAAGTTCAGCATCAAAACTAAGCCACATTGAACGCAACTAGGTAGAGCAAGGTACTGAGAGCACAACATTACAGTTGGCAACAAAGATAAAGTAACGTAATGCGGCTGTAGCTGGTGGCGTCATACGTTTGACGTGAAACAAAGGCCAGTGAACAATGCTCGATGCTTATTCACTGATCACAGGGTTGGCGCATTTCAATATGACGATATCATAAGATATTACGAACGAGACTAAAACAAACATCACCCTGATACCAGAGCGTCCAATAAACTAACACATAATAAAAATTAAAAATCATACTTTTGCACACATTGAAATCATTCTTGATGCAAACATTGAATACTATTATTGCTATTCTATAAATGTACGCTGGCAATTATCTGTGAAATGTCAATTACAAGCTAAAAATTCCTTTATATTAATTTAAAATACATTTTGTAGGAGAAAAACGTAAATTGCTAAAGAATTTTCCGGTGTAGGAACCCTATGTACAAAGGGCCGTGATATTATTAACATGGTTCAATGGTTGTGCACAATGAGGAGCCTCCCACTACAACCAATTAGACAAAGGACTCAATAATCACAGCCCATATTCCGAATAACGTCGTAATACATACAGCTGTGCACTTGTTGATTCGATGCAGGTAGTTAAAATTTGATGAAGTCTAATCGTATATAGCCAACCAAAGAAATATTAAGACACTAGTGACGTAACGAATATTCGCATTCGCATGATTGTACATACTAGTCACCCGTCACAAAGGTCGAAATTCGACCGTAATTTATATTAAAAAACTAAACTTCACATTGTCCAAAGTAGTACGAATATTTCCCAAATTCAAATAAAATGTAGGTAATATTTTTTAAGTATGTAACTTTGAATGCGCCCGCTAAATAAAAGAGGTTTAATTATCTAAGTCGTATTTAAAAGCAATAGCGATATTTTGACAAAGACATCTGACATTTTTGATGTTATGTGTTCACAATGTAAGACATTGAATGTTCTATTTCGTTTACTATGTATGTGTTTGCGACAAATGTACGGTAGTGTGTGTAATGTGTTTTTTACTTGATTTTATGTATGAGATATGCATTATTTGAAAAAAAAATTAATATTCTGCACTCCTTCTCTACGTCCACTATAACCGTGCAAAATTGCATACTAATCCGTCCTCGGCATGTTACTCAAAAATACGTTACAAGTTTTTGCTTCACGTATTAATATAATAATTCTCAAGAAGTGTGCAAATATTTTGGGAATGATGACCAAAAAATAACGTCGCCAAATTTTCATTTTACGCCTCCTACAATATTCCTATAGAGGCGTCCATTTAGTTGTCAATTAGAAAATAGATATTCGCATCCACGAATGTTCAAATAATGACATTCGTCGCATCACTAAATTGCACTGTGCTTGAAAATACAATATATTATATTGTTGCTGGCACGTCGATACATAGCTGCAATGTAAGCGTATTCTGTTGCTACAATTTGTAGTTTGCATTAGACGATATTATTACATTGCATCTAATTAATATTACAAAGGCTACAGTTCGTTATTCAATCATGCCAGAACGATTAAACGGAGCTAAGTGAAAATTGCCCCAGGGATATATTTTGGAATAGCATATAAGCTATTTTGAAGCTGAAATAAATGTTCAGTACCCGTGATACAGCAAGTACAGATAATTTGAGATAAATGAAAGTATATATAATTTTCGTAAGTTATACGTTTTCCGTTATAAGCTATACGTACTTAACTACACCATGGTTAATGACCGTTGAATTTATATTAGCCTTATTCATTAAAAAAATAAAAACGAACTTTGTTTATGTTTAAATGTATGAAAGCCACTAAAAAACGTTTTTGTAAGTTGTGTAAAATATCCTTTTCGAGTTGTGTTACTATTTATTTCAAGCCAATGCTTGGAATTAGTACAAGTAGTAATAACGAAAGAAAATGGTCAAAAGACAACAAAGGCAATAAAAAATACGTTGAAAAGCCAACAAAGGGTGACGCAGTCCTACGTTGAATAGTTGAACGTCAGTAACACGCATGTAAATGGAAAACCGCCTACGAGCATCGGTTATTCGATAGTTACAATCCGGCCTTGCGTAAAGCGGCTCTCCTTCACCTGAACAGCTGGGGCAGGGCCGCGAGTGGACGGACCAAATCCCTCGTTACTGCCATGGAAACTGATTTGTTTCCTTATCTTTGGAATATAATGTGATGGGGATATAACTCGTCAATAAGACTTGTACTTACGCAGCGCTTTGAAATACTCTTGAATAGGTACGTATAGCAAAATTAGACATTAGCATTTCTAAGTATCACATAAGTAATTATAACCACACACTACACATACAATTAAGCTTATCCTTTTCAAAAGGGAATTTTCTTAAGTTAAATACAGTAAATACTCATCTCCTTAATTAATTCCTGCTTACACTACTTTTATTACTATTTTTTATTTAACTCGTAATAAAGCCAATCTATCCATTTCTAAAACTAAAAACAATCCCTAAAATAACATCATTTACCATCTATTAATTAAAATGTAACAGCCAATAATCCCCAAGGAGCAAGAACACGGTTTTCAAAGGCTGAATTCAACTGGGATATAATTATAGTGAGTCCGGAACGAATTTCATTGCATTGGGGCTCGTTCGACCGCAACGCACGCCAAGCATCCTTGACTGCGGCGTGTGCCTTGCTGTCATATTTTATTTCCAGAGCTGCATATGTCGGAAATGTAGGTAATTCCACATTCAGGAGCTTTACGACTGTATTGTTGGTTATAATATTTTGTTTCAAATAATTTCCGCGTGGAACATTTATCATTGTTAGGTTGAGACTGGCCTGAAAATCTAAAATTTGTCTTGATTTTGCAGACCATTTTCTTGGACATACCAAGAATATATTTTGCTTGTCATGCAAGATCTTTCTTGTTTTTAACGAAAAATGTCGGTGAATACATATTCCGGACTTCTCCCCCCTCCTCCTTGATTATGATGCGAAAAACCTATAGGTTTTCCCATGTTGCTTGAAACTCATCCTCTCAAATCAAAGTGGAATCATTACAATTTAAGTTTCCACCGTACAATTATTGTCAAAATAGCTACTGCATTTGAGAAACTCTTCTATAGATTTAACGTAACATTCGCTTGGCTCTAGGGACAATTACTACCGCTACAAACAGTCAACCTGATTGTGCAGGAGCACTTTTTGAAACCCCGAGGGGACGCGAAACACAAATACTCCGGGAACTTTGGATTAATGTTGATGGACGTGAGGATCCCATATTTGCATTCACTGTTTTTGTTCCAGTACTTAATAAACTCTGTCCGGATCAGTCTGGTTCAGACTGGACAAGCAGTCCTATACAAATACTCAAAGCTCAACAAATTAATAGGAAAATAAGGGTATGTAATTAACTGAAAGATGTGTTTACTCAATCCAACGCCGAATCTAACCTAACGAAGGAAAAACACTTATTATGATTAAATGGCAATATTTGTGGTTTTTTTCAATAATTGCTTGTTCGCAAGATCGTATGTCGTACTCATATTTCTGTATAAGTAACGTTTTACGTCTGAAATTTCTACGGAATATAAACACCGTCAAACTCCATGTTTTACTGGTAATTATTTTGAAATTAATAAAACTAAAATTGAAAAAGAACAGACAATGTCGCTTAAGACTACGCAAAAAGCAGAAAAAAGCCGAGCAGCTCATCCGTCTCGGAGAAAATACACAATTGTCGCATGTAACTACTCATTATGTATAATCCTATGGCATTAGTATAAAAGAAGAACACATAGCGTTCCCCTTGCTATGGGGGCATTCAGTAGCCGCCCTACTCGCAGTTGACCTCATTACGTAGCTCCCTTCGAGTCCCTGGGGGAACGCGAAACACTATATACTCCGGTAGATTAAAGTCGTCTTGAATGTACTGTCAGGCTTGAAACTGCGTCTTCTAATCTTACTTCATTTGCTTTTTTCAACATTGAACTGATTTTTATCTATCAAAATCATCATCATCAACGTCCTTCATAATTTCTTTAAAATTACGTTTTAATTGTAAATCGCCACCATTAATGAGCCAAGTTTGAAAAGAAAAGATTGACACAAGTTTTCGGATATCTAGAATGTTGCAGAATTGATATGTTTTGGTTTGAAAAGTGTGATCAGACATAATTATAATGATACATGGGATGTTTCTCTACTTCAAGTCTTCAGTCATTAGTAGCTCATGCACATTCATGAGATCAACCTTATAGAATATTTCCTATTAGATTATTACATTCGATTAGACAATAGGCGTTCCTACATATAAACTTAAATTAAACGCCATGCTTAAAAAGTACTTCTACCACACAAGCATAAAAACAACTGGGTAAAGGGCCGACATTCCGTTCCTCGTTTTCGAAAATCGTTTTAGTTAAAACTTTTTCAGTAGTTGGAAAATCCAGTAATTCCCGGAGCGACTAGCAATTTTGCAACCGCACCGTGTCCCTCGCCATAAATCCAGTTTAAGCAACCGCCGACGACAGCAGCAGTCACAAAGCTTACCAATGACTCCAATGCCGTATAATGCGAACGTTTTTATGTGTATTTTGAAGTGATTTTTATTTATGCCAGGGTTCCCAACTTAGGGGTTTTTCCCCAAAATTTAGGGGATAAATACGTAGAATGGGGATTTTTTAGGGGTGTAAAATTTTTAGGGGTATTTTCAGGGGTTTTTGTAACTTAAACATATAAGTGTTTTTAAAGGGAAATCCTTTTTTTTTCGTCGTCAGGTCAGGTTATCACAAGGAATTCCAATTAATAATTCATTATGGGGGATTTTAAGGGTTTTTAATGAAGGCTTTAGGGGAATACATTTTTGAGACTTGGTAACCCTGATTTATGCGTGCCATATAATTAATGGCAAACGTTTCCTTGTGCCCATTGAGATTGGAAACTGTTGACAAATAGGTAATAATTTCTATCCACAAGCTCTTTCAGGTCCACGGCTGGACATAGGCTTCCCCTATTAGAGACGTTTTGTAAGTTCCCAGCAAACCACCACCATTCATGAGTGTTACACGGGAATACCCTGCTGCCCATACTCTAAATTTTGTCCCTTACTTTTCTGCTATGACATCAAAGGCAAAAGATCCCTCTTTCACTCTCATAATGGTAATCTTGTCCGATACCACACCGGCATATTACTTTGTTGTAATGTTTGTTATGCAATACATGTATGTTAATCTCAACATATTTATATTACATAACTGAATCTTCCTAATCCTATTTGTATGATGATCATATATTAGTAATAGACTTAGTATGTGTATATGTCTTATATAATTGTTCGTGTACCATAGATGTTCTTATTGTAAACCAGTCAAAGCATTAAAGCTATCAATACATATGTATTTAGGATATTAATTTGAGAAAACGTAGACATGTGACACAAAATTTCCTTAACAAAAATGATTTCAGAGTATAATGCTAAGCTGAATTCAGCTCCACAAAATTGCAGCAAATGTGTTTGAACTTAGCAAGATTCTACCACCTAAATATCGTGTTACTGGTTTGCTACAAGTAATATTCTAGAACTAGTAACTTATTATGTCGGGGGAGTGTCATGACGCGGTGACGTACAGATAAGGATCAGATTCATAAGGTTTACACAACTTCGTGAATATTACAGTATGTCGCTTAGGTAACGACCAAAAATAACATTAACATAATATGTTTGAAGCATTACTCAGTGTATTTTCATTTTTGAATTTAATAAAAAGGTATTCCGGTAATAACACTGGAAACTGTGTGGGGCTATGAGTTGGAAACATTTTTCACTTCACCAGCTCGAATACTGTTCCTTTGTTGTTTAAAAACGTTCAGGTAAATTCAATTATATTCACCAAGTAAAAAAACTGATATTTTTAATTTAAATTCTCAAAATTCGGTTATCCTAATACGGTGTTTTTAAGGCAATATTTTGATATACGACATTATTTACTAGAATTGTACTAAAACTATTTAAATTACTGAACGCATTTTCTTGATTTTATATTATTTATCATCTTAAATTTAAAAAGGAGCTCTTCATAAAAATGAAAATAAAGCTCTCCTTGATAACACAGAATGCATTACCGACTCCCTTGGTGTTGAAAGTAACAATACGCGGCGGTAATAAGATTCTAACGGCAAATAGATAATAATACAAAATAGAAGACATTGTTCAACGATGCCGATCCTGGCAATACGCTGAGAAATGACTAGCACGCAAGGAGAACTGAGATATAACAAAATAAATCCCTGACTTGTGTTACTAAAACATTGTACTAGATTAGGGTACAAATAAGGGCCCGAAAAACATAAATCAGCAGTGCTCGCGTCAGCTAAAAGATGTGTAACTGAGAGACTGTCCCGCCATTCATAAATTCGTAACCCTCGTGTCAGCAGTCATTGCCCTGAACACGTTCCCCCATACCGACGCACGTACACAAACACTAACGAAACACTTGTATTAGTCATACTACAGAACTACGCAAATGTTGAGGAATGTAGCCCAACAAACACCCATAGACACTAGAACTATAGAGTAAACACAAGAACTACTATTAAATTAGCAATAATTGTTCACGCAATTACACAATGTGTGAACATAATATGTTGTGACGAAGCGAATTGACCATGAAAAACTCCGATATCTTGGATAAAAAATCTATAATAATGTAAAGTGCACAAAAGTAGCGAAGGTTTATTCGACATAGAAATACATATAATAACAAATTCTTCCAGGTACATAAACCAAGCTTCGTTAGGAGAATGACGAGAATATTATAGAAAAAATCGTTAGGGATCAAATAAGTTAGGGATAAAACATAAATACTCATTAGATGCGTGCAAATTAAACTATTATACAAAGTAATTAAACTGTTATATTAATTTCAACTTCTATATCGATCGATGTGACTAATTTGCGGGCTACACGAGCTATGGACATATGATAAAAAATGACATTGCTCCAGCATGCAGTCTATTTATTTTTACTCCACCGAATAGCAGACAACGCCAAAACATTATTCGGGAAAAGTAGCGAAGCAAATTATTTTGCACCAGTAATATTTCGGGCAATACGTATATTTAGACGACAAAGGGTGTGGAATAAAAATAGATACTGCCCGTCAAATCTATTTACAGGTACTTGCAGCAGCGTATCTGCCTAAACCCGAACGGTTACTGTCGAACAATAACATTTTAGGGGGCATAAAGATATTGGCGGTCAGCTCCGTGGCGCCAGTTAAACGGAAGCATGTTTGATTAATCACTGACTATACTACGAGTATACCAGAACGCAGAATTCCACTAGTCTATACTAAATATAAGTGATATAACCTTATGAACCTTTCTACTCTTCCTAGTCTAACAACAATTCATCGTTATTGGCCCAAGGTCTTGTGGCACGGAGACCAATATGATCAGGAGTAATTTGGTATTAGTTGGTTAAATATCTGTATTAATTACTTCACTTGTGTGACTTATTCAGTTCTTTGAATATTGACATATTTCAATACTATTTCTCAAAGTGCAATCATTAGTTTATTTATTCTTGAATAACATCGTTCATGATAGACATGTAAACGACGTGTTCTGTCGTGAAGGAATTCTAATAGTCCCCTGGCTTCGTCATAAAATTCACTCAATATCATCGCAATCGTACACCGGAATGTAGGTCAAAGTAGGATTCGATAATCATCAAACACATCGATAAAAATAAAGAAAATATCATAACCGCAAAAAGTTATGGCACTAGTATTCCCTTAGTCAAATGTTCAAAAAGGATTCTATCACCTCTCGGTGAAAATAGTTTCCCAAAAACATGAATATCGAATGTTGCGTGACGTGATAGCTCTCGTAGGTAATAGAATTTCACGCCGCACGTGTGAATAAGGAATATGACGCAGCCACGTTACAGTGAACATTATTAAACATGCCAAAACAGTTATAATAACAGTTATATATATAACGATGTATTAACAAAATCTTAAACTTATAAAGAATCTAATAAATTATTATTATGTATATTCTGTACATCGCTTTGGAAACTCACTTAGAAGTTTAGTACGTGGAGACGAAATATTGTTTATGTATTGGTCACGTGCAAGTAACAATTATTATGATATTACTGCAATTCAATGCTTCTTGTATAGATTATTTTGAATTTAGATGAGCATTGTCACACAAAACCCCGACAAATATTAAATTAATTGCCTAACAGCGGTATTGGGCGCTCTTGATTGCTGGTTTGGTACTAGTAGTAAGAAAGGCACTTTTATGAAACATCCTAACTTTTCGCTAATCCTCATTGGCAGCATAATCGGGCTTAAGTGAGGTGTTTTAAAATTGTCGATGCGCAACAGAAGATAATGAACAAAGATCTTCATGTCGGTTTCTAACATTTCCAGTTCATAAAACAATGCACACGTTGCCACTTACTCGTAGATTCGAGGATCATAAACCACTTCCATTTAGTATCAACGATTACACGCTCGATGATACAACGCAACTATTAGAGAGAACAATAAAATTGAAATATCGCCCGCCATTAACATCTGGACGTCCCGGATGGTGTCGGGGCTAATGTGGAAAACAAACACTCGTAAACTGTTACCTTGTTTATGGATGAGTTCATTTAGCAATAAAATATTAGGCACATAGCAAAATTACCTTCTGTCTGCCCTAAGCTGCTCTTAAAATAGCAATATGATGGATGTTTTGGTCGATTGTACCTACGAACAATTTCGATTTACTTTCTTCGTTTTGTTCGCCTTAACACAAAGTCCTGTTTTGAAAATCTATTCTACTTTGGAATAACCTCATACTACCTATAAAAATTTCGCCACTTATAGCAATGAATCTATAAAATATTTCACATTTTTTCTCTGTTCTTGCATATTGAAAATTGTAAAATTTCCATCTTTTGTATGTGAAAAATGAATATATTTAATAATTGAGAGATTGATGAGAGAAATTTAACAATTTTCAATATGCAAGAACGGAGATAATTCATAGGCCTTCGGATCTGTGATAGGTCAAATATTTTATAGTTTCATTGTTATTATATACGTTACTGATAGCTTTATATTTATACACTAAATCCTAGTAAAATATAGTACGAAAATATTTACGGTGTAATGGCTGTTCCACGAATAGAAATAGAACACAGCCGACAGGACATAGCGGCCCTTTTGAATAATATATCAATAAAATTGGTATCCGATAACCTGCTTCATGGAAAAGTTGTAGTGCATTTAGAAGTATTATTACGAAGAATGGTATATTACTCTACAAATAAATACTACGCGGAAATATATATGGACCCAAAAAGAATCCCCTGTTCCTTCATTGAAATATAACTCTTTTGAAAGAGCTATCTAAACTGTCAAAAAAGAATAACTGATCACAATTTTAATCAGTCACACCAACTGAGAAGAGACGAGATTACCCTCGACATTGTTATAAATAACTATGAGACTTTTCAATATTATGTGCGATATCTGTTTATTTGTGAACGGCAGAACCTAGTCCCATTTTATCCAAATTGACTGTGTATACCAAATTTGTATTCGTCTTTGTATTGAATTTGTATTAGACATTGTAATTTTTAGAAATACGAGGATGTCCCTATTGTAAAAGAGGTCCATCACAAGATCTCAATTTGGTAACAATCAGACTGTATAACCGTTTTTACAAGGAATACAGCTATTAACATGAAATTACACTGCGATAGCATGTTGCTGCTACACTACTACACATACACTACACACGTTGCTACACTACCTACTAAATGAATTCATCAAATTCATCTTAACCACTTTATCGGTAATTCCTGATCACATAATTAGTAATTTCATAATAAATACAGGCGAAATGCCTATGTTCGCCTGTATTTACTATGAAATACTCCCCATATTAAGCTAGCAATAATTTTCAAAGATAATATAAAATCATGCTGATAAATTAAACATTTAAAAATTCCATTAGTATACATTTCTATACAGAACAGCTATTACATTAAAACTAATGCAAATCACTCTAGAATTATATTAGTTAAGTAACCGATGTAACAAAGTATAGCAAGGATAAAGTTGCGACTGTCATTAGACTAGTACTTCCCAACGAGTACATCGCCCCGAGCGCAGTTGAACTGCTACTCGGGCCGAGTGCATCGCCCCTCGTACAGTTGAACTGCCGCCCCGGGGCACGCCCTAGGGACTTGACCGTTAGTGACAGTAACGTATATACTATTATTGAGCACATATTTCGTGTACCAGCCAATAAATAGTACGATATTATGAACTTCGGATTCGAATGCTGCGACAACAGAATTCAGATATTTGCATATTAAAAAGGCATCATCTTTTTCTTTTAACGATGTAGCAGAACAAAAATTAAAATCCTAAAGATTTTCTTAACGTTCTCAAAGTTGTGTAAAATGTATCACATAGAACCCTCTTTTATAGCGTTTAGGGGTTGCTTCGTCAAGAAAGTCATCACTTTCCAATCTCTCGATATCGATATCTCCATATTGCTTATTATTGACTCGATCATAGATGACCCACCTTCATAATGTGACCAGAAAGTTAAAAGTTCCACTCTGAATCGGTCAGAAAAAGTATGAATTTAAAAGTAAGTTTGAGAATTTAGTCATAGGAAAAATAAAAACTAATTGAGATCTAATTTGCTAATTTCAGATTACAAACTTCGATTAAAGTTTCATCGATTTTCAATTGAGCATAATATACACGGCAGCGCTCGGGTTGAAACTTGAAAGGTAAAAATCATTTGTTATGATCGGTTATAGGCCAAGTATTGCATTGTTTACCAGCGATTACTGAGTCTTAGCATGTCGTAAGTTAGTAACAAGACTGCATAAACGCAGTTTTAACTTCTATGAAGGTTGAACGACTTTTTTCGATTATTTTATCACTGTTATGGCTTTTCTTCGGATCAGTTTTAGGTGACATTAGTATTAAGTTTCCTTAATATTTGGATATCTCATTGTCCAGACGCATTTACCTTCCCATAAACAATGACATTTTATTTGAATAAGGGCTACCATGATGTATATACGATATATATATCTACGTCGATTATACGTTTCACATCTGGATAGTACATTTTCATAGTTCCTTCCACTTAGTTCCATAGTTTTGCCCGCGCTCTTCTACAAGGTCCACCCCTTTGAACAAGTACCCACGACCTAAGTGTCAATGAGTCATGAATGTATATAGAGATGAATTGCAATCAATTTAATTGTAGGGATCACGCTATCGCCACTAATTAATGCGTAGAGATTACGCCATTTTATACGTCCATGTATTAATCAAATCAAAAACCATTACAAACGTTAGGCTGTATATCGATATAACAAGAATAATTAAGTAATAATAGAGGATTAAATTATTTATTTATTGTAGTAATAATAGAGGATTAAATTATTTAGTTATTATAGAAAAAGCCAGCCACCAAAGCTAGAAAAGTTGAGCACAGTCCAAATACGTAATCATTGTGGCCATATTGAGGAACATATCGATGTTATAAGCACGTGTTAAATGACGATTTAATGAGGTGTCGATGACCATGTAATCAAGTAATATACAGAACACCACCTGGACAATAACTACAACTGTAACCTCATCTCAACCATACCAACATAAACTATACAACTACACGATTAATAATGAACTTATACCGTCTCACTGTTGAGGGTAGATCATCATATAGAATGAAAAGGCGTTAAGATCATAGTTCAATGGCCTTATATGAAAGACTTCAGTTGACTTCACACATCTTGATGAAGAACTGGATTGCTGCTTGAAGAAATGCTTCCTCTCAACTGTTATTCATCGTTCAAGTAAGTGACATTTAATAATACGTTAATGTTCTTATAAAAATGTGTTCCGGAAATGTCCAGTATCATTTCTATCTTCACGTCTCAAAGATTCGCAAATAAATTTATCTCTAATCTTGTGATGTAGGATGCTTATATACAAAATCAAATTATATAGGTATGATGATAAAACATCGACAATGTTATTTTAAAGAATGTTTGGTCTGTCCGTGGACTCACAGTAACGAATATCGGCATTGCAACAATGTCGCTGAAGGTAATTTGATGCGACACTAAGCTCGTAATGCAGCTGAGGCCGTATTGACTGATAGTAGAACATCCCATTCAGCGATACTGTGACTATAATTGTATTTTCGTTGAATTCTGCAGTGGGAAAATTGAGGACAAATTTGTATGGAGCTTGGTCCAAGAATCAACAGTCTTTGAAACCCTGGCACATGAAAGCGTTAAGGATATGATGTCATTCAAATTTCATTATACGTGGTAGATCGAAATCTGCCAATCACATATTATCAAACTCACAAACTATATCAAAACTTGTAAAAAATATGTAACAAACCTGACAGCAATTAAAGTAACTTTTAAAACTTTTGTAGTTTGAAAGTAAGAACTGTATGTCAGTATGTCCCTATAACAAATAGGACCGAGAGCCTTGGAAAGTTTCGCACTGGAATCATAATCGTATTACGACTACAACAACCTTCAAACTCGTATAAATAGATAATGAAACGTATTACGCCAACAATTAAGCTAATACAGAAATCTTATATTGTAAATGTTTTGAAATCCTAAACTTTTTGCCACATTATATTCAGCAGCTTGAACACTTCATACCTACTTCTTGAATAGTCACAATAAGAGAACTCTTGGGACTTTGCGACTAAAGCGTACGAAAAGGAAACAAATACTTGATTAAACGAGACCTCGTGTAGACTGTATTATAGACAGAATTAGATTCGCAACACAGAGACAGCAAGCAACCCAGACGAGACAAGGCACTGTTCAACGACATACAATAGGCAATTATATGTACGTGGTACAAAGTCTAGACACAGAATTAGACAAAGTGCAATGACACGGGACAATCTTCAGGTTGGTACTATCACAATCTTGGAGACTCCAGATTCTCCAAATCCTAGAAACAACTGAGCCAGGGAGAATGTGTATGGTTCAACCGAAGGACTAGACGAAGCTGAGTTTACGTTTGGTTGCCGCCGGTTCTTTTTTTTTATCTGACTGAAGTAGCAAACGAGCATGCAGTACACCTGGTCTTAAGTGGTCACGGCCGCTCATGGACGTCTGTAATCAACTATATACAGAACATGGGTTCCATCTGAAGTCAATCACAGATGCGTTGCTACTCCCGAGGTCTTCTTATGATGGTCGCCTCATGTGAAAGTGTGACGGCAACCACACCCTTCTATCGAAACGAAAGAAATGTTTCATGCTAGAAACAGGTGTGGCGGTGGTACTTCCTCGGTCGAACTACACTGGTCCTACCACCTTGAAAACAACTGTGATTGACTTAAGATACAATCTCTATTTGAAGTTGAGTTTCGACGGAAGGCTGTGGTTTCAGGTACACTTTTATATGAGGCAACCATATTAGTCCTAGGGAGTAGCAACGCATCTGTATTTGACTTCCGATAAAACCAATGTTCTATACGAAGTTGCTTACAGATATCCATAATCAATAACCACTTATCATCAGGCGAACTACGTGCTCGATTGCAACGTCATTCTTATAAAAATTGAGATCTCTATTTTACGTCTTCGGATACCCATATAAGTTAAATTCATCTTTAATGACAAGAATTGTTAAAGAGTAAATGCAAAGATTTATAAATACTTGTAATTAATTGGATGAGGCATAGTCTAGACGCGACATGCGGCCACAATATCGTGAATTTTGGTTGGATTTAAATATGAGAAGCAATATATCAGAAGTTAATTCAAAAACCCGGGTTCGGACGGTGGCAGTCTAGACTAGAAATTAGACAAAGTGCATCGACATCAGCAGTCTGGTGTAGGGTCCCGGTCAACAACCGCCGCGCCTGTTTCTTCACACGATTGTACTAAGGGCATCGTTTCAAGAACTTAAAAGAGCGATATGAAATAAGCATTTCGGAATATATTATTTTTGGGAAAACGCTGTCTGGACACATGAACCAAGACATAAGGGATAGACTCTCAGTTAACTACTGGTGCGACATCTTAGACAATACCATGCACAATTTATACGTAAATATACAATATAAATAAAATTGGAAGTCTCTTTGGAACATTAAATTAACAAGTATTTACTAAATGCATAAATACGGTACTAAGTAATAATAAAAAATCAATTACTAAATTTTGTCCGGCAGTCGGTTTGTTCTGGGTAATATCCGGAAGCCCTGGACCGATTTAGTTGGGACTCTCATTCGTACATCCACCATTGTAAGGCGTAACTTGGACTACTGTTATTTTATAAAAATGATTAGGGTTCCGTGCAACAAGCATAAAACAAGAATCGCCGCCGTCGCCGGCACTATTAGCAGCTCCTGTTAATGCTTTTTAAAGCTATGTTGTTTTATTTAGGTATTTATTTTCTTTGTAAAGCCATGTTATAAGAGCCATGAGAGTCTATAATTCGTTTATATCTTAGTGGGTACAGTTACACGGGGCTCGACTGCTTAGTGCTTACATAAATATGAATCAAGAAAACTGCTAATCATAATCGATACAGTTGTTAGTTTTATTTTATTTTTTCGTACATTAACACTTAACCAAAGATTTACTAACGACGCGTTTTTATAAACATAGCGTCACTGGGGACTAGTATATACTTCTATAATTAAATATTTAAAACTTTATGTACATTCCACAAATTTTAAAAGATCAGAAATGTGCTGTTCAATATAATATTTAATGCCAAGGCGCTGACCTTTTGGGACTCTAAGCAGAATAGGAAGGATTTAGACCACAGAACACCATGCTGTTTTTGGATAGAAGTTTCGAATTTGGAGAATGTCGTATATTTACCGTGATATCCTTGACTGTTTATATATACTAGTCACCCAACTGTCGAAGTTCAAATGTAATTCTGTAAACTAAACTTTACATTGCCCAAAGAAGCACGCACAGTTCCCAAATTCAATTAAATTGCATTGGTTTTTTTAAAAACACGCATAAAGAGGAAAAAGAGTTAATTTTTTAAGCTGCAATTAAAAGCAATGATGGGTATTTTGACAAAGACTTTGTGTTTTATAGTAAGTCAATGAATGTTTTATTTTGTTTATAATATATATGATTTTTATTGATTTTGTATGTTTTATGCATTATTAAAAAAAATAGCATCCTTCACTACCTTATGAACATTGGTTCATACTATGCACAGAATTTTGAAAAAAATCTGAAGAGCAACACACATAGCGAGGACATAATATTCATACGTGACGTATTAGTCTTATTTGAGAATAAATTCTTTAAACCTATACTCCACTGAACTTATTAAATTGTTCTGCATAGCTGCATATATTTCTGTACACTTAATAATGAAAATATAATAACAATATTTAAAAACTAAATGCCACGTGATAAAGCACTGTATTTAAAAAACCTTTTGTAAACCGTCCTATAAATAAATATATATTAATTGAATGGGTTTTCCTTGTTCTGATTCAGTTAAAAATATGCTATTATAAATTACAATATACAATTAAAATGACTAACAGAATTGTTTTTTCATCAACATTAAGTTTCACCTTATGACCTACACATTATCTTTGCCATTTCCTTTCTTCTAACTTGAAAAATATATTAATAGTATATTATCTTCATGTAATATTTATAGACTGTTTTTTTTTATCATTCATTGGGAGGTCTCTCGTCAACCCATTATTGTCCCACTGCTGGGACACACACACACAGGTCTTCTTGCAGAATGAGAGAGTTTAGGAATAGTCCGCCACACTAGCCAAGTGCGAATTAGTGGACAGTGCATATTGGTGGGGCATTGAAGTATTTGTTGTACATGCCATTTCTATTGTAACTTCTATTTAGAATCAACAACTCAATACTATCTTCCGATTTACATATAGTAGTAGTTATTTGATTGTCCCTCTACCAGCTTTGGTCACATATACCACATTAATGAGTATCCTTTGTAGCAATCCAGGTCATAAACTGTGTGCAAAATTTCAGCAAAATGTAACCAGTAATTTTTGTGTGAAAGAGTAAGAAAACTGCACACGTCCTCATAAACTTCTGCCTTTATAATATAAATATGTATTTGAAAGAGGCATTTGTTAATCTTTGGTCAACTGAACGGAATTATAAATGCTATATTATAATATAAAAATACTTGTTTGAAAATAGTTATGATGCAAACATGTTATCTTGTATGATTGAAGTAGGAAAACAGAAAGCAGCCCAGTAAATGGTAAGTTGGCACTACCACCCATGGGCATCTGTAACCAAATTTATTTAAAACAAGGATCTAACTGAACCCAATCACAATACATTACTTTTTTTGGATACTTGGATGATTGGCTCTCATGTTGATGCCATACATTCTACAGAAAATTAAAAAGACTGTTGTTGCATTTAGATACCAAAGGCAGTTCTTTATGTGGCACTCTCCCACGACTTATAACATTTTTATTAATAGTAGTTACATATAATATGGTTGTTCAGAGCATTAATCTATACAATGAGAGACAACAACAAAAAACAATATGGAATCTTAAAAGTTTATGCAGCCCAAACCTACAAGTACAGGAACTATTAGTCATAGTAGTGTATGAGGATTCATGATTTTTACAATTCTTTCTAGCATATATAGTATGCAGAGACTCGGTTAGTTAATTGTGTGTTGCCATCGAAAGTCCTACATGGATAAAAACTCATTTTTATATGACTGAAATAGCAAACAGGTAGACAGTCTACCTCATGATAGACACTAACACCAATGGATATCTGTAAGCAACTTCATCTGTAGTCACAGTTGCATTGCTAGTCCAACGACTATTATGGTCCATATATAAAATCTCCCGTAACAAGGTATAGGTGTGGCGTTGGTACCCTTTCGATCAAAACCATATACCACCTGGTGGTATATGGTTTTGATCGAAATCGTTTGTACCGTACTTTTGAAGGTGGTAGAATGGTTTCTACCACCTTCAAAAGTACGGTATTCACAGTATCCATTTTATAAACTCAAACTTATTGAGTTTGAGTTTATGAAATGGATAATGTTATTTATTTTATTAGATTAATATTGCACAGTTAATACTTAAACTCGAGAGCACTATTAATTATATGTATACCGCCATAATGTATAACCATGAATAGATAAAAGTGTTATATAAATGATACAGGAATATATGAGTAAATGTGTGATATTATTACGCGTTATTTAACCGTAAATTAATTCTTTCATAAAGGATAAATAATGCATGATATGATTTTTATACTAGAATTCATAAAATGATAATGCAATAGTAACGTTCTCTATTTAACTCCGATTGAGTTCTCGTAATAACCGTTGTCATTAAATCTGGCAAGTGTTTGCTGTTTGATAAATCGTAACATCGTCTGCCATTTACAGAGGAGAGACCTTGTAAAATATCGAACCGATTTTATTCAATTAACTCGTAAATTACTTAAAAACAGACCAGTATTAACGTATACATAGATTTTTTAACAGAACGAGCACAGTAATCATTTAATTTCGCGTGTTGATACAAAATATACGATCAGCTGATTTCTTTGTTTGAGTGATGCGACAATTTTCTAGCGCCTAACATTACGACAAAATGTTGACACGTCAGACCACTCATTAAACGTATAAACTAGTTAAATCTCTTTGTTAATGTATATAGTAAATTTGAAAGTATATTGTTAGGGAGTTACGCGAATAACTAATCCATAAACAAACCTTGAAAGTTCTTACCTTTGTAATGCACTCTGAGATTATTTTGCGATAGCCCGATGTAGCTGAATTTGTCCTTTGTGCTCCATGATCTTGGCAGGGGTGTCTCATCTTCGTTCACATTCGGATAGAGCAATTTCAAACGATCTACAGTATCACTTTGCACTTGATTTAGGGAATCCATCGTCCCCCGTCCACTACCCATCGCAGCCATTTCTAATTTCCGTAATTCATGTCTGTCAGTGACGTCACATCCACGACCCTCGTTTGTCTCATAGATGGCAGCACAAACTACTTCCATAGGCAAAAGCTAACTTTTTTATATAAATTACCCAATGATAAATCTTTTGTAACAACAGATTTTATTGTATGTTATTACTATATTTTATTTCCATGTGCGCGTTTGTTTATATTTTGCCCTATTTTGTATGTTTCTTGAGAATTTTATTTTATTGTTCATGAAATACTTGTCGGTGGTCAAATGAGATAATAACTAAGAGACCGATAATATTAAAGATAAGTCATAGTTCAGAATTGATTGTTAAAAAAGTTTTTAGCATTACAACTATTACACTTTTAAAATAATCAGATAATGACTTCAAGAAATACTCCGAAACACGTAAAGTTTATAGAACATAAAGTAAATGGAAAGCTAAAGATGCTAACAAGCCGAATAGTGAACTTTTAGAAACAAGACAACTCTACATTGATCAAGTTTTAGAGGTCATTTAATTTTGAATAAAATTGTATTTTAACATTAGTTTTTGTACATGTATAGAATTAAATTATTTATTTCTGTTACAGATATTTCAAGACGCTTTCCAAGACTTGATTGATAACACTGTAACATATTCATTCCTTCTTAGTGATATAAAAAACGCGTATGAAAATGCGTTGAATATAAGGGATGAAAGAGTATCACAATTTATTATACAAGATGTAAGTATTATTTTATGTTGCTGAGAAAACATTCATAACTTTACATTTTTTTGTGAATGTGACTGAAAAATATAATTTACTTTATTGTAAGTGTAAATTTTTGGCATATTTAACTATCATAATCCAAAAATATTTGAGAGCTAAAGAGTTTTAACCAAAGAGTAAAATAACATACGGTTTTGACTTTGACATTATGACATTAGTAAATCTGTGTTGTTGTTGTTGTTGGTTTTGAATTACATTTCTGAAGCCCATTAATAGTTCAAAAATAAAAGATATGACTCGAAATTCTTATAATACTTCAACTTTAATTAAATGAATATACTCCATGTTGCAATCTGCGTAAGGTTCAAACGGTAGTTTTGTTCTGTCTGTTATCAGTGCGAAGTTATCAGCCTTATCTATTTTAAAACAATAATTTAGAAACAGATAAGAAGTAACTGTAGTGTAACTAACTGTACTTAATTCATAAAACGTAAATTAGTGGTATAATGGAAAGTTTGGTCGGGTGTTTATAAGTAATTTGTGAAGTAAACGAAATCTTACAATGGCATTCTTGGATGGAGAGGATGAACGAAAAGTGTATGTACTGGATGGCAGCTTTTCTTTACAAATATCGAAGTATACGGGAACCACAGGAGACGGGGATCCACTGTGGACCGCTCGATTTATTCAGACACACCCTGAGAAGCTCGTAGACGCTCATCTCGACTTTCTTCGTGCCGGTTCCGACATTATCTGCACAAATACATACCAAGCTTCCATCGGTGGCTTTGTTAAACACCTCGGAGTTAACACTGAGGAGGCATACGAACTAATTAGTCGTGCCGTCGAGGTGGCGAAACGTGCGCGACAAATATACGAGAAAGAATGTTTGGATGCCGCCAAACTCTTAAGGAAAACATTCATAGCCGGTTGTATAGGTCCTTACGGCGCCCATTTACACGACGGATCGGAGTACGATGGTAGTTACGCTGACAGAACGGCAGAAGAAACAATGCGCGACTGGCACAAACCTCGTATAGATACATTGGTGTCTGCTGGAGTAGATCTGCTTGCTATCGAGACTGTGCCATGCCAGAAGGAAGCTGAGGTTCTTGTGAAGCTGTTGAAAGAGTACCCATCTATCAAAGCATGGATGTCATTCAGCTGTAAGGATGACACCAGCCTTGCACATGGTGAGAACTTCCAAGATGTTGCCAGAAAGTGTTTTGAGTTGAATCCTGATCAATTGCTTGCTGTTGGGGCTAACTGCTGTTCTCCTAAAATAGTGGCGAATTTAATACGTAATATTAGTGGCGACAGACTTCCACAAATACCAATTGTAACATACCCAAATTCTGGGGAGAAATATAATCCAGAAATTGGATGGGTTGGCAAGGATCAGTGTGAGAGTCTGCACACCTTTGTTCCTGATTGGTTGAACCTTGGCGTGCGGTACATCGGAGGATGTTGCCGGACCAGCAGTGAAGATATAACCCGTATTCGCAAAGAAGTGGACAACTGGTGCAAGAACAAGAAGATTTAATAATAATTGTAAATATATATCACACATTTAACTTCCATTAATAATCTTGGTTATTTAGTATATAATTCATCCTTTTTTATTACATATATGTTGATAATGAGATCTATTCTTTGTTTATATTTTTGGTGTTTTCGACTGAGTGCTTAAAAAATTGGAGACTGAAAATTGAACTAATATAATGGACTGAAAACCATAATATATGATATACACATATAAATTTATATGTAACATTTAGGTATACTTGTTCTGTTTTAGATTAGTTTTTTATAAATATAAACATTTACAGAAAGTTTTTGGAATATCTGTAAGAAAAAAACAAAGAGATGACAAAATGAAGTGCCTCCTGAAAGAGAATGGAGAATTGAAAGAAGAGAATCTAAAATTGACATTTGAAATATCAAAATTAAAGAAAGATCTGGCTAAGGTTTGTTGAGATGACAATGACTGTTGATATATAATGTTTAAGTCTTGATTCAAATTAAGTCATAAAATTACTGCTCAGGTTACTTATATCGATCAAAGTGTTAACTAATATTGTGGCTTTGTATAAGTTAATGTATTGGTACCAGGCATGAATAAGTCGAACCACACATTTTTCTTAGTCGCCAACTTGGCACTGAAGATTATGTAATATACAATATATAAACATATAATATACAATCTTAAGAGTCAATTTTGCAACTAACAAAAATATATATGTAGGTCGAGGTATTTACAACAACTTATTCACACCTGGTAATGCAATGCCACATTTTTTAACTTGTAATACCTTTTACAAATTAAAGTAATTTTGTTGTAAAAATATATATTAAAAATGAACCAGATGACTTAAATATTGCAATCAAATTGTAGGTTTAAATGTTTATCTTGTTTATGTGCCTTTATAACTGTGAAAATAAATAACATGTGCTTTTTGTAAATGCAGCAATAGTCTGGATGAATATTTGATGTCCATGTTGTAATTTGACTCACATTAATTGTTGGATTATATGATTTTGATAATTGTATGTACTAAGTAGCAAATTGTTAATGTAAATGCTACATGCTTTTGGTATATGGAAGTGAATAGTATGGATTCTACTCTGTGGAAGCCTTTTAAAAGAAATGGTATGTGTGACTATCAGTAAGACTTTCTGTTTTTATTTTTATTGACTCTTCCATATTTTCTGCCTATATATGCATTATATTATACATGTTATTTGTTGCTTGTCTTGCCATATATTATATGTTTTGTAATTGTACCTACAGTTTGTTTTATTCATGCTAATGTAAAATGTAAATCATAATGTTGAAATACTAATACCATATAAAAATTTAAATAATTTACCAGGGCTAAAAAATAATTACCAGATAGCCAGTGTTGGGCCAACGCGGAAGAGGGGGCGGGGGTGGGGGGTGGTCTCCAAACTCTAGTCCTCTGAATGGCTCACTACTTAAGAGCCGCCTTTTATGCCGAATCATTCAACTTTGTCGCTCCGGGATCCTGATAGATTTAGTCCACCACATAGATAATTACAGAATAAATCCCAATAAATACGTGTTGAGAGCACTAACTTTTCTTAATTTCCTTGGCGCTTGAAGATCTTCGTGCAAAATAGCAAACATACATTCTAATTCAATATAACATCTAGAAAGCAAACCGGAACACTCGCTCTTTTACTAAATAGTGGGCGATTACAAGGTTAGCTACTGCCTAGAGATGTAATCGGACATTAGTGGTATCATATCAGCAGCCCTAGCAATGATTTTGTATTCATTGAAGTACTGTATGTAACATAAGCATGACGAAAAATGCTAGTTTTTCGCCATGCTCTGTTCACAGTTCATACCACTTTGCTGTTAGCGTTAGAACCCCTGGACCAGGTGCGATTCTTTGTTTGGAGACTATTAAGATTCAATACCCTTTTGATTCCCTTGACCCTCGAAGTGCAGTGAAAAAACATGATAATAAAGTGGTCTGACATTCTAACGTCAGGTTGTCTGGACCACATTTTTTTCACATAGTTGGAGACAATATATCATAATTGTTTATTCGTAAATATTTAAGACATTTTTAATACCTACACATATATTTTTCTACAAATTTTATGGCATCCCAGGAAAAAGTTACGGATGAACGATATTCTTCAGGAAAAACATCTTTTTTATGTTGTTTTCCCCAAAGAATTTCATTCATCTATAACTTCTTTAGTATCAAAAGGGTATTAAATCTTAATAGTCTCCAAACAAAAAATATCGCACTTAGTCCAGGAGTCCTGACGCTAATCAATTTGCCGCCTCTCGAACAAGACAATTTTCGCAGCTAAAGGATGACAAATTCACCGACTACCTTTCTCTAATGAGGGAGCGAGACGCACGATATACGCTGTACTTCGAGAACGTGGCGCTGCAGCTGAAACTGAAGGAGCTGGATGGCAGCTCCTCTCAGGGTAACCAGATCGATGACGCGTATGAAGATCCCGTCGTGTTGAGGATCGCGCTTGACCGTTGCAGGTAACAGCATAAAAGCGATACCCCGTTTGGTTCCATACTGCTAATTATTATCTACACAATCACTGGTGCTAATATTTATTTGTTTTCATTGTCATAGAAAATGTTTAGCTAAAAGTCAAAAAATAGTTAGGATTGTTAAAAAAACACTTCGAGAAAAAGGAAATAGATGCCATGTTCCCAGGCGGTCACCCATCCAAATTTGCTTAACTTCGGTGATGGACGAGAACCGGTGTGTTCAAAGTGTTTAATTTTAAGGTATTAGAATACGTACATCAAATAATTTACGTAACATAAACGGTTAACTAAAAAAAAACACAATACAATAATTATTGAAAAAAAACAACCCATCCATCAACTCTCAGCTCGTTTGATTCGCCTTAACGAGTACTTGGGTGCTAGAAAATAACCAGGGTCTAATGGTGGAGCTGGTTATGTCCATTAAAACTCATAAATAAACAACACAAGAATTATGGTAGTTTGGTGAACATTATTATAAAACATACTCTTGTGCATTGGAAATAGAAAAAAAAACACCTTTAGAAGTCGTGGGCCATGGCTATTGGTTTGAATTATGTAGAAATTGTACATGCATACGTCCTTCTTTTCTTTATTTATTTACATAAAACGTAATGATCTGTGAATGTGGTGGAGTAGTATACATATCGTCAGTAGAAAGGAAATAATGTAAAAGCGCCAAATTGCATTTGTGGTTTGAAGTCTTTTTACAGAACAAAAATCATGTCACCTTTATTTTTGATGGGATCTTGTTGATGTTTTTAGGAGTTTATACTCTTCAACATGACTTCAAACCTCACACTATCCACAAGTGCTATTTTACCGCTTTAGCATTATTTCCTTCCCATACAGATACAACAAACGTGAACTTCCCATACAGATACATGTAAATACTGTAAATCATGCCACACTTAATATTATTCTAATTTACTGATTACAGTTTTTCAAAGGGACGGCGCGAACGCAGTCCCTACTACCAAAAATTACGCGTCCGAGTTATCCACATTAGGGATAATCGCAGGGGTCAACCCAGCCGGAGTGCAATGGCAAGGCCTCGCCCTGGGGGAACCGCCTTCCTGATCACGGTGTCCCCTACGCCAGGTAAGTATGAATTCGCAACCTTAACGCGAGCTTTTATTGTTGCCAGGACGACATGTCGAGAGCGTGATTCAAAGGCGAATTTTATACCGCCACCTAGGGACCGACGCAATGAATTCGATACTAAGAAACAGCGCCACCTAGCGGCATGTACCCTTAGTACGAGTTTCGAACAAGCATTGTTGTTATTTTCGCTCATGTCCGGCAATGTAAACTGAACGCTTATATTTTCGTTTTATTTTCTGTCGTCATAATTTTCTATGTACTTTGAAATAATGACCGTAAACAAAAACATTGATTATTTCGAAGAAATATAATAAACTAGTACTAAAGGGTAACGCCGTCCGTTGAGATGCACACTTTATGGTTTCTTTCTTCGTTCTTCTTCTTTCTTTCTTTCGTTTCTTACTGCCTTCGCACTAAAACTTCTCCGATTAAATTAAAAAAATATAAGTGAGAAAGTTGAATCGCAGCTAATGCATCATAAAACATCAAAAATATATATTTAACAGAATAATTCATAATTATTAATTACGTGTAAGTGTTGGGTGTCATAGTTTACCAAACGAAACATAATAAATAAGGAACAAAAAGCCAACGGCACGCGGTGTTCCCAGGCGGTCACCCATCCAAGTACTGACCGCGCCCGACGTTGCTTAACTTCGGTGATCGGACGAGAACCGGTGTGTTCAACGTGGTATGGACGTTGGCGACTGTAATGCTAAAATATTAAAATAGCATAAATAATTTATGACGGTAAGATGACGTCACAATAAGTATTTGTAATGAGCATCGCACGTCGACGCAAAACATCAGACTGCGTTATATGACTCTCGAATCTCGCTTTGTCGATGACAAGCTAATTTCTCGATTTTAATATATGTTGGACAAGAGGAATATTTTATCCATAAGATTAGATGTTTCTTATAAATAATAAGTTCATTGTAACGTGGACGTCGGAAAATCTGTAAGTGTCAAGATGATTACCCGAAATACTGCACCTATCAATGTTTTTCCAAATCCACTGTTTTTCCATTTGCTTCAAAATTGTCCGGATTTATTCCGAAAACTGGGACCCAAACATCAGAGATGGTCGCCGACAGCTTCTCATCGGTATTTAATTCTGTGGTACCATCTGACAAAACACCTGCATAGGTAAACGAATTGTTTTATTTGCATGGAATTAAATTTTCGGGCAGTCAAAAAACTTGATATATTTAAGGGTGCTGGCCCTGAAGAAATCCATACAGTCTTCATTAAACGCTGTGGATCCGCTTTAGTTTTGCCGTTATCATTTATCTAAAATAGATCCCTCAAGGATGGAGTATTTACTGACGTGTGGAAAAAAGCTAAAATTGTTCCAGTCTTAAAAATTATCGTTCAATATATATACTCTCGTGTTGTTCCTACCTCTTTGAGTCCCTCGTTTCTCCGACTGTATGCAACATGGATTCAAGAAAGGACGCTCTTTCCAAACAAATTTGGCATTATTTATGGCATATCTGCGTAAGGAAATAGACAGAGGCAAAGAGGAGGATGGTGCCTACATGGATTTTTCCAACGCTTTTGACAAAGCCTCTCGTCTTGTATGTAAGTTGAGAGAATATGGAATTGATGGAACCTTGTTAGAGTGGTTCAAATCTTATTTAGCTAAGAGACTTCAGTTTGTAGTACTCAATGCTTATAGATCACGTTAACATATAGCTGAACCAGGTGTGCCTTAAGAATCCATTTTAGGATCTGTTCTATTTTCTGTCTTCATAAAAGACATTACCGCACAAAATTGCTATTGTGGATATTCGCTTTTTGCTGACGACTTAAAATATAAATAAAGGTTACCTCACCTACCGATGTCCAGCTGCTACAAAGTGACCTTGATCGGATAATTTCATAGTGCAATATAAACGGTATGGTTATAAAAACAAAAAAATCATATTAAATACATACGGAAAAAAAAGGTTAAGGTTGTTAAATCTTGCAAGTGCAGACACCTGCAAGATTTAACAACCTTAATTCAGAAATGTTAGAAGAAGTGAAATTCGAGATGTTGCTATGATGATGGACAAAGATTGACATTCAGAGCACACGTGGATACAATTGTCAAACAAGCTGCCAGAATGCTAGGCTTCCTGAAAACGAATATTAAGGGATTTACAAACCCTAAAACAAAAATAATTTTATTTAATTCAATAGTCCGAGGCAAGCTTGAGTTTGCTTCGGTGGTGTGGAATAAGCAACACACTCAATGCACTCAATACACTCACAGCGAATCGGAAAAATAGAGAGATTTACTAAACACCTAGCATTCCACGCCATTGGTATCTCTCATAAAGCCAGATACGGTCTTCGTCTAAGGCACTTTGGCATGATCTCACTCCATAATCGCCGACAGTTGTTTGATATTACCTTTATACAAAAAAATCTTGTCTGGAGGCATAGTTTGCAGTGAATTGCTAAGACACATAAAGCTCAGCATCGCCAACAATTACTCACGACATCCAATCACCAAAATATTGTATGTGCCATCAAGCACCACAAATGCCCTCAAAAATTTTCCACTACAGCGAATATGTTCAGAATTCAACCGATTTCTTGTGTCAATCAAAGACTTGGACATTTCCATGTCAAGCTCGAGCCTGAAAAAGAAACTCACTACACATTTCTGTTCGTGACCTGCCTCATATTTTATTTGTTTTTGTTAATTTATTATTTTTTTAATTTGTTTTGTATTCCTTTAACTAAGGACACTAATATGTCTTAAATGGGGAGCGATGTATGCACCTGTCATTGGCATGCATACTACCGAAGTATTTGTAATTGAAATAAGTTTTTTGTAATAAGTTTGTCATGTTTTTGGTGTGTCGATAAAGAAAAATAAAATAAAATATAATAAATTTAAAATCACGGTCTAATTCAATGTATTTTAGATATAATAATAATTTAAAAAAAACAATTCCATTACAGTTACGCGAGATAGCGTCATAGAGCGCAGTCTGATGTTTTGCGTCGACGTGCGATGCTCATTACAAATACTTATTGTGACGTCATCTTACCGTCATAAATTATTTATGCTATTTTAATATTTTAGCATTACAGTCGCCAACGTCCATACCACGTTGAACACACCGGTTCTCGTCCGATCACCGAAGTTAAGCAACGTCGGGCGCGGTCAGTACTTGGATGGGTGACCGCCTGGGAACACCGCGTGCCGTTGGCTTTTTGTTCCTTATTTATTATGTTTCGTTTGGTAAACTATGACACCCAACACTTACACGTAATTAATAATTATGAATTATTCTGTTAAATATATATTTTTGATGTTTTATGATGCATTAGCTGCGATTCAACTTTCTCACTTATATTTTTTTAATTTAATCGGAGAAGTTTTAGTGCGAAGGCAGTAAGAAACGAAAGAAAGAAAGAAGAAGAACGAAGAAAGAAACCATAAAGTGTGCATCTCAACGGACGGCGTTACCCTTTAGTACTAGTTTATTATATTTCTTCGAAATAATCAATGTTTTTGTTTACGGTCATTATTTCAAAGTACATAGAAAATTATGACGACAGAAAATAAAACGAAAATATAAGCGTTCAGTTTACATTGCCGGACATGAGCGAAAATAACAACAATGCTTGTTCGAAACTCGTACTAAGGGTACATGCCGCTAGGTGGCGCTGTTTCTTAGTATCGAATTCATTGCGTCGGTCCCTAGGTGGCGGTATAAAATTCGCCTTTGAATCACGCTCTCGACATGTCGTCCTGGCAACAATAAAAGCTCGCGTTAAGGTTGCGAATTCATACTTACCTGGCGTAGGGGACACCGTGATCAGGAAGGCGGTTCCCCCAGGGCGAGGCCTTGCCATTGCACTCCGGCTGGGTTGACCCCTGCGATTATCCCTAATGTGGATAACTCGGACGCGTAATTTTTGGTAGTAGGGACTGCGTTCGCGCCGTCCCTTTGAGAAATTGTTATCAGTAAATCAGAATAATGATACTGGTCACTCGTTATATTATTCTTTACGTTTGCTGCACCTTTACTTTACGTTTCATAATTATGTAAACCCTTCCCGAAGATCTTTGCTAAATAAGTTAATAAACGGAATTAGAGATAGCTTCTATGCATACAAATCCAGGGAGCTGCTATCCTCAACCCAGAGGCAGCTGAAGAATATGACGGATGAGTACGCAGACACGGTCCCGCGACGCGAGCACGACTTGCTGGAGGCGAGGCAGGGCGAGCTCTCCAAGAAGCTGGACGCGCTCACCGCTGAGCTGGAGGCGCTGCAGACATCACACAGGAGGCTCATTGGTAATGCTAAGCCAGATCCATTGATCCACGGATTTCGGATGGAGCTTGACTAGCTAAAATCTATGTTATTAGGAAGGCAAGAAAATGGTTTATAAGGGCAGTGCGTTATTTTATATTTTTGAATTTTGGATAGACGTGAGTTTTACTATTAATAAAAAAATCGTCTGATGAACAGACTTGCTTTTAAATGGGAGATAGAGAGGCTTATTCTCTTTCCTCCCTTCTCCCTCTGAATCAGTCAGAAGTACTGCTATTGCGCACGTTCGGAAGTAGTATATAATTGTATTTTTTCTGTAGTTCAAAAGAAAAGCATAGAAGAAGAGTTGAGAGAATGTAAGGAGAAATGCAGCGAGTTGGAAAGAGCTGGTACACCGCGTCCACACTGGGAGACCTGCGCTGATTTCATCGGTGGAGGTAGAGACAGGTCCGACAGGGATAAGTGTCGTTATATATTATTATCTTACTGTCCACTAATTCGCACTTAGCGAGCGCGGTGGACTATGGCCAAAAACTCTGTTATTCTGAGACAAGACCCGTGTCTAGCAGTGGGACAATAATGGGTTGACGAGAGATATTATCTTTAGTTTATTTTCGCAAGCAAGAAGTGCATGTATGTGCCGCATCACAGATTTAAAGGAAATTTGAAGTATCAAGTCGTGGTGTAGAGCTATACAACGCTATCGATGCAAATACCTATTGTTTTGTAAATTATAAATCAAATCATATAATATTGTGGAATATGGGTACAATGTAATGGGTATATCAGAGTTTTCGCAGTATTCCATATTCCCGCCACAGACGGGCATACAATAAATATAAGCATGATTCGACTTTTCCTATTCTTGTTATTTAGAGCAAAGATACGTCACGTATCGTATCGCACCTAACATAAAATGACGGCATCAAATTTCATCAGAACTAAGAAAACGAAAGTTTGTATGCAGGTGGTGGCAACTGGCGAGCGGACTGTCTTCTAGAGACAAGTTGAGGGTGCTCCTGAAGGAGCTGGGGCCGGCAGCTGAGTCAGAGCATCTGGAACATTTCGACGGTCTCGTGAGTGGAACAGTTCAGCAATGTTGATTTTTTTTATATGAGTGTGCTGTAGAAGGACTAATTTTAGCTGAGATTCATTAGAACATGTTACAAACCCTGTCAAAGAAATTGCAACACCTCTTTATCTGAAGACTACCAATACGCAGTTGGTCAGCTTGGCGGACTTTGGCCTAAAAACACATGACAAGAGCAGACATAGGTCTTCTCTCAAGGTGTGCCCCCGGCAGTGGGACAAGAATACTTAGTTTGTCGATGATTTGCTTGTTGATGGTTGACTGCAAATAAAAAAAAAATAAAAAACGTGGGGCACTCGGGGACTGCCGCGGTAAAGCTATTGCATGGCCTTTTTTATCAACTTTAATTATTTATGCAGTATTTTTTTCTTTGATATTAATTCAAGTTTTTTTTCTTTGATACTATATATTTTCTCGAATACAGCTGCTTACATATTCGTCCGATTTCCGAGCAGCTAGTCTCGAATCTCGATCCGTGCGAGCTTCGTACTGTAGTACCATATACATACATTAAGCGAACGCTCGAGCGCTCTACATGGTAGATGGAGTGGTAGTGTTAGGTTTTATTCGTTACGGAATTTCTTGATTCGGTCGCCGGGCTCAAAGCCCGAGATAAAAGTTATGCAATAGCTTAAAAGTGTTCCGCGCAGGGCACCGACCCGTCGGTCCCGCCGTACCTGCGCTACGCGGGCCGCGTGCGCAACCTGCGGCTGTCGCGGCGCGAGGTGGGCGTGGTGCTGCACGACGTGTGGCGCGCGCGCCGCCGCCAGCGCTCCGCCGGCGAGCGCCAACCGCTGCAGGACTTCCTCACCTCTTACTTTGAGGAGAGGTTGAGTGATTCTCAATATAACTATTACTTTCGTATGCATGTTTTCCTTTTTGTATTTCTTTACGCCGTCTCTTACTACTAATAAACTAATACTCTATAACACAGAGGTTCTGCAGTAATAGCTCAATTCGCATTATACACTTAGATTCACGTTAGGAACTTCCTCGTTCTGATGTAATTTACTAACAATTATTCAAATCATTCAATTCAACTTTTTGAGATTTCGCTTTTATAATCTTACTAATACTACAAACGCGAAAAAAATTTGAGGATGTATGTGTGTTTGTTACTCTTTGACGCAAAAACTATACCATAATTACATTTTGCTGAAATTTAACACACACTTATTGTTAGTTTATGATCTGGATTAACACATGGGATACTCATTATAATGGAAAACGTGATCTAAGCAGGCTGAGACGCAGGAATAAACTAGTATTATTAATTATTTAAGAAATATTACCAGTAATACAAATTAATGATTGGCCAGCGCGGTGGACTATAGCCAAAACTTTCGCATTCAGAGGAGATCCGTACCCAGTATAGGACAATAATGGGTTGACGACAAACAAATATGAAACTGCATTCAGATACCAACAACCGTCGATCCGAGCGGAGTGGGCGTACAACGTATGTGCTGGAGTTGAGCAGATGCTTGACGAGCCACACGTGAAGCTGTTCTGGGGCGCGCTGCACGGACACCTCAGCGAGGACATCTACTGGAGCCACCGCGACCAGTGGTACGCGCTCAAGGACCTGCTCTACAAGATGAGCAAGGATGGCGAGGCAAGACTCTCATTTACTACTTACTTTCTCTTAATGTTCTTCCGTGACGTTCAAAGGTGGTAGAACCAGCGTAGTTCGACCGGGGAAGTACCACCCCCACACCTATTTCCAACGTAAAGCATTTCTTGCATTTCGATGGAAGGATGTGGTTGCCGGCACTCTTTTATATGAGGCGACCATCATAGTCCTCAGGAGTAGCGACGCATCTGTGATTGACTTCAGATAGAACCCATGTCCTATTTAAGTTGCTCACCGATGTCCATGGGCGGCAGTGACCACTTACCATCAAGTGGACTGCATGCTCGTTTGCTACTTCAATCAGATAAAAAAAACGTGGTCGAAATATTGGCAGCAAAGAAATTAATATTTTGTATCGTAAAGCTTTTACATATTAAAATGTATTAATTTTACGATGTTAATAGTCTAAAATTTTTCACTTTTAATTCACTTAAACATTTACGGACCTCCTATTTTAGCTCCTAAGCTCCTTCTAGCACCTAAACATTGCTACATTCTTCTGGCATATTGTAACTGTGCTCAAAATACCTACAGGTTTTTAATTTTTAGTATAAACTATTTTAAATAAGTTTGTGTGTTTGTATGTTCCACGGTTTCATTTAATTTGGTATTGAAGCACATAGTTAAGTTCAGCTTAAAACAGGCAACTAATATATCAGGATGCTAACAAAGAAACATTCATAACTGCAGACAATAACAATCGAGGAGTTCGAAAAAGGTGCCAGGACCACCTTTCCTTTGAAGAGTGAAGTAGATATCAAGAATTTAACTGATGTCGTCAAAAAACAGCTCAAGCTGAAGATAAATCACAACGAAATCAATTTGGACAAATTGTTTCTTGAGGTAAATTGAATTATACCAACCTTTTACTAACTACTTACTTAATAAATAATTGGTGCTCCTTATAGTTTCTTTCACAACAATTAGTCTCAAAAATAAGTTTGTGGCCACTTCTTGTTGCATGCGTTTTGTTGGTATTGTGTGATGTTATTTTTGTGTAATCTTTCGTAATTAAACTCCAAGTCCTTCTTTCTGCGCCTCCCCCAGCCAAAATCTTACATTCACCAAAGAACACGTAAAGGCTAATAGAAAAATATCCATCCATCCATCCATCCGCCTTTGAAAGTCCACTGCTGGACATAGGAATCCCCTAATCTGCGCCATTTTGACCGGTCCTGAGCCATTTGAATCCAGTGGTTACCCGCTATCTTCTTCAAGTCATCAGTCTACCAAGGGGGAAACCTTTAAAAGCTACCCGACGCCATGGGAGCGATGCAGAGTTATGTGGGATTTTTATCGCATTAAAACCCCCCCCCCCCCCAGTGGCCGTCCCCGGCGCTATAAAGAGGATTCCGGGAACTCGGAACGATCGCAATCGGAATTCTCTGAGCGCGTTGCCCCACCGGGCTCCTCCCAGATGGGCGGCTGGGACCACATATAAACCCATCCTTCTCTGGATCGCCTGGCCGAATGGTTCGAGCTTTTACTCTAGCCGCCCGCGACCCCGGAAGCCCCTTTTAGTCGCCTCCTACGACAGGCAGGAGGTACCGTAGCCCTATTTTAATTCCGAAACTACAGGGACGATGATAATGACACTTGATAGCATGGAATTTGTTATTGGTCATGGGTGTCACGAACATACGCTGGCGTCTTGAAATGTAAAAGTTACCATACTTTTTATTGGAAGTCATTTTTTTTCGCTGAAATTTTATGTAAATGATTCTTTCTCTGCCGCTCAAAAGCCTGGTCTCGATTGAAAGTACCTAGACACGCAATCTAAGTTAAAAATGTATCATTCATTACCATGTAAAAAAAACATGATTGTAATAATATTAAAAAAATGAATATAAATAAGAAAAAAAGACAAACCCGCTGAGTTTCTTGCCGGATCTTCTCAGTTGAGGTCGTATTCCGATCCGGTGGTAGTGTAAGAAAAAAAAATGTAACTGACAATTTGTAAGTGCCCCCGCAGGCCTATACAAAATAAAGACATTTCATTTCATTTTATCATTCCTACATAGTGTAATCGCAACCGGTTGTTGCCAGAACGAGGAAGGTTTCGAGCGCGTGGAGGTCGCGCGCGAGCTGTTCCGGCAGCGGCAGGCGGCGCAGGACCGCTACATGCGCGAGGTGGTGGCGGCGCTGCCGCGCGCCGCGCGCGCCGTCTCCGTCGACCAGCTCAAGCGCGCCTTCGCCATCGTCGACCCCGCCATTAGTACATTAATTATTAATAAAACATATTATATACATGACGAATAGATCCGGTTTCCCCTTTCCTTTAGAGAGTCGGTTGAAAGAGGATTAAGCAGATAGAGAATTAGCAGATTACCACCTCGCCTACGCGAGTGGCTATATATAGCTTATAGCTATTACGCATATAGGAAAGCCCCGAGACCTCCGATAAAACGCACCAACAAAATTCATTGTAACAATTGAATAATTTGATATTTTTTTTGATAATCACAGATGCGTTGCTACTCCCGATGTCTAGGATGGTTATCTCATATAAAGTGTGCCGGCAACCACACCCTTCCATCGAAACGCAAGGAATGCTTCACGTTAGAAAGAGGTGTGGCGGTGGTACCTCCCCGGTCGAACTACACTCATTCTATCACCTTTTAAAAGCCGTTGCCTTTGTAAAAGTCATTAATCTAGATGGAAGCTTAATCTCCAGGTTGTTAAACGTTCTGATATTCACCGCTAAAAAAGCTCCTGTAACCATATAATATCAAATTGAATTGGTTATAGTATTTTTTTTTTTAAATAATACTCAAACACCGAATACTTTTATTACGTACTTATTGCTTTATTTATAATTATATTCCAGATCACATTCGTATGGAACGCTACATACGCTGGGCGTTCTCCGACCAGACCTCCGAGCTCAGCAGCATCGCCCCCTTGCCGCTGCGGACCATCGCCGCGCGCCTCGCCGCCGGGGACATCGAGCGGGTTGGCCCGCGGTTCCGTGGTACACGACGACGTTAATTGATATAGCTAGTATTCTATTTAGTCACAAATTATATGTAATTGGATTTATATACAATGATATATCATTATATTTATGAATATTTCTGAACGTGTGACTTTTTCATTTTTACGTCCCTATTTAATTACATTTTTTTGTAATATCATTTTATCGTTAATCGATCGTTATTAATGGATCTTTTTGTATGTAGTTCACTATAAATACTATCAATTCGTGCAAAATTATAGACAACGAAACTATAATATTAAAGTATGCAACACTAAATCAAGATGACATATTATTTAAAGTGCGTTCCATTAGACGTTCACAAAGTTCACGCTCACGACCGCAGTTTTTCCCGTTCCACTAGCTTGTGGGCGTTACTACGTGACCACAACAATTAGGCGCATGAAACAAAAGCGGTTCGGTACCCCGCACTTCGCTTCTCTCCCCGCGCATCCCCTAGTGACGTGCAGTCGTGTATCGTCTAGGTGTTTACGTTAGCCAGCACGTGTTTAATGTTAATTCGTCTTAATGTTAGTTTATTGAGTGATTGTTGAATTTTTAAAGTTATAATTAAATTAGTTAATTATTCGTCAATAAACCTTAAAATGGGTAAGAAAAAGGCTATTCATGGAGGAAAAAGGACTCTTACATTCAAAATATTATGTATTTTTTTTAACAATAGAAGTTGGCATGGGCTCAGTATTCCAATCTCCCAAGTCGAAAATCGGGTGTGTGCTGCAACAGTCATTAGTCTCTTACACAAATATAAAAAGGAAGAAAATATTCCATGTCTCTCGGTATTTGGTAATAGAATATACGTTGTTTCGGGATGGAAAATCCCTAGTTCCAATGACGTTTCAACTGTCATGCGCCTAATTGTTTTGGTCGAGTAGTACTGACATGTCTAATGTCTATTGGAACGATCACTTCGACCTACCTTATTAAATGGGTCGTCGTGACCTTCGCGTGGGCGTAAGTCATGAGTGACGTATTCGCCACGAACACAACGACCGCGGTCGTCTCGTGGAACGACATTTTGTGGTTTGTAAGCGTCTTCTGGAACGCGCTCGGTATGACTTGACATGTTAAATGTCAATGTGACAAATCGATCAATAACAACGTGTGTCTCACGTGAACGTGTGTTAATTACAATTTTATATTTTTTCTGGAACAATTTACAAGACTAGACTTAATGTGTAATGTAGGAATTAGATAGTTAAAAATGGCTGACATAGTTGAAAATGAGGAAATTGACAGAGACACCGTGGGGCAAGATGAGCTGGAGCAACTCTTCGACAAACAGTACAATTTAGTTACAGAAACCGCAATTTCCTTAAATAAGTCCTATATAAATAAACTTAGTGTATCAAAGTAAGTAATTCTACATATTTAGTGTTGAAAATTGATTATAATACTAGTATATTGAAGAATTTACAGTAAATCAAGTGATTATGATAGAGATTATTAAAAATGCCCACAGGTCATTAAACGTAGCAGTAAGTCTAGTGGACAACTCAATAGAAGTGTATCAATTGAACAATGTATCACTGTCCCGAGTGTGCAGGCTCAGTGGCCACAAGAAGGGCCTCACGGAGGTGGTCTTCTGTCCCAAAAATGATAACCTCCTCTATTCTTCATCACAGGATGGTCTCCTCAAATTATGGGACACGAGAGCTAGTGGGACTTGTGCACAAGAGTTCAAAGGTATGAGAAAAATGTGTATGTAGTTCTATGAAAAAATTAAAAAGTTTATTAACCATACTGTTAACCGAGAATTTTATGCTTAAATATTTAATATAATCTGATCTGAATTGTAGTAATCACGGATGCCTTTAGATGTTTGCTATGAAATTACACCTAAATATTTTATAATTTAGGTGGTAGAATTAGTGTAGTTTGACCGGGGATGTACCACCGCCACACCTATTTGTAGCGTGAAGCATTTCTTGCGTTTCAATAGAAGGGTGTGGTTGCCGGCACACTTTCACATGAGGCGACCATCATAGTCTTCGGGAGTAGCAGCGCATCTGTGATTGACTTCAGATAGAACCTATGTTCTGTATGTAGTTGATTACAGGACATCTTGTCCATGGGCGGCAGTGACCACTTACCATCAGGTGGACTGCATGCTTGTTTGCTACTCCTGTCAAATAAAAAAAAAAATTAAGGCAAACAATGTGAAAACAACATAAATAATAAGTTTAATGAACATCAAATTTTGAATAAAAATTAATGACAAATAAAATAAAGAGAAACTTATTATTACAAATAAAACAAAACCATCTAAATTGGCCTTGTGAAATATTTCAATTTTTTGTCCCAAGTGTTTTTAGATAATTCACACAAAACTAAAATTATAATGTTACAATTTTATAGATGATTCTGAAATCCCAAAATCTTATGAGTGTATGGATGTATCCCAAAATGGGAGGGTGTTGTGTGCGGGAACCCAGCTTGTGGAGGATGATGCATACCTTGTGTTTTGGGACCAGAGGAACCCCACACCGCTGGGTGGATACTGGAATTGCCACACTGATGATATCACACAGGTACTACATTACATGGTACTACATTTTTATGTTACAGAATTCTTTATATGAATGCTATCTTAACTCATGGTAAATGGTGTCTAGTTTATAGATGTGAAGTGTGTATGTGTGTATGTACACAAAATGGAAAATTCATCAGAACAAAGTTGTAATTGAGTTTACAACTCCTGTAATTATATGGTAAAAATATTTGTTAATTATATTAATGTAAAAAATATGTTTTCTTAAAGACCCATTGAACAATAGAAAGCCATTTTTTATTTTTATTTTTCTCTACATTTTAAAATAAAAAAAAAACTATCCTTTTTAATTACTTGAAGCCTTTGTTTGAATTAATTTTGAAAACAATTCTTCAGGTAAAATTCCACAAGGAAAAGACAGAAATATTAGCAACAGGGTCACTGGATGGACTATTAAATGTTTTCAATGTACTGGAGCAAACTGAAGATGATGCACTGACATATTCCTTGAATGTAGAGAATTCTGTGGAGAAGATAACTTGGCTAGGTGAGAAGCAAGTGTCCTGCATTACACAATCCAATGACTTGCAGTTATGGGACACAGATAATGGAGACTTACTTAAAAGCTACTCAAGAGACAAAATTGCGAGAAGTATTAAGGTAAATGTTATTTTCTTGTACTTAATTTTGAATAAAATGTCTGTATGAATAATAAAGTTGTCTTGAATAGCATGACTGCCTTTCTTACCGTGAAAGTTAAAATAGGCAACTAAGAGTAAACAGTTAGGACATGGGCAGTGTCTTCTTCTTGTAATGTATCAACACACAACTAGTCACCACAAGCAGGTCCTTCATGGCAATTATAGGCCAAAAATAAACATTAGAGGGTGCCTATGTCTGGCAGTGGACTAAAATGCTGATGGATGGATAGTTAAAATTTAGGTTAGTATTATTAAAATAAATCATGTTAGATACACTATCGTTTCATAATACTTTTAGAGAAGCAGAGGGGACGACTGTTATGTGGTGGATGCATTCACGGCAGATGAGTCTACAGTTGTGCTAGCTGGATCGCATGCTGGCGATGGGTAAGTGAATCTTTATAGTATAAAAAAAAGTTAAGATAATAGGTAAGCAGAACATGCTGCTGCTGCTTGCTGCTTTTCATGAATAACCACAGAATTCAAATTTAAAGATTCAATGTAGACCTGAAAACTTTCTAACTACACTTTATGGCATTCTTTGAGTTGTTATTATTAAATCTAATCTAATTAAGTGTTACAGCACCTTCATTTCATTAATAAATAGTAAAGAAACTGGTTAATATTTGAAGGGTAAATGATTCTTTTTTTTTTTTGTCATATGAACCACATCTTATACCCAATTATAAGTGGAAATAGTCTACCTAAAAAAAGAGTATTTTTTTCTTAATGTAACTTTTTTCATCCATCCATTTTATTATTGATTCAGGGATGTTTTGAGATCGGTGACAATAACAGAGAAGAAACTGCAGCCAACTACATTATTTAAGAAGAACAAACAAATTGTGCGCTGTTGTTCATACGACAAAGAAGTAAGTTTTAAGTTATATTGCCCGAAATATAGTGCACCACCCACTAAACACAGGGCCTGATGAATATTTATTACATTTGTACACATTGCACATTTCTACGTCGTAATAAAATGTTTTCATTTTTACTCTCAGACAAGCAAAAAAAAAATCTCATCATGACAACTATACTTTATCTGCAACTATACTTAACTATACTTTATAGTGCATGGAGAGGGTTAAGTAACATTCAGGGCTTTTAAAAAATTAAAAGAACAGTTGAATTCAACAAGTAAAATGCGAATGTATTTGATAGTAAGAAAGAGCGCTCAATTCCTACCTTTCATAGAAGGAATCTTAACTAAGATTATATGTGTAATGGATATCATTTATTAACATTGCTTCACAGTAAAGGAAAACAGTGTGGAAACCTGCCAACTTCTAGAGTTCTCTAGAAAAAAAAAGTGTGTTAAATCTACCAGATTGAGCTTGGCCAGCACTGTGGACTATAGTTTCAATTAATGTCATTTTGAGTTAAGACTATGCCCAGCAATAATACAATAATGAATTAACCAGATTGAAGCAATCATGAAGCTACATTTTTTGTTAATTTTTTTTTTACTGACTGAAGTAGCAAACGAGCATGCGGTCCACCTGGTAGTAAGTGGTCACTGCCGCCCATGGACAATATGGGCTTCATCTGAAGTCAATCACAGATGCGTTGCTACTCCAGAGGACTATGATGGTCGCCTCATGTGAAAGTTGCCGGCAACCACACCCTTCTATCGAAACGCAAGAAATGCTTCACGCTATAAATAGGGCGGTGTTACTGCCTCGGTCCAGCTACACTGCTACTACCACCTTGAAATAAATCCTCCACTGAAACTTACAGATCAATGGCATTGTCTTTAATAGTGTAATGTTCGGTGTTTTCCAGAGGAACATCCTGGTGACGACGGGCGAGTCCGGGCGCGTGAGCGTGTGGGCGGCGCGCGCGCGGGACGGCTCGCCGCTGAAGCTGGCGCGCTCGATGAATAAACTTAACGTCAACAGACATAAACCGTACTGACCTTTAGCAATAAACTATTTTTACTACAGATCAATCTTTAATTCAACGTTTTGTAAAGTTTTATCGCCGTGGAGATTTGTACAACTTTATTATTAAGAACAAAACAAAGGTTGCAAGTAATTACATTCCAAATCCCGTCTTGGCTTACATTACCTCATACATGAGGGTTGCTTTAGATGGACATTAAGTCTAGACATTTGATATAACTTGAGAATAGACATTACACAAAATTTCACATTCATAAAGAAGGATAAATTGAACAAATAAAATAATTATACATTGTCTGCAATAACTATAGCACTTTATTAATCCGAAAGTAAACACTACCAAATATATAATTATCTAATTCAAAATAAAACCACAGCGTTCCCTGTGGTATATATATTTCCTTACATTATTTATTATCGAGTTAAACACAGTTACGCGTTACATTAACGTAAAATTTTCAATCTCGCTTCAAAGATCCAAAATCACAAATTATGTATTAAGTTTTTACTCGTACAACAAAGTCTATTGAAAATTTAAAAACTAGAGAAAAACGAACACACATTTTACATTACAAGGGGTTTGTAAATTAAAAACAGCAAAATTTAACAATAAAAAAGTTATTAAAATTTATTTATTTCTATAGTACGAAGAAATGAATGGGCGATACTTTTACTGTGGTGGACCTCCCAGAGCCTTTCTTAAAGTAGACGAAACGCAATGCATTACTCTACCTCCTAGAATGACATTCGTTCGCACCCACATCGCTACTGAGACAGCTATACGGCATATTTGCCGGCAGTACTGGTCTATCGTATTTATCTGCATATAAAATTATAACTATACAGTTTAGCTCACTCATATAAAAGGAAGATGAAAGAATATATTAAAATTGATTTAGTAACTATGTTTTCGATTTAAACAAGGACAGTTAAATTGTTGGAATGGATTAACATAAATATTTGGGTTTATTTAATTTCACACGTTGCATAATTGGACATTTTTTAAATACTTTAACGTCGAACAATTATAACTTTGTACTCAATATAATCTCGAAATTCATTTAAAATTTTCCTATTCAAAATTACCCCATTTCATACATAACAACTTAAAGATATAAATGTTTACAACTGAACGAGAGCATATAATTAGTACATATTTAAACAAATTCGAAAAATCCAGAGACAAGTAGGTGTGACGTCAAAATTCTTCAAATAATATTTTACATAAAATTAACAGATAAAAAGCGACCAAGTAATCCATTAAAATATATTCGAAATGGAAGATTGCTCCTACAGAGAAAACGAATTATCTATTTAAATGTATTTTAATAAAACACACCTACCTACATGGATTAAGTTGAACTGATTGTCTTTTAATATGAATAAGATTTATGAGTAATTACGTATATTCGAAAAACAATGTAGTGCCTCTATACGGCGCTGTCGTCACACCTATAAATTTGACTATCTATAAATATAAACAGTGAAATATTTTTAAATTGGAATGGACAATGTAAACGGTAGAGGTGGCATTTGAGAGCTTGCAAAAGATGGCGAGAAGAGGACAGCTTGCCTAGTGGGAAAAGATTAAAAATTTAAATACACGCACAAAATCTATATTTCGACATCTTGCACACTTCTCTTCAAATGTTCTTTTCAAAAAACTTGGGGTCACTTTCAAATGCCACCTTATTAAATATGGATAATAAGTTTACTTAACTAGACAAAAACTTAAGCGTCATCTTCGGCTTATAAGCTTACAACTTATTTGTAAACTAAATTTTTTAAAATTAAAAAAGAAGCATCTCGAAATTAATCAAAAGTGTTGAATATTATTAATTCCTAGTATTATTAAACCAGCCACAAAAATTTTCGAGCCTCTTCTCTTTTAATGTCAGTAAGTAACATGTAAAATTAAGTCTAGTAGTGCATAAAGGCCGAGTGTCTAGTTAAGTCGACCAGTTAGTAAAATTAGTGTCTGTGAGATAAACGGTGCATATAATGTGCTTTACTATAGATACGTTTTATTACATTTTTATGTTTGTCTTTGGTTATGAATAGAGACACAAATAAGATATTAAAAATTAGAGACATCTGACTGCAGAGACGAGCCGGGAGATCACTTTGTAGACAAGAACATAATAAGCCTGAAACAAGAAACATTTATGTAATGAAAATGCGTATGCGCAAGTGTAGCACAGGGAGGTATTTATCAGATTTTATTTATTTTATAAAATTTAAGTAGTAATAGTACCGTCAGTAAGTGGTGTTACTTAGGAATAGAGCTCCAAAATTATGTATGAATATTTTTTTAGCCAAAGTTGGCTACAGTTATGTTACTACTATTGAGTTGTTTATGTAAGTGTATTTTGCTTACCATATTAGTATCCCACGGACATTTGTTGGACGAAACTTTATACTATTTAAAGTTAAAGTGTTCTATCTAAAGACAGTTGCGAGCCGAAGCGCAAGAACTGTTTCATGCTAGAGATGGGTGTAGTAATGTTACCTTCCCAGTTTCCCACCGAACCACTGGTTTACAACCTGGTATCTATATTAAGAACAAACTTGCGCTATTGTATGCGAGTGTATGTGCTTATGTGCGTTTAGCAATCACCGGACTAAATGCCTTTTACGGACAGATTCATATTCGCTGAACTCAAATGACAGCCAGTTGCGTCACGTGACGCGTGGCGGGGTCACCTGAAGTGTATGGCCTTGTTGGAGAGCAGGCGGTTGGTGTCGGCGACGTCGGCCAGCGGCAGCGCGCGCGGCGGCGCGGCGTCGTCGTCGCGGAAGGCGTGCGCGCAGACGGCCGCGCGCAGCGCCGCCTCCCCGAAAGGGCCGCGCACCCACACCCACTGCAGCGAGAGCGGGCACGCCGTCTTGCTCTTCAGGATCAGCTGCACGTGCACGTCGGAATTACATTCATTACAGATGTACTGTGTGCACCCTTCGTGTGACTTAACTTTGATTGTGAAAAAGAGGTTTATAAAAAATTTTATGAGGTTCTATGTTGTCGCGACAAAAATTAAGAGTTCATAATTACTAAACGTGGGTCCATAACCCCAAAGAAACTCCAATAACGCCCGCAGACGGATTATTAAGCGGGCGGCAGAATATTTTGATTTAGCGACCATTTTTTATATATTTTTGAACATCAATTAAAGTTTTGTCTATTTCATGGCTCAGCCACAAAAAAAAATCCATTGTTAACTTTAATCTTCACAATTTTTGTTAATGTAATACCTACTTTATTGTTTTAGTTTTACTTGCGAGTGTACAACCTTTTTCTTCGTTCTTTAATATAAAGTAATACCATACTTAAAGTAGTAACGGAGTCTCCTTCAACTATGCTACCAAAGGTCGCTAAGTAACTGACCTGGTATGTGATCTCCCGTTGCGAGCTCTGCGTGGGGTCACGCTGGTTCTTATTGACGAACGCCTTCACCACCCACTGGTGGCCGAACGCCGTGAACCGCGACGTCTCGTAGAACAGCTTGTGCATGAACTCCTCCGTGCGGTACGGTTTTAGCTGCAAGTCTGTGTCAAGTGCAAAATATTGTAACAGAAATCTATAGTCATTTATGATGTTAGAGAAGTTCGTGGAACAGAAAGACTTCTAACAATCTTTTACATGCTTTTCATATATTCACAAACAAAACAATCGATAGTTTTAGGACGCATGAAATTATTTTTTTTTGGTTTCAGCCTGCCGCCACTCTGAATTTCCCACTGATTTTTCTAAGTGAGCGTTGAAAGTAACATTGATGTAGAACAAGATAGAAGGGAACAAGATATTAATCCTCTAACTAAAATGGCTGATTTCTTTCTTTCCTTAGTGGGTCCACAGACAATTAATTTTAGTCGAACAAGTCAGTTTATATTATTGGTTTTCACAGTTAAAGGAATCTTTAAACAAAACAATTTTTAACAGAGTGGCTTGCGAAAGCAAAAAGATTTCATTATAATGAATTTCATCGTAAGATTCACCTAAATCGATTACTTTTAATTCCTAGTAGTAAAAATATTAAATCCACAAAAATCTATCTATTAATCTTAAAGTTGGTCGATTGCCTTTTTGGGCGTAAGGCTCTGATTATGTACTATCAGTGATAATTAGATAAATACGATTCAAAGAGTAAAGAGGAGTTAATCAAGTATAAGGTGGAATACAAACCATTAAAGGTGATCTTCTCATAGGACAGCAGATCCAGTATCTGTCCGTAGAGCGCGTACGTGTCGGCGGCGCGGCGCTCGCGCTCGGCCAGCGCGTCGAGCACGTCGGCGGCGGAGCGCGCGGGGTGCGCGCACGCCGCCTCGTGCGCGCCCGCCTCGTGCGCCGGCCCGCGCCACGGGCACCCGATGCACGCGTAGCGGCAACCCGTCAGCCTGCGCAAAAAACTTTGGCTACCTTCTGCCTCGCTACTACAGCCTTAAGGCCTTAATTCCACCAAAGCGAAGAGATGTCTAAAACGGACACTGGATTGTTTCCACCGAAACTTCGGAGATGCGTACTGGCTTGACTGGAGCGAAGATTTAAGCTGGCTAGCGCAATGTGCACTAGCTGGAATGGAGCTGGCTGGCGGACGGATTGTACGTGCTCAATGCAAACGCTACTCAATGCACGCCGCTCACAGCCTACCAGCTTGCGTGGCACAGCTTAAATCCGCAATATGTTCACTCACGCCGCACCGCCTAGCTAACATCTTGACTTTTATTGCGTTTATTCCATACAATTATTATACATCTCCACTCAATGGTAACTGCTGAATCTGAGTGAAAATATGTGAATATCGAAATTCTATTGTTTATCTAAAATATAACTTCGTTTCGTTCGTCTTGTCTCCGCTTTGGTGGAATCCAGACCTAGTACGAGTATGCAAGTGCAACTTTTTTTTTCGCCGACTAACATTTCTTACTGGTTGGACGAAGAATTCTACGTTGAACCCCGGGCGGCATGAACCTACAGTGCGCCACTGGCCCCCTTAGTGCCATGCACGCATAGCATCACCCCGTCTGCCTGAACACACAAAATCCTGACTGTGCTATCCTCATAACTCTTCGTTAATTACGTTTCGTTAGCAATCCTTTGGGTCATTGCAATGTACATTACACGCTTACGTTTTGGGTTACGGATAAACCTTGCAAAATACTTTTAAATAAATCAGAAACGGTTACAATGATTGTAATGAGGAAACATAATAAACTCCGATTAAATGTTTAACAGAACGACTTAGTAGGGTTAAGTTAGACACAATTTTAACATCCCCATTTTGAAATGAAATGAAATGTCTTTATTTTGTATAGGCCTGCGGGGGCACTTACAAATTGTGTTACATTTTTTTTCTTACACTACCACCGGAGCGGAATACGACCTCAACTGAGAAGATCCGTCAAGAAACTCAGCGGGTTTGTCTTTTTTTCTTATTTATATCCATTTTTTACATCACGTCCTTTATGCATATGCTGAATTTATACACAGTGTAAAGATAGAACCATAGAGCCCCTGAGTACACGCCTCCTAACACTCCACACTTCGCTCTTTAAACTTCCTGATAACACTATAAGAATGCAGGGTAAATCTACTCACAACTACTCACAATCCTCTATCCTCCTATTTAAACATCAGGTTTGTAAATTGACTCTTGAACGTCTTGATTTATAAAGAAAATTCTAAACCCATAACCCCATATTTACAGAACGGCTTAGTAGAGAATACATACATATTATTGTATTTTTTATTAACAGGCTTACCTAATCGAAGAGATTACCTATGCGCAAGTATGATAATTGGCTATACGTATTATTGAGTGCAATAAATTAATATTTTCTAAAAAGATGCTTTATCCACTCATTTTAATCCTCATAATCGACTCCTATATTATTCACAATGTGAGTTTATTACATGTGCGTGCTTCCATTGAATACTAATTATAATTGTCGAGTAATATAAATAGTAGTTACATGCATCTTTGTCCGATCGCAATTATTTTAATTTCAATTACCTAACACCCACGTCCGCTCATAACATACAAATGAGACTTGATAGATTGTTAAACTTAGCAAATAATCATGCTCCGAATTAACACGAGCTGGCTACGATCTACCAGTATATGAGTTTGGTTCGCATCACACCAGGTGTTATCAAGCGTTTACGACTAATGTTAGTGAAATCGAGCAACAGGCCTGCAATAGCGACGCTCCGCGGTGACTCCGTGTTAATTATCATTTCAATGAGCTCCTCAGGACTAAGTTCATGCAATAAAAAATAAAGGTAACATTGATCTAAGTAAGAACTACACAAACAGAGGCTAAACTAAATAACGGAGCAGAAAAAAAACTAAGAGGTGTCTATAAAGGGTAAAAATCGAGCACGTTGAAATGATAATTGAATCGAGAGCCCCAAGCGTCGCCAAGTGATCTGAACACACCTGCGATACCTACGACGCTTGGCCGGCGCCTCCGACACCTCGGACACGAGGTACGTTCTTCTCAAGGCCGATAGCAGGAGAGAATACACACTGGCTACAATGCGAACCAAACCATCGAACAAGCGAGCCTTGCGCGACGAGTCTATCGTTAGTTGCGCGAACTTGTATTGCCTGAGGGAGAAAATGGTCGGTCAGGAATGCTATAGAAGGGTCTTTAGGAACCGTAAGCCTTGTTAGAGAAAAGGGAAATTTACGAACAATGCATATTATATAAAAGGGCGAGGAAACCGTTAGTTATTTTACTACTGGTTAAACCAAACAATATTATTTGGAATACCATTCTGACAGAAAAATCTATTCCACGGAGGGCTGCCTACACCTCACTACTTAAATGCATTCTTTTATTTTTGGCAGATGTGAAATAATTTATACAAAATAGTAATTTTAAGTTTGATGTGACATATGTAGGTTACAGCCATAACACCCATGATTCTAATGCTTTGAATACAAATGTATAATTGTAATTTGTATTTTGTACAGATTGTATGTTCCATTCATTTAAGCAGTGTCACCTTAGTTAACCCAGGATGTGGGCATAGTGAAAAGTACACAAATGCTTAGCCATATTTATACTTATCATAATGGACTAACCATTTATCTTTCGACAGCGGCATAGGTACATTCTTTTGGGTAATTTGTTAAAATAACATCTGCACTGCATATTAATTTGTGAAAATCATAATTCTACATTTTTAGCACTAAATCTTCCCCAAAAATTTTAAAATACCTTTAAATGGAATGATAATATTGAGCTATTAAAAACAACCAATTACCTCTCCTCACATATTTTCTCTTCATGAGCCTGCAGGGAGTGTCTCGGGAACACCCGAGTGCAGTGTTTGCACTCAGATGGAAGCTCGGAGACTGTCTTCTCAACTGCCAAATTTCTTGATGCAGTTGTCTTGGAGATCTCCACGCGGCAGTTGGGACAGGTCGCTGCCTCGTCCCGCAGCCGAGCGTCCGCCAGCAAGTGAGTGAAGCATGGAGCACACATCAGATGTCCATTACTACACTGTAAATCAAGGCAACATATGTTTTATATTGGATAATGGAAATGTTTACTATTTGTTAATTATTATGGCATATATAATGTTTAAAATAAGAATTTCAAAATAAGAGTTTGTCATTATTCCATTGTGTTAAATTTTGGATGTAAATAGTATGTCATTTTTCTAATTTAACTTTACAAATATCTTTATAGCAGATGTGTAAAAAAAATAATTTGTTAAAAATAATAATTGAAATATTGTTTTAAATACCAGATTACTTAGTAAATGTGCACCAATACAACTTAATTCTATTTATATCAATGTCTGAATAAAATTATATGAAATGTGTTTTTGTTGTGTTGTTCTGTTTGCATATTTGTGTGTGTCATTTACTTGTGGTATCGCTGGAACTGCTAGAAATAAAATTTATTATATTGTCAACCATGTGTGTATGCTGTTAGCATGCAGTCAGAATTATCATCAAATGTTTGAAAATTACTTCCAAAGAAATTGCATAAATTGTATAAATATAACATTGTTTTAAATTCTTTAGTCAAGCCAAATTCTAAATGACTTCATATTTTGTTAAGAAAATATAATAATGCAGCAAATTTTGACTGATTAGGGCATTAACTTTAGAGGAAGGGATTTTCTCAATAAAGAAAGAACTAAATCTTTGATACATTTCTTTATTTATTGAAATGGTTTCTACATAGAACAATACAAACTAATTTTTAAACTATGTGAACGTACAGACTAGATAACAGGAAACCTTATAAAATATATCACAGAGTTAACAGTATGACAATTTAACTACATCGAAACACGCTGATACATGAAAATAGGCCATGTAGTCGTACACAACACTAATCATAAAGAAACTACGACGACATCGGTACTAGCGGCAGCGGCCGCGCGCTAGCGCTCCACGCCCAAACTTTAACATAACAAAGGAATATTACAATTTGTATCCAAATGAAAAAATACAGAACAGAGATCACAAAGCGGTGATCAGAACGAGTCGCTTGAATAGAACGCGTAGGCAGCGCCTAGCGTATTGCAAGCGAGGCCGAGTTCGACCTCTTACGTAAATGAAAGAAATCGTAAAACAGCTGATAAGTTGCAACCATCAGCTGTTTTAGAATACCTGATACACGGCCGCCTGCGGCAAGTCCAGGCAAACTGCGCAGCAGAGAATGCCTCCGAGCCTGTTTTCGAGCTTCTCCGATTGCGCACTGTCCGAAGTACTATCGCTTTTGCGTTTCTTGGGCGAGGGCTCCCCGTCGTCTTTCACGTCTAGAGACAAGGTAGTCTCTTCGCTAGACGACGGCACGGGTTCGCCTTCCGGAGCCTCGGCCATTGTCGGATGTAAATATTAGATTTATGACGATATAAATAAATGTATATCAAAACACACTGACGTCAAACCCTACACAACACCGCTGCGTCAATCAAATAAACATAAAAAATTGAAACAACGCAATGAACAAAGGTTTATGTTTTTAGAGAACCTCACTGCGGCCTACTAGTGCAGGCTAATGCACGGTTTGGTTGAACAAAGTTCACTTATGTTTGCATCGAGTCAAATTAAAGAAATAACTTAAAAACTACAGTAATAGTCATTAATTATTTTACTTCCGCAAAATTTTATTTACTTTAATTATTTCATAATATGTAGGTACTATTTACTACTTTATAAATTTCCATTTTTGCCCCATAAAATTATATCGTTGTTTATTACGAAACGGAATGATGTAACAGTTACTGCGCATTCGATTACGACATCGATATTTTTTTCTATGGTATCTATTCAGAAACATGTGCACAACACCAGTCATAGTCTATGAATTAAGTTTGTTCCAGAATCCGGTTCCGTTCAGATAAAAGCGCGCACATTTAAAAATTTAATTCCTCATAAATGGAAATCTGATTGATTCATAAGATAAGCTAGAGCCTAATTTGAATTTACTCGGGAAGCGAGTAATTTATAAATATAAGCTTGCGCAAAGAACAAAAAAGATGTCTATTATTTTATTTTGTTTCATTTCAGTTATTCTATATATAATATACATCACTATATTATGCACAATCAGAGTATTTTTTTAAAGACTGGACTAGCAAATAACCATGCAGTCCACCTGATGGTAAGCCGTCACAGGGTCCCATGGATATCTGTATGCAACTCCATATAAAATAAGGATTATATCTGAAGACAATTACAGATTGCCTTGATACTCCTGAGGACTAAGATGGTCACTTCCTATGGAAGTGAGACAGCAACCACACCCTTCCAGTGGCCATCTATTATTTAATGCTTGGCTGACGATTAATATTTGCTTGGATGGAATAATTTTACAACTTCATTATACAACGAATTAAAATGGCAGTCAGGTAGAACATCACAAAAATACAATTCCAACCATAAATTAAATTCTCTTGTAATGCATTAGATCCTAAAAAGATCAGTGCAGTGATTTCTGATGAAGTGATAAAGAAAGGTCACCTGACACTATGAGACAGTAATACTTTCTCTTGTCAGAGAAGTCTTTGTCTCATTTGGAACAAAAAAATCTATTGTTATATGTTAAAAATATACAGAAGTATATTTTAATAATTTATTCCACTGATCGACATGGACGACTCTATTTATAAGGGCGTGATGATAAGTAGGCTATAATAATAAAAAAAAAACAATAATTTAAAGATGCATTGCTCAGGGATTTAGTAGGAACGTTTCAGATAGCATGTCTTCCTCACCACAGCAGAACATGGCATGTCAAAGTAGGAGCGTGGTATCAATTATTTTAAAAATATACTAGTTCATATGTTCTTTGCAGAATTAATAAAGTAGGTAATAAGAATTATTTTATACATTGAGCAATTTTTTCATAATCACAAACTGTGGCTTGTACTAAATGGAGTTTCAGTTGACACATAACATATAGTATTAATAATTTTTCTTTTATTTAAATATATTGATAAACTAATGCAATGTACATTATAAGCCTTATTCATAAATAGACAAAGATACATCCAATTCTATTTAAGGCAGCGGTCTAGAATCGTGCCACCTTAAGGGGGGGATGAGGGGGGGTGGAGGGGGTAGGGAGGGGTTAATACTACCCCCTCCCGCAAACCCCGCTTGCCGGAGACGAGTAGTTTTTTTTTTATCGAATTTCGAAATTCATAACCTCAATAGTGCAAAATTAAAAAAAAAAGTGCTAATAGTGTTCATTTACTGTATATTTTTATTTAAACAGTATAATCTAACCTAGGACATGCTTGTTTTATAGTTGTAAACATCATTTTTCCTTTAATTTTAGGGGGCATTGCCTAAAAAGTCGACGGAACCCCGCTTCGCGGGGTTCCTTTGGTGTGTTTATTAAAAAAGTCTAACCTAACCTAAATTAATTCTTGAGCTATAATTGTTTGTCTTATCGGGGGGCTTCGCCCCCCGAGCCCCCCTCCTGCTCTTTTGCATCTTTTTATCTAGAATAGGGTGACAGGAAGACAAATTTGGGCAGTGGGTTTCAGACATATCACCTTAAGAGGGGGGAAGGGGGGTTGAAATGGTAGGTAGGGATTAGTACTTACTCCTCCCACAAACCCTAGCCAAAGGCAAGTATTTTGTTATCAAATTTTGAAAATATTACCTCACTAGTACTAAATTATAGAATAATAACCCACATATTGTTTTTCTTTTATGTATTTTATTAAAAGCAGCCTAACTTAGGATATGCTTATTCTATAATTTGGAACATAATAATTTTTCTTGTAACAATTTAATGGGCTTTGTCTCCGAAGTCGACGGAACCCCGCTTCGCGGGGTTCCTTTTTTTGTTTAATAAAAAAAGCCTAACCTAACCTAACCCAACCTAAATTTTCTTTTGAACTTCAATTTTTTCTAATCTTGTCGCCAATGGTACTCAATCCTACTCATCTCATAAAAATAGGAAATAACAAATAAGAAATGGACAAAATCGGGAATTTCTTAATTTTTCAAAAATTTAAAATACAGATCTATATTAATTTCTTCTGGAAAAAAAGGTCTGAGACCATTTCTAGCCTCCCAATATAGTCAGAAGTTCCAATCGAAGTGACCCGATTCTACACCCGACCAAAAATCGATATAATCGAGAATTTCGACTTTTATTTTAGTAAAAAAAAAATTTGCTGAACATTTCCGACAAAAAAAAAGGTGTCAGGGCTATCGCCTTAACCCCTTCTAGCCTTCCAACATATTCCCAATCAAGATTTCACGATTCTACACCCGACACGAAATCGATATAATCGGAAATTTCCGACTTTAAAAATTTAAAAAAAAATATTATTTATTATTTCCGGCAAAAAAAAATTATATTAGGGGGTTCGCCTTGACCCCTTCTAGCCTTCCCGTATAGTCAGAAGTTCCGATCGAGGTGGCACGATTCTAGACCCGACCCCTATTTAATAATATTGAAGCCCTATAACAATTTTTGTTACTTTTAAACATGAGAGCTTTTAAACATGAGAACTTAATTCTACACAAGTGTTTTTGCAACTTGTGTAGAAGAAAGTAGAAGAAGAAGAAATGTATGTTAATAAGTAGACTTATTAACATACATTTGTTAAGCAGACAATTATGATTTCTCAAAACTGTTTCTAAAACATACTTCTTTAATATTACACAATTTAGTCTTTTCCTAAGTCATCCATACTTTATTTACTCTAATTATTTATCAGTAAGAACCAAAATTAGAGTCCTAGGACATTGATAAATGCACTAGTCTTGTGGCCTATTCATACGTCAAAGTTTTGGCTTCTTGGGCAATGAGCCAAAGGCGGAAATGACAGTACTTTTGGTGCCGGTCACGTTGCTGGTCAGTGGTTGCTGCAGCAGGCCGGGCTGCTTGATGGCCGGCTTGGCCGCCACATTGGGTGCAGCTTGATCCCATTTGGATTTGCGCTTCTTTTCATCATCACTTTCAGACTTTTTAACAACTCCAGTCATAAAATCGATTTTTGACAAACGCTCCTTTTTTTCCTTCTCTCTCTTGTTCATTTCCTGCATCTGAACCCTGGCCAGCTCATCATAATAGGATTCCTTACCCCATCTCAAAGGATCATAGATCTCTGGTGGGTAGTTTGTATCTAGCTCATTTATGTCACAAAATTGGATCAACTTCTCGTAGATGCTGGGATTTCTGAAGTTCTTCTTGTCTTGAATAATTTTATTCATATCTAGACCTTCGGTTAACATTCGCGTGTAATGCTTAGCGATGAGATCCTGCAGCTCCTTGGGACACTTGCCGGGCGGCTCCGGCGGGATGGCCACGCCGTCCTGCGAGTCGTCGGGGTCGGAGCGCGGCACCGCCTCGTCAGTGTCCGTCTCCATGGACAGCCGCCGCATGTCGTCCCTATTCTCCACGCTCGGAGACAGTTGGTCTTCATCTGAAACTATCGTATCGTCCACGTACGATACCAATCGCCGCTTCGGCGACACAGGAGCGGAGGCGGGCTGTGCTACTTCCATTGTGGACTTGGGGCTTGTAGGTTCAGATTGCGTTGTTTTGGGCTCCTCCTTGTCTGGAGTCTGTTGCCCGTCCTCCATGTCCTCCTCACCCTCGGAGTCCGTATAAGTAGCGGTAAGGGAAGCTAATGCTTGCGAAGTCATGTTTGATGTAAGTGCTGCTCGTTCTAGACAACAACGCTTATTGTAAAGTTGGAGAGACTTTTTATAGTTATGTATTTTGATTCAGAACCGAATGCAGGTTCAATTGTATACACAGTATATTATCATTTAACTTATAGAAGCAATTTTTTTTAATTGAAATAGGTAATTACAAATTCTTGCCAACAAACGTCAGTGTCAGAATAGCAGTTGTCAAATTGACAGGTTGACAGTTATAGGATTTTTTTTATTTTTTTTTTACGGTGTTGGCTTCAGAGATATAGAAGGAATTGTCAGAATGTCATCAAAATAATTCGAACTTTTAAAAAAATTGTTTTAAAGCCTTAACTTTTTTTTGTGTACCTTTACTTTCATCCGTTAATTCGTTAAATACTAAAACTTGAATCCGTTATGTATGATTACTGCATAATAAACTCTATCACCACATTTACACCATAAACGAGATGAATAGCTAGTCGACGATCGAGCATAAATAAATACACGCTCGTTCGTCGTTCTTCTCGTGATTTGAGTTACAGTTCGCGTCAAGAACTGTATTATAAATCACGATTTTATGTGATTTATTATAATGATTTTCAAACGAATTGACAACGACCACCATAGCTAAGTTTATGTTACTGAAGTAATGACCCAATCAACATTTACTGAGACAAGTTTATGTTCACAACATTCAGTTAGATTGCCGATTTAGTAGTTTTGCTCATGAAATTGTATAGTAAGAACATATTAATTGTTTAGTAAGAACATCCTTTGTTTCATTTCGTTCATAGAATTATCGAAGAAGTTACTCAAAAACTCTCTACTTTATTTATATCTGGTTAAAATAAAATACCTACTGAGTTGTAGTTTATCTCTGTAAACATATAATCTTAAACGTAAGTAAGCAATAAGAAAAAATAATAAATAATGTGCTGCTAGTATATGAATAATAAATGTGTGTGAAAAAATAGGAATCATTACAATAACCATTTTATTCCCATAAATATTATTGTAGGTAGTCTACGGAATCAGTCTTATCTGTCGCAGCTGTCAGACTAAAGTAAAAAATTGACGTTACGCGATTGATGATGGGGTGGTGTTGGAGATTGCTAATGTAAATTAAATTTTGGTGTGCAGCATTGCGGCCCGCATAGTGTCATGAAATAATATTATACAGCCGACTCGGTAGAATATTAGGTGATGCAACTAGGACTATGGCGACTCAGCCGAGTGATAACACAGAATTTCCGCCCGAGATAATTTTGAAGCCGTTGGCACTGATCGGTCTATCGGGGCTCGACACGGTAAACAATGCGGTGCACAAGGCCATATGGGACGCGTTCTCCAACAACCGGCGGCCGGATCGCGCCGCGGTACGATTCAAGCTGCTCAACAACACCTTCGAGTTCCCAGTGGTGAAGCCCAAGAGAAACTCTTACGAGTGGTACATCCCTAAGGGCATCATCAAAAAGAACTGGATTCCTAAAAGGGTGACTTTAATCCCGGCCGTCGTCGTCATTTTCTACGATATGGAATGGAACGATCCTCAGTGGAACGAGAAGATAATCGAGTGCGCATCGCGGGTGCAGTCGATCCGTGCCGCGGTGGAGGGCCACGCGACGCGCGTCGCTGTCGTGGTGGTGCAGAGCGGCCTGTCGCCACCGCCCTCCGAGTACATGCTGGGCGCTGAGAGAGCGCAGGCTCTGTGTTCTGCTTGTGAAATACAATCCAAAGCCCTCTTTGTCCTTCCCCATGGTGATCAAATTATGGGCTTCATCATTCGGTTGGAAAACGCATTCTATGACATTGCCCAAAATTATTATCACCATGAGACCAAAAATATCAAGCAGCACAGGGACCACCTGAACAAAACGACTCATCAGTATTTATTTGTGCGCCACCAGTTCAAGCTGGGCTACTTGAATGAGTTGAAACAGGACTTGAGTACTGCACACAAACACTACATGCATGCCTATAATAATCTCTTAGAAACAAGGAATGTAGATACCAATGTCCATGAGATTAGGACTGTGGCCGGTTATATTAACTATAAACTGTGCAAGCTGTTATTTGCCCTCAACCTGCCGAGAGATGCCATAGCTCAGCTGAAATCTCACATTGAGAGATACAAAAATAGGATTGGTCCCACTGAGTTGTTGTTTGAACATTATGCATGGATTGCAAGACAGTACAGTGCCTTTGGAGAACTATTTGATGAAGCAATACGAGCTGGCTTACCCGCCATCCAGTCTCAACACCCAGGCTTCTACTACCAATATGCAGCTCAGTTCACTGTCAAAAGGAGACAGGCCATGCGTTCTGTTTGCTGTGATGCATTACAATATCCCCCACCTCCAGACCCCATGGACGGAATAGTAGAATTTTATGGCCAAAGACCCTGGAGACCTGGCCGTTTAAGTGCTGACCCACATGATCCTCAAAAGGAGCAAGCAGCTATTCTCGCTCTGCAATACAATGAAAGGATCTTTAACCATTCTGCTATGATTATTAGTTTCTTAGGCTGTGCCATTTCCCAGTTCAAAACATTCCACTCACCGAGGATGAGGAAGCAGTTAGTTGTTGAAATGGCTAATGAGTACTACTATTGTGCTGATTATGGGAAGGCCTTAACTCTTTTAACTCATATGCTCTGGGATTACAGAAGAGAAAAGTGGTGGTTTCTAGCATCCCATGTGCTAAACAGGGCACTGCAGTGTGCTTACTTGTCAGCTAAAATTCAAGATTATATCCAACTGTCCATAGAAGCATTGTCAAAACACATCCAGGTGCCAAACAATGACAGGGATAGAATATTTAGAAATATAATGTCAGTCTTGAATTTGAACATTCCTGCACCAGAACCTGATCTCCCGGCAGCTTCTCAAAGTAAAGCACTGGAATTGTGGCAAATGGCTGTGGAGAAAGATCCTTTTACTGTTAACATTGATATGGCCAACATAAGCAGTTTCTTGGAAGTTAAATCGAAATTTAGGCAATCAAAATATAGAATGGATGAAATTGTGGAGGTAGAGGTATATGTAAGGCTAACTTATGGCACTACTTTAGACATAAAAAAAGCTTTTCTAACAGTATTCAGTAACACAGAAACCATTGAAATACCAATTACTGATAATGAAAGCTCCTCAGTGATTCTACAAGGAGGCAAAGTAAAAAGATTTTTATGTCAATTCAAAGTCAATCCTCATGACAATGGATCTGAATTACATATCAAAACAGTTTCTTTCATTCTTGATTCTGACCGAAAGAGAAAGATTGTGATGACTTTTAAAACCGAGGAAAATAAGACAACTGATACCACAGTTCACCCTGAACTGTTGCATTTCATTCTGAGTCCTAAAGCTGATTATGAATTTGATTGTATTGTGCCTTTGACAGTGACTTCCATAACAGCAAGGGAATGCAGGCTTTCTATGAATATTGCAAATGCTGTTCCTGCCTTGCAGGGAGAGTGGTTTCCAACCACATTTACAATTACAAATAATGAAGATAGCTTTATTGATGATATGAAAATATCTTTGACCCTTTTGAGCTCTCCTGATAATCCAAACCCAGAAACAGTGACAGACCTGAGCCTCAAGCCAGGAGAGCCTCAGCAACATCCATTGAAAGTAGTTGTTGGCCATATAGATAAATCATCTACATATTCTAATACCTTTTTCTTAAAAACCAACAGAACGGCAACAACAACCGTTCAAATAAAGGTGTCATACAATATAGATTTTCATGGTACTCCCAAACTTGAGTGTGTAAAAGATTTTACTACAAAAATAACTGTTATAAAGCCATTTGAAGTAACTACAAATTTTGTTGCCACAAACTTTAAGCCAATCACAAAATGTTTTGTAGGTGACCCATTTATTGTCATGCCTCAAATCAAGATTTTAAGTCCTTGGGAGCTACTCATCCTAGATACAGAATTGGAACCTATGGACTGTTTTAGATACTCAGATGATGATAAACCTCCTTCATGCATTAGTAACCTAGAAGTAGCTGAGAAGAATGTAGCATCTGATGCCATATGCATTCAAGCAAAGTATAAGCCTAAAGATCCACCAATTAGGACAGGCTTGTACAATATCACTTGGAAAAGAAAGAGTGACACAGGTGGACATTGTGTTATGAGCAGTACACCGCTAGCAGGGATTCCGATAGATGAGTGTCCAATTTCAATGGAAGTGAGCTATCCAGAGGTGGCTGAGCTGCAGACTACCATTCCAATCAAATGTATACTGACAGGAAATACATGCACACCGGTCAGGTTAAGTCTATCTGTTGAAGCTGAAAATGTATATATATTTGCTGGGTACAAGAAGTTAGTGGTAACAGTTCCACCTAAAGACAAGGTAGAGTTATGCTTTAATATTCACCCCCTGAGGGCAGGCAATACCACTCCACCAAGATTAAAAGCGACAATAATGGGGGACAGCTCTAAACAAGAGGCAGTAAAAGAGATGGTTGAAAAGATTTTTCCTCAAAATATATTTGTTATGCCTAAAAACAATTAATATATTGTATTTATCTGTTAACTCATTGATTTTATTGATATTTGTAAATAGTAATGAACAAATTATGTAGTTATAGCAGTTACCTTGTAATTATTTTAAATAATAAAATTGGTTATTTGTTAATATGACTATTATTTTCAACATAGAAACCTGCAATATGCTATAATTAAATAAAAGACAAAGTATAAGAAAACCTTTATTTATTATAACATTAATCTTTACGCAATTCAAATTTCTCCTCTTGTATGCCGCTAGCAGTTATAATTAATATATAAATGCTGTCACCAGTGTAGATGTCCCTTTCAGCTGCACTTATGAATACATCTTTTAACAGTGATAACGCTTTTTCCCTCGGAAGTAGTGCTTCAGTTGCATTCTGCATGTTCTTCAATCCAATTTGATTGTCGAGTAGGGGTTGCAGCTGGGCACCAGCGGAGCCCCCGGCGCGGTAATTTGAGCGTTCGCAGTGGCCAATCGGATCGTAACTGTACACGCACCCTTTACCGTCTGCGTCCAATCCCGCCAACACATTAGACACGTAATACGGGAAGAACCGCTTGTAGTAGAGCATCGTTGACAGCATCTGCGCGACGGCGGGGGTCGACATCGGCTTGTTGTGGTCGTGCTCGTACATTTGCATGCGCGCTTGGAGCAGACGGGTGAGGGTCAGCGTGTCGCACCAGCAGCCAGTGGCGCCCAACACCGTGCGGTCGGACAGCTTAAATAACTTCTTTTGTTCTCTTGTGTAAATCGAAAAACCTGTGCTGAGACGAGTGTCTGCTCCAATAACGGCATAGTCATCGCCGGCAATGGCTACGATGCTGCCTCCATTGTCTGCGTATGGCTCGAAGCGAACCTGTTTAGCTCCAGGAACCGCGTATTCAGGGAAATTCTCTGCTAAACTCATCATGGTGATATTCAAATATTTCAACTTTTACGATGAATAGCAAGAAATATCAAACAACAAGAATAATTTCGAATGACAAGCACAATTCTGACTATAAGACTGATTTATATTTGTGCAAATTGACAACTTGTCAAAATGCTGTTGCCATCTTTCAATTTGGTATTTCTACAAATATTGGTAAATAAAAACTATAACATCTAATTATATAATTAAAGAAATTGCAAACAAAATCATTTTAAAGAAATGTTTATAAACATAGATGATTTAATTAAGAAGTTGATCAAGTTGGGATGACAGACAAGAAGCTTAGGCCATTAAAAACATATTTAAAAAATAGGTTTAACCTTACCATTGTAATAAAGCACTGCACTGCACTTAGAACATATTTTAAAAAAGCTGTTTGAAAATTGAAAAAAATAAAATAAACTTATCTTAGAATAATTACAACAAATTATAGCAATAGAAATAAAACATCAACAGTGTGCTTTAGGTTGAGATAGTCTATGAACTCATACCACGTCATCTGTTCTGTCAAATATTTAACATCAAAGATTGTCAAAAAATAATTGTTGCGAGTGAGCCGGCTACAACAATTGATTAAAAATGACTTCGTTAGTCTCAGTGATTCCTAAATTGTACCAAGAGTACACCACAAAGACACCCAAGAAGCTGAAAATCATCGATGCCTATCTGTTGTATATTTTCTTGACAGCCGTAATACAATTTGTGTATTGCTGCCTCGTCGGCACATTTCCCTTCAATTCTTTCTTGAGCGGTTTTATTTCAACAGTCAGCTCGTTTGTCTTAGCAGGTAAATGGATACACATATTTTTCTCATATTATGATGTTTTAAAATCAGATAAATCATTGTGGAAGTTATGGGCGTATTACGATTGAATTACATACTGAAACAGTTTGTGTAGGGGCCATCAAATAATATGTTAATGATGTTCGTTACTATTTACTCAGGACATATTGTCACAGTAGATAATATTATTCTAAGTATCAACATGCCACTTTATTTTGTAACTTATTAAAGGTTATGTGTATATTTTTGCAGTGTGTCTACGTCTGCAAGTGAACCCAGAGAACAAAAATGAATTCCAAGGACTGAGCGCAGAGAGAGGCTTTGCAGACTTTATATTTGCGCATCTGGTGCTGCACATTGTTGTTGTCAACTTTATAGGCTAAATTAATTTTACTAAATAACATTAATTGTAATCACAAAATGAATTTCCAATAAAAAATAATCATCCTTGGTTGTAATTTTGATTTTAAGTCCTAAGATTATTTTGAGTGATTGGAATAGCTTTATCTCAAAACAGTTGTCTGTTAAATGTATCTTTATCACTCATTTATTTTTAGTATCATTAATAATTTTATTCAAGTGGTTCAAAATCTACATGGTTATCCCTAAAATTTAATAAGCTGTTTTTGTAACACAATTTATTTTCAAGCCTCTTGTCTCCTTATCTTAAGATATAGAAAACAAAAAAAAAGTTAAAAGAATTACAATAACAAATAATGGAAACCACAAGGTTTAGAAGCCCCAAGTCAATCTTGCCAATCACAGGGAGATGAGCATCTAAATCAAGGAATCCAATCATTATGCATAAAACAGTTTGAAATGTAAAAGATACTAGTGGATCCTAAAAGATTTGTAACTTGCAAAATAGACAATAAAATTGTAATCGTACATCTGCATTTGAGATGTTTTTTTTTTCAGAAATATATTATTTAACTAATGCCTATTTTTTTCTTTCTGATTACATTTTTTCCCCAACCTGGAGGAAAATTAAAATAGTTTTTTACTATAATGTAGGTAGATACACTATAATTGAGTGAATATAGTTAGGATTATTATTTCGTCAGGGGAAAGGAAATAATTCTAAAGCGCTTAAATAGCATTTCCTCTGACAATATCATGATACCAGAGATGCAACGGAGCTTCAACTCCGACTTCAATAAGTCGGAACTTCTGGTTGTTATCATACCTTACGTTGTTATTTTACCTCCGAAACTTTAATTGGAGGTTTTAATCGAAGTTCTATGTCGTCTAAGCAACTGCCCAACAATATCTATTGTGTTCACCAGGTGGTAGCAATCTAACAACTTTTTAGTGGCGCTGGCCTAATCCTTGACTCTTTAAAAGAAATAGACTGGACTGAGACAAACCTTCAAAGCTTTTATTTATTAAATGTAATTAATTTTCTATCAATTTACGCTGATCAGCCAATAGAACGGACTTGTTTCTGATTTTTTATTTTAGTTGTGGAGTTACAATATTATTTTAGTTATTTCGACCAGCCGATAGACTTAACATAGTTATAGTTATATATGTAAAATGTGTATTAACTAAATATCAATTTTTGCTCAATAAATAAAAACAATTTTCTCTAGTTTGTATTTCAATCGCAAAATTCAAGGAAAACGCTTTAAAAATTTTAATATGTGTGAACGTGGGTGTATTTGTACATTTTGCTATTTGTACATTTTGCGTGTTGTGTTCATTTTGCGTTTGTACATTTTGCATTTTGTACATCTTGCGATTTGTACTTTTTGAGAGCAGTGCTCATTTCGCGTTTTGTTCATTATGCTCCGAAGCGTAATTAATCACTTTTGTAGTCATCTTATATTATTTAATCTTATAAGTTGTTGAAACATAAAATCAATTAATGAGACAGGCAATGCTACTTAATTTGAAGACAATTATTATATTATATTAAACAAAAAACACATTAAATATTTTTTACAAGCATTTATATCGTCTTTTTACCATTGAATTTAACCACTGCCTTCTTCTGTTCAATAGTATTCCCGTCCATCGATTCCAAAAGACAGATTGACTGAGCGCTGTTCTGCAAATCGAGTGTTCACACACACCGAAGACACCCAGATCCAAGACAGTCGGACACGACAGCGCCATATAAACACAACGTTCGGTTTTGTCAGATCAGACAGAAGTAAGACCCGACAAAACTTATCTTCGTGTAAACGCAGCATTACATAACCTAAAAAATGGTTCTTTGCAAAAATAGCAACGGAGTCCAGTGTTAGGTATTAAAATGAAACAATAACACACATCTTATCAGTTTTATTTTGACTAGTCTTGAATCAATTTTAGGAGTAATAACAAAAATTTAACAATAATTATAAATCTAAAATATTACTGCATGTAATCAAAAGACAAAAGAAAAAATCCTAATGGAAAGTTTAATATTCCAAAAACTAAGTACTATTTTAAGGAATATTGGAGCAAGAAAATATATGCGTGTATACTAGACAAGTCAAACACAGGCAAAGCATAAGCCTAAGACGAATTCTTTTAGTATAAAGTGAGTTACAAGCAATAAACAAGTGTGCTTTGAGCGTTTCGCTTGTACTCAACTTTTCTTCACTGGTTTTCCGACGAATACAAAAAAGATTTTGCGTCGCGCCCGCTGTGCGCTCTTGGACGTGCTTCTAGATCTTTGCTAAATTGTGGATAAATGTTTTTATACAAGTCATTAAGTTATGTATTTTTTTTTTATGAAATCTAGACTTTCTGCTTTACTGCCTTTATATAAATTTGCTTCCACTTTCTTGGTTTTTACAAACTTTTTAATAGCAATCACTGAAATAGCAAAAATATCTATCAAGTGTGCCATACGTCTGAGCACCCCAAGGAAAACTTTATTTAAAGACAATTACCGTCGCAGATTCGTTACCATAGTAGAGAATGAATTCCACTCGCGCTTGACTCGTCTAGTATAAACGTAACTTACAAAGTATAAAATATTTATTTTAAAAAATATATTATAAAACAAGACTTAGTAATTAGACAGAATGGATGTTTTCTTCTTCTAGTTTTCTGTTACAATATTAACACTAATTTATTACATTCAGATTAATTTAACACACATGATATATAAGAACATTAAAATTTTGATTATATAATCATATTGAGTGCATACAATACTGATCAATTGAGTTTATGGATTTTAAGATATTTCCGTTATTCTTGTAAAACTGTATAGAGAAACTACAATAAGTAATTGGAAAGCTATTACATTTCATAAACAGAGTAAGGCTAAAATACCTACAATTACGTATTGTATTTTGTATTAAAATGTCACTATGTACCACATTATATTTAAAAAATATATTATGTCGGCCTGCGACAATTTTTAGTCATTACAATCGATATAATGATTATTTGCATCTACAACCTAACTTGTTAACTTTGAAAACAGCAGATCGGAGTTTAATATTTATCATAGCTTCCGATATAATTTTTAAACATTACTAATATAATGCAAGTATTTGAAAACAAAATCTTATGAAAAACTTTATCACAACTAGAGGCGTAAATGTGTTAAAATGGCGGCATATTATACAATAATAAAATGCCTGGTAATAATTATTAAGCCTAATTTTTACAACTTCTACAAGGAGGGCGACAACAGTGCTCTACCATCTATGGACAACGTCGTACAATATAAACACTTACACAAATTTAATAGAAAAATACACTCTCAAGTTCCTTACCATAGAAAAATAAGTCGCTCGCTGATATAAAAGAATCACTACTAAGGCATTTTCCAAAGAATTCTATATAAAATATGCCGAGATGCTATACGGGCCAGCGGTGCGCAAAGCCGCGTCGGTACTTCACAATAATTTTAAATACATCAAGACATTTATAAATAATACATATATCCAAAATATCACTACAAATATGGCTACTAACAATTATTCAAAAGTTACATATAATACAATGTCCACTAGTTCTCATCTATTTCGTGTTTGACGATGGAGATACGTGGACAGAGCTCGATTGAATACGATACAATTGAAGCATTTCTATTTATTAAAAGGTTGGAGTAATAATAATTCGTATCAGTAACATGTTTACGACTAAGAAATCACTGGGGCGGGGTTCTTCCGTGGTATTTAATCATAAGTACAATTAATTACCAACTATAATTTAGATTTTGTAGGAATTTTAAATACACAAACTTACTCGGTGGAATTGTGTATTGATGTACGCATCATCGTACGCAAAAGAGCATACATAGTTGAAATACAAATACGAGACACCCCCTACAATTAGTCAAACCCTATCAACTTAACCTATCCTATGTTACTTTCTCTCTTTCGGTCCGACACGTGTGTGTTGCGATACCTTATCGTTTTATATTATAAAAGGAACATAATAATATAATAAATATTTACATCAAAACTACATTCAAAGCGAATTTAGGGTGGCAACACTGGCCGAAGTCGAGACACGGTGATTAAGATAATTATGGTGCCTAAATACAAGATAATCTAAGTAATTCAACGTTAAGTACGTAAAATACATATCTAAGTATGTAAAAAAAAACACGCGTCAAAATCCAAGGCGTCCGTGAAATATGAACGACAAAGTTTATAGCCTCTCGCGGTCTTCTCAGCGTCGTCGGCACGGACGTGGAGTACTATCGTCTAGGGGGACGGGGGAACAAAGTCACTGCCACTAAAGTATGCGACCACTAAAGTGTTGGGCGGAGCGCGGGGCGGGGCGGGGCGGGGCGGCATGGGGGCGGGGGCGAGGGGTGAGTTTTGCGCGATTCAGAGTCCACACGAGGGAGGAGCGGGCGGCGGCCGCGACACGCCGGCCGGAACACTCAGCTGCGTGCCGGGGACTCCTGCAGAAGACAACACATCATATAATTATAGAGTATTATATAAGGCCGTTCCATTTGCAGCGTTCATAAGTTCTCTTTTGCACCTACATACATATGTAGGATGAACTGTACAACAGTTAGTCAGTCTTACACGATTAATCAGGCTTTTATTTTGGAAATGCGATGTTGACATTTTGTGCAGCTACATGTTTTAGATTCCAAAATCGCTCCTGACTCGTTTGCAGCGTGATTGCTTCGCCGTTGGATGCGTGGGGCTGAATGTTATGTTTTACGACTTATATAATTAGTCAAATCCCATTAAAATATATATTGTATCGAAAGTTGCTCATAAAATAAAGTGTTGACTATTCTTGTGTTGTTTAAAGAGTATGTAAAGGTGACGTAGTTATACTAACAATCCATTCGTGATCAAAATCTGGCGAGATACTTTTCTTATTTAAGCTCGTCCGAACATTTGTACGAACTCATGACCGGTAATAACTAATTATATCGTGTGAATTGCTTGGTATTATGTTAGTTTAATGATACAAAAATGTTTTATGAATTTAAACTTAAAAAAAAAACTTAAAATTTTCTACACTCATATCCCCACAGTAGGATATTCTCCTGTGTCCTGGGTGCCATGGACACACGATATAAAGACGAATACACAAACACCCAGACCCAGAACAAGAATCTAAAGTTATCATTCAGATACCTGTCTGGCTGGGAATCGAACCCGGGACTCATTGCGTGTCAGACCGGTGTGGTAACCGCTGCGCCACGCGGTTCGTCAAAGTGAATGGTGCTGGTTTTAGCGCCATTCACTTTGACGACCGTCTCACTTTATGTCTCGCTCCTAGGCGCAGGCGGTTCTTCACAACTTAAGGAAGAATGACTTTATGTATAAAGTTGCTATCACATACATGTCGAGTTTCAAAAACATTCAGATGGAAAGTCCTAGTACGCCCTCAATTCGTTTCGCGTGTCGTGTCGTGTTCGGAGCGCGCGTACCTGGTCCGCGGTGGCGGCGGGCGCGGCGTGTCTGCGCAGGTAGCGGCGGCGCGCGGCGGCCACGAGGCGCAGCTTGCGGCGCTGCAGCTGGCTCTCGCGCTCCGCCGCCGACCCGGAGAACTGCGCCGGCGCCGCCTCCGAGCGCTCGCTGCCCAAGTACCGCACGTTATTTATCTACATCTAATCTAGTGCCGACTGTTGGATACTCGCTGAGTGCACTCCAATTTTGTATAACCGAAGCTTCGGCTTCGGGTTTTTTTTTTATCTGACTGAAGTAGCAAACGAACTTGCAGTCCACCTGATGGTAAGTGGCCACTGCCGCCCTGCGACATCTTTAATCAACTTTACAGAACATGGGTTCCAACTGAAGTCAATTACAAATGCGTTGCTACTCTCGAGGACTATGATGGTAGCTTCATGTAAAATGTGCCGGCAATCACACCCTTCTATCGAAACACAAGAACTACTTCACGCTAGAAATAGGTGTGGCGGTGGTACTTCCCCGATCGAACTACACTAGTTCTACCACCTTGTAAACCGGTTTAACCGTCTTTAGCCAGAATAGTTCGCAGTTTTGGTAGAAGACAAAGGATTCTAGTATGTGCCAAAATCTATACCATCGCAATGGATATAGTGAAGCGCAGGAATAAGCGCACACCCGGCAATGGGCTTGCTTCGCCAGTTATTTTCAAACTAACATTATTTGGAAATATTGTGATTTTTGAAAAGTTGCAATATAACCATAATCAGCTCCAGACATTTATATATAATTAACAGAAAATCATAAAATTTATTTAAATTTTTATATTATCCACTTTGACCAATTTGAAAATGAATTTTCTTATGGTTTAAAAACCTTCGACGTTGGCTGAAGGTTGTGCCAATATACCAACAATATTCGAACATTTATCCAGATTTCCACACGACTTCATTTGATTAGCGCTCATCGATACGTAAAATTCACTTTATAGCTACTGCCAACTTTAAAAATTACCATCTTTTCTAATAAACCTTCTCATTTCATCATGTACAAATTACTGTATTTATTTAAACATCCATCCAATAAAATCTATACTCTATTATTTATAGTAACATGATTAATTAACGACTGATATTAAAAAAACAATTCTCACTCATCATCCAAATCCAAGTCGTCGAAATTGAAAGGGAAGACAGTCGACGTGGTAGTTTCCGCAGCGCTTGTGCTGGCCGGGGTGTCAGACGGTGGCGGAGTCGCTGAAAATATAGTCTCTTATTAGTACACTTGATAGGTTCATTGGTACTATTTTTCGTAATTTAATGAAACAGCGCCCCATATGTCTTATGGTCAGGTGAACTGCAAGTTCTCATTAATGAAAATGTTGTCATTATGATAATAGGCTAAGACAAAATAATCGAGAACATTTTTTCTATTTTGAGCTACACAATAAATTTTTATTTGGGTAGCTAGACTTTAGTTTTATCAGTAAAATACCATATTATCAACTTTTTATGGAAATTATGGTAAAATTTTGACAACTAAGTAAAATGAAAAAAATATTACAAAATATAAAACTGCTTTACGATAATTCACCGAAAAAGTCACACGGTAATAAACGTAGTTTAAACAGATTTTCCTGTTCTTTTTTCTTGACAAGTACTTTGAACAGGTACTTTTTATTACTTTTTTCGCATGCGTCATCATCAAAAATGACACATACAACATACGCTCGAAAACCACAATTATTTTTCTGAGGCAGCCAAATAAGAAGCTGCAAGTGTATCATACCTGGTGCGGGCGTGGGTGTGGTGGCCGGTGTGGGTGTGGCCGGGGCGGGGGCGGGTGTAGGCGTGGCGGGCGCGGGCGGCGGCGGCAGGCGGCCCTCGAGGATGTTGTCGACGGTGAGGTCCGGCGAGCGCGTGAGCGCCAGGTCGGCCGCCACCAGCCGCAGCGGGTAGTGCGGGAACAGCGCCTGCACCTGCCGCGCCATCGCCTCAAGCTGCGCCTCGCCCGCCGGCGCCGCGCGCACGCGCGTCACCTCCACCGAGAAGCTCGGCAGCCACGACACGTAGCGCGACCCTGAACAGAAGAGGGGAAACATCGGTACACTTCATGTTCATTGGAACATTCCTCGAGTAATAATAGCCGATCTATGGAATGCCACTCGATACAATTATAGTACAAAAAATCTATATTACGTCCAATGAAGATCAAAATTATTAATTCGATAAGTAGATTCTGTATAGATTTTTATTAACGTCCCTAATCCAACGCCGCTTCGCAAATAGTTTTAACCCAGAAAAATAAACTAACTTACGCCTAATAAAAGAATAAGGCGCTTATACGATATTGAATATATTACAATAACAACCATGAATCCAATTAAACACTAGTAATATCTATCACTTCGCACAACCGGCCACCAATTCGCACTTGGCCAGCACGGTAGACTATGGCCTAAAACTCTCTCATTCTGACAGAAGACTCGTACCCAGCAGTGAAACAATTATAGGTTAACGAGAATATCAATCATTAATTTCAAACAAAAATCCGTTAACTGCAACAATATAACACCCTTATCAGATTCACATCGTGAAAATAACTTCAGCCTACTCATATAACAATTTTAAACAATACTGCAATTATACCCAAAATAAACAACAATACCTTATTGTCATTGCACACTTTGGGAAAATTAACATACAATGTGGCCGAGCACAGTACACTCAAATACTTTTTATACTCCGTTCGCATTGGGTCAAACCCTTCTCACTCTGAGAGGAGACCCGGGGCTAGCGATGAAAGCATTGTGCGATGTTTGCGTATGACCTGGCGCTGTGTTGGAACGTGTCCGACTCCATTCGGATATCTTCAGCCTCAGGAGCAGGCAGCACGCAGCACACAAGAGAGAGAACACCAGCGCCCACGCAGCAGTGCGTCCTGGCATCTAATGCATTCTGCCTTGTGGATAAACTACGCGCACGGAACGGAAACATATACATTTACGCCACACTATGTTACATTTTGACAACAATTTTGAAGATTGTATGACAGTTCTTACTGTGTCACAATGACAATTCTTTTTAAAAGACTTTTCTATTTTTAATAGAGGTTTCAAGTTATTTGACATGTGTTTAATTATTGTACAGTGTCAAATCATGCATGTATGGTCTAACAAATTGGTAACGTACCTTTATTTTATTTTTTCAAAGAGAAAAAAACTGTCACGAGAATGCTACCTCCTCAAGCATCCCAAATCAATGGATGTTTGTTAGATTCACAACCATATTGACAATATACATTATAATCATCGATCCTTTAGCATGTGTATAAGTACTTACACAAAGAGCAAATAAAAATTGACAGTTTTGAATTGAAGGAATGTGAAATACTGGCAAAAATGATATTATCTATTAGCACATAGATTTAGTTCGCGAAACATTTTGTTTTGCTTGTAAATGCAATATACCACACGGAATTATATTTTTTACTTTATATATTTATTATTGACTATTCAGATAAGTAATCTCTATTAGGTATGTTTAGTGATGACGGGTCCATTTGTTTAATGAAATAGTTATTATGATATAACGCAATAACCACCACAACGTGGGAAATAGTCGCGTGACGTAATTAGATAATATTAATGATCACCACAGAATATAGTTTATAGCAGAAGTGACATTGAAGAAATTAATACGTGAAGCAAAAATTTGTGATTCGTTTTTAAGATACTTGCCATTGGCGGAAGAGTATGAATTTACGCAAGACTATAGTTGAAGTAGAGAAGGATTCCGCAATGCTAATATTTTTTTCAAATAATGCATAAAACATACGTAAAATCGACTAAAAACACATTACATAAGTTGCATTTATAAACGAACATTCCATGTCTTACTATGAAAACACATAACGTCAAAAATGTCAGATGTATTTGTCAAAATACCCGCTATTGCTTTTAAATGCAGCTTAGTTAATTAACCTCTTTTTACTTTTAACGGGTGCCTTCTAAATAACTTAAAAATTATTACAATTTATTTAAATTAGAGAAATATTTGTGCTACTTTGGACAATATGAAGTTTAGTTTTTTTAATTAAAATTACGCTCAAATTTTGACCGTTGCGACGGTTGACTAGTTGAGGGAAACGAACCTACTTATGATTGTGAATACATAGTTTATTGTATGCAAAAGTACATAATCATAATTATATAAAAAGGATTGGAAACCGGCTGACATCCATCAAATCAATAACTTTCATGTAACCTAGAGATAATTATTATATTTTTTGAGTATATTGTACTAAGCATTTTAATAAAAAAAAATTTTAAACAAAAAATACAACCGACTTCCATGCCACATAAAAGTAAAAAATAATTTAAATACATGTTGGTTTAGAGCAAACACAGTTCTTAGTACATAGTCCCGAAGTCGGCGCTTACCATATTTTGCTGGATCATGACGAAACTACATGTATCTTATATGAGCGCCGACTTCGGGACTATGTACTAAGAACTGTGTTTGCTCTAAACCAACATGTATTTAAATTATTTTTTACTTTTATGTGGCATGGAAGTCGGTTGTATTTTTTGTTTAAAATTTTTTTTTTCACGCTTTTCAGTCACGATAAAATCAGTTATGGCTGTTGCTAGTCGTCCGCTAGCCGGATGAATAAAATTAATTATTCGTCCGATTTTCGGATGAATAAAATTATGTGCTGACGTCATCATCTAAAAATAGACTTCTTTAACACAACCGGTCGGGGGCGCTACCGCGCCCCCTCCCTTAGATTCCGAATTGGAAAAATCTGTTCGAACCTAACCTAACCGAATAAAACAACTTTTTCTGAGTAAAAAAGTTTATTTAAAGAATAGACCTATAATTATCAATATTTAAAGTAGAAAAAGTAATATAAACCTTATAACTAAGAGTATAATTCAACTGATACTGATAAAAATAACCCATCCAATTTAAAAAGGTTGGTAGTACTCTTGCATCTTTCAGGTAATTGTATTCAAAGTGGAATTTTTGATCATAATTATATCCTCTCCGAAACTCATTGTTGGTATTGTGAACAACAACATTATGTATACGTAAGCACAATATGGCCGATGCCTACGGTTTAAACTTGAAGGACCCCAGCATTATCAGGGTTGAGGAGTTGAAGGTCAAAATTATCATGTCATATCTTTGCTTAGTAATCTCATTACATATACGTAAGCACCATATGGCCGACGCTTATGGTTTAAACTTGCAGTACCCTGCATCATCAGGGTTGAGGAGTTAAAGGTCAATTTTCTTATCATACGTCTTTGCTTTGTAAATATATTACATATCCATAAGTATCAAATGGCCAACGCCTATGGTTTAAGCCTGAAGTACCCCTGCATCATCAGGGCCGAAGAGTTGAAGGTCAAAATTATCATGTCATATCTTTTCTATGTAATCTCATCGCATGCACGTAAGCAACAGATCCCCAACTTCTGTGGCTTGGGCTTACAGTACCCTGCATCATCAGGGTTGAGGAGTTGAAGGTCAACTTTTTTATCATACGTCTTCGCTTTGTAAATATATTACATACCCATAAGCATCAAATGGCCAACGCCTATAGTTTAAGCCTGAAGTACCCCTGCATCATCAGAGTTGAGGAGTTGAAGGTCAAATTTTTCATCTTATATCTTTGCTTAGTAATCTTATCAGATATACGTAGCGCTCATGTAGCTAACGCCTATAGTTTAAGCTTGAAGCACCCCAGCATCATCAGGATTGAGGAGTTGAAGGTCCAATTTTCCACCGTATACAACCATTTTTCTAATGTTTTACCTTACATTTTTTTAAATATCATTTTGAATGCGTAAGATTGAAATAGCTAAGTTTTATGGCTTAGGCATTCAATACCCCTGCATCATCAGGATTGAGGAGTTGAAGGTCCAATTTTTCGTCGTATACCTTTGCTTAGCAATGTTATTACAAATCCGTGAGCAACAAATGTCTAACGTTTATGGTTTAAGCCTGCAGTACCCCTGCATCATCAGGGTTGAGGAGTTGAAGGTCAAATTTGTCATCGTACATCTTTGCCTTGCTATCTTATTATATATCCGTAAGCACTAAATGGCCATCACCTACGGCTTGGGCTTACAGCACCCTGCATCATCAGGGTTGAGGAGTTGAAGGTCATTTTTTTTATAATATGTCTTTGCTTAGTATTGTTATAACATACCCATAAGCACCAAATGGTCAACCCCTATGGTTTAGGCTTGAGGCACCCCTGCATCATCAGGATTGAGGAGTTGAAGGTCAAATTTTCATCACATGTCTCTGCTTAGTAGTCTTGTTACATATATGTAAGCACCAAATAGCTAATGTTATAGTTTAGGATAGCTGTAACCCTGCATCATCAGGATCGAAGAGTTGCAGGTCAGATTTTTCGTCAACCTATATAAGCATAGATATATAATACATATTCCAAGTTTCATAAGAATCGATTCAGCAGAAGCCGAGTTATCTCAAATTATCTAAAAAACTTGAGGAGTGGTGGTGGTTTCCCCCCCATAACTCAAAGAGTTAAGCATCACAGCATACCCATGTCCAAGAGAAAAAGTTGCGTGACGAAATTTCCTATCAAATGAAAGAAAGAAAATGGAAATCGGTTTATAAACACCCAAGTTATTCAAGATTTTAAGAAACCGACATTTTCCAATTTTCCGGGAAAACCGCCGGAAGGTTTTCATTTTCCTCAATATGGGACTGCCTGTGAAACTAGTCGCATACAATGTCGTATGAATCGTGTCGGTAGGCCGACGATTTCTAGCCATTTCGCCCGAACATACATAAAAAAAAAAAAAAAAAAAAAAAAAAAAAAAAAAAAAAAAAAAAAAAAAAAAAAAAAAAAAAAAAAAAAAATACGTGACGAATAGATAACCTCTTTCCTTTGGGAAGTCGGTTAAAAATATAAATTCTGTATTCATATCCCGTATTCATGTATTTGAATATTGGAACAGCTGCAGATTGTTTACATTCATAAATTTCTTTCTTTTTTTTTGTATGAGACCATGCATCTGTATTGCATTGTAACATTTCACACATGGTTTCTGGGTATGAACTCTAGATATTACTGGATTAATTGATAAAGCTGCTCTGGGAGCATATTTCTGTGTCTTTAGTGAAAAGGGGAATAAGTCTAAAATCGTAGGTATGCCTTTGATACGCTATGATAAATCGAAGACAACTATTATAGTATTTATGAGTGGCAGTATCAAACTTTTTAAAACTACTCGGACACCTATCATTGTAGAAAAAATAATAATATGGGGCTTCGTCGCTTCGGGATTTTCCCCGCCCAGTGTGTAGTTGCCTATTACTTGCTTTGTCTCTAATGTGTAATTAAATTTAACTCAAACAATTGTAATTTGCTATTTTTTAACAATTTTAGTGTGAGTCCATTAAAAACGTATACAAGAGGTAAATTTGAAAATTTTTAGACCGTTCTTCGTAAGATGGGGTTAATTTTTTTGACCCTCACCCTTTTAATCGTACGTAAGCAGCTTGTTTAAAATTACATTTCTTTTGTAAATAGTAATAAAATTTAACAACATAATACTTAAATCGGGACTACTAAAGCATAATTAACCCATATTTTAGGCACATGATTTAATTTTGAAAAAAATATGGAATTCTACCAGCAAAAATTACACGCTTTCTACACTCATAACCCCACAGTAGGATTTTCTCCTATGTCGTGGGTACCATAGACACATACAAGACGAATACACAAACACCCAGACCCAGAACGGAATTCTAAACTCATTATTCACATACCTGTCTGGCCCGGAATCGAACCCGGGACCCATTGCGCGTCAGACCGGTAGGGTAACCGCTCCGCCACGGTTGTCGTCAAATTACCTTTCCATACAAAATTAATGTCTACGTGGAAACTATTCTATGGTTGCTAAACTACATATAATAATATAATGATAGTGATTATAACGTGTTATTGGTAAGCGTCGTGCGGCAGTTTCTCATACCGGTTACAATAAGGTAATTGTTAAATCACGATCATTTATTGCCACGTGAGACAAATCCATTATCTGCGGATCTAATTACGAGTAGTGTTGTGATTATTTGCTGTTCTACTTGTTTTGTTTCAATCTCAAACTGATTACTGTTTGTGTATCGTTTTGTAGCTGTGTTTAATTCTATGTATGGGGAATTTTGTAAAAAAAGTATAATTTTTGACGTGACACCGTATTATAATTCGATGGAAATGGCTGCACGCACCAAAAAACATGACTCATGCGGCGTTACCTCACTCTGAGGCGTTCCATTTAAGACTTGAAGTGCAAGCGAAAACGTGGAACGAGCGACAAGAGGCATAATCAGCCTCCGCGTTCGGCAGCGTTCGACATCTGTCCTCTCCTACTTGAGTGAACGATGCGTCTGCTTGGACAGCTGCTATACAAAAATGCAACCATTCCATCAGTATTTTCTTTAAACTGACTTTACAAACAACCGACTTTTTAAAGTATTTTTGTGTTCCTGAATTTAATATAAAAATACCGCAATACGTACAATGTATTTATAATTACGACTTATTGTGAAATTGTCGTATTAATATGTATATATTTAGTATTCGTACAGTTTAATTTTATTCAAGTGTAGTACCTACCTACTGCGAAAAATATATAATTTTGAAGTTTAAATATAAACTTACATGTAATTAATAATGGAACAAAAAAGTAATGCATTATTCTGTTCCAAACTGATAAATGTACTACACTAAAATGTATTTTAGTCATTTTCGGTGAATATATTGTATCCAAAACTCTAGATTTGGCCTTGGTTGTGGCCGTTACCTGTAGATCCCAACCGTTCTTGCAGAATAATCATTGTTGTAATTTTAATTTTTATGTGTTTCCTTTTTACATTGTCTCCTTTTTATTATCTATTTCAATTCATTATATAATATGTATGCTCTAATCTTTAGTTAAGGAATAAAATATTTTTTTATGCATTTTATTTTTATATTGTATTATCTTCATTTTGTTAGCATTGACACTTAGCACTTGTACCTGTGGTACAAGCAGGGCGATGTAACCTACGGTAGCCGCTGATCAACAGTCGTGGCGTTCTTCAACCCTACAATTATACCTTCATGTATTTTGACTCTCTATATACGTAAATTATGTAAGTATAAGCTTTTTTTTTTTTTGCATTTTCACACTAACTCGGTTGCGCTTGTAGTGACGTCACATGATCACGTGTGAGCTGTAAGCGTCTACGTGTAATCGTACATGTTCCGGAATTATTTTTTCCTCTTTATCTTTACATAGTATAAAACAAAGTTCCTTTCCGCCGTCTCCTTCTAAAGTAAGCAATGAATCTTTATACGGCTTTCGCTAATGAAAGGGTCGATGAACGAGGAAGGTTTTCATATTCGAAAAATGCAATTTGCTACTCGAAAAACCAGGTAAAATATCATAACTTTAAAATTAGGCGGACTTTAAAATAAAATCTTACATTGTATTCTTGTAATGTTGATTAAAAATCTTTAAAAATTAGTGTAAATGGTTTTTAGAATATTACTTGAATTCGTTTTTTGTTGAGATACATATAAGTTCGCTTTACTGCGTTAAAATGAGTGAACCGTGGGTTGCACCTTGGATAGTTAGGCTGTTCTGGGCAGAATAGGGCTACGGTATTCCCTGACTGTCCTAAGAGGCGAATAAGGAGGTTCTGGGGTTGCGGGTGGTCCGTGGGAGCTTGATTCGTTCTATGAAGCAACCTCTACAAGGATGGCAGTGTGTATGGTCGCATAATATCGTAAATATCAGACGGTGCGCTCGCCTGGGTGGAGCCTGATGGGGTAACGCGCTCCGAGGACTCCGGTGTCGTACCTTTCGAGATTTCGGGGTCTTCGTAGCTCTGAGAAAGGCTACCGGGCTAATGCGGTAAAAATTCTACACAAACCGGCGTCGGGTATCAACAAAAACAAAGTGTGGTACCGATCGACAAAGTGAAAGAGTTGGATGGGCCGGAGTCCTCTTCCGGGTATTGAGGTAACAAGCCCACATGACGCGGAGATTAAGAATAACTAAAACGTTGTTAAGTGCAAGTCGAGTCGTCGCGTGCGCACGAAGGGTTCCTAAAAGGTAAAAATACGACAAAAAATAATGGGAGGGGCTACAACAAACATTTTTTTGTAATTATATATGTTACTATGCTCTTTTTATGTTACTCTGTTGTTAGCTTTGCTATATTCATGTTACTCTATTTTTAGCATTTGTTGTTATAGCGGCAACAGACATACATGATCTATGAAAATTTCAACTGTCACGGTTCAGGAGATATAGACTAGTGACAGACTAGTAATAGGATTCTGATTTTACCGTTTGTGTACGGTACCATAGTGTAGTACTGACCGTCAAAGTGGAAGAGATGGTTGGGGTTGCGCGGCGGGCGCGCGGGCAGCGGCGGCAGCGCGGGCAGCGCCGCCAGCGCGCCGCCCGCCGGCAGCTCCGCGGGCGGCGCCGCCGACAGCGCGCGCCGGCACGTCGGGCACGACGCGTCCTGCTGCACCCAGCGGCACAGGCACGAGCTGCACGCAAACACAACAGTTTACTATCATCGCATTCAACGACCAAACGACCATGCAGTTCATTGGTTAGTGTCAATGCCCATGGGCATATGTAACCAAATTCATATAAAACATGAGTTCTATCTGAATTCGATCGCAGATGCGTTGCTATTCCCAAGGGCTATGATGGTCGCCTTATATAAAAGTGTGCTGGCAACCACACTCTTTCATTGATACGCAAAAACTGTTTCATGCTAGAAATAAGTGTGATGGTCGTACTACCCCAGTCGAACTACACTTATTCTCCCACCTGATAAACGGTTTTTACAACTTTTTCGGGAAAATTTAAATAATTTTAATTGAATAAAAAAACCGACATTATTATTAAACGTTACATGTATAATTCAAATATTTAAATAACTAGGTAATTGTTAAACAAAACGTAATACATTAAATCCAAGTGTCGATGACACCTCAAGTTAATACCTAAATGAATAGAAATAAACAGTTCCATGTTGATATTTTAACTAGGCCACTGATAAGGGACCGTAATTATACTAAAATAATTACGCTAAAACAATGTCAAATTTATTTTCGGAATCCGTATCCATCTGCTGCATGAGTCAACTACACTTATGCTTTTACAAATTGCAAGATAGGGTTTCCAGGGCCCAGACGACCCGAATATTTTGGTGGTTGTTATAGCCTCATACCAACTCCAACTCAAACCAACCCAACAAAAACCATTGAAATTCCCGAACCGCTCGTCAGAAGGTCTCCTTGTAAACGAAATCAAATGTATACTAAAAAGAAATGAAATGTATTTATTTTGTATATGCCACTTACAAATTGTCAGTTACATTTTTTTTTCTTACACTACCGCCGCATCAGAACACGACCTCAACTCAGAAGATCCGGCAAGAAATTCAACGGGTCTATCTTCTTTGTTATTTATATATTTTTTTTATATAATTACAATCATGTTTTTTTTTACATGGTAATTAAAGTTAGCTCTAGTTACTCACTTATGGAATAAATGTGCGCAGGGCAACTTGCGCGCTTCCTTCATGGGCTCCCAGCAGATGGCGCAGTTGTCCTGGTTCTTCTCCACCTCCTCCGGGCTCGCCATCGGGTAGCTGAAAATGAAACGTATATTAGAAATCGTAACATAAATTAATTTAAGCAAAATATGCGAGGTACTGTGGTACGTGGTATGAGGTATGAGGTATTTGACGACCCGCGTGGCGCAGCGGTTACCATACCGTTTTGACACGCAGTGGGTCCCGGGTTCGATTCCCGGCCAGACAGGTATCTGAATGATTACTTTAGATTCTTGTTCTGGGTGTTTCTGTTGATGTATTCGTCTTTGTGTGTGTCCATGGCACCCACGACACAGGAGAAAATCCTACTGTGGGGCTATGAGTGTAGAAAGCGTTTTTGTTGTTCCCAGATTTAAAAAATATTTTTTTGGCACAACGGCAAAATCGTTACAGTATTTGAAAATAATTGTATTTTTTTCAGTACAGATATTGTAATAGCACTAATAGTGGCTGTAACCTGTTATTCTAATAGTATTAACATTATATTTTTAATTCAGTGAATATAAAAAAATACATGAATTGGATTATACATCTGTTAATCCTTGAACGAAAACATACAATTAATATTCTGCCTTCGTTTTTTAACATCTTAACATTAATTAAATGCAAATTTACCTTCTCGCTTATAATTCAAAGACAAACGTTAGCGTAATTTTACACAACAAAGGAGGTTAACTGAATAATAAGCCATTGATATAGCGTTTGGATTCAATAAAATGAATCACCCGTTCAAGGCTTGGGGGTGGCCGCTCGAAGCCATCGACCGGCGGTCAGCGACCACCTAATTTATTTCAAACTGAAACTAGCTGAAATAATTTAGAAACCAAGTATATTCGTTACTGATGAATGATGAATCATTACGTTACATTTTTATTACCCATGGCCCATGTAGTCTTCGTGAAACATTGTAGTTTGCCGGTTTAGTACATATTTTGCTTATTTTTATAGTGGTTGAGTCATTTGTAAAATACATTTTACACATTGATTAATAAAGGTGATTTATTTATAAGGTGACTAACAGCAGACCAGTAATAAATGTAAATTTCACATTCGAAGCTTCCAGTACCTCGTCGTCCTCGTAATACGTACATAATACGTACGTACGTCCTAATCATACCTCAATTGCTTCTATGTACCCGACCGCGTAAGGATGGTAAGGTTTTTCGAGCGTTTGTTTGTATGTATGTCCATTTTAATAAGCAACCAAGTTATGTTGGTGGCGGCCGGAGGTCGCAGAGAAACTCAAAATCATCGTAACATTTATTAAAACTAAAATATTAACTACATTTTAACTTAAAACTAAAAGGGTGAGACCGAGTCAATGTTAGAACTCGGAATGATGTCCATTCCCACGATATGTGGGAACGTTCTAGGTGCTGCGTCAGCTCCTCGGGTTGCTGGCTGGGACGCGATGCACTAGGGCTGTGCATCAACGTTAGGGTTATGTAACAACCAGGTAAATATTTTAACTACATTTAGGTAAGTCAATAAATATAAAACATGTTTGTTTTTATTTGAGTCTTCAAACCAAGGGAGAACGTGTTTATTATGCATTAAAATGCATGTATGAGATACATGTAGGTACTAGATAACTGTAATTACCAGCATTCATTACCAAATGTGAGCAGTGATAGCCTAATGGTTGAAACTTGCGCTCTCGATCGGGAGGTCCAAGGTTCAAACCCAGGCACGCACCACTGAATTATGTGCGTATTAGAAATTAATTATCACTGCTTTTCGGTGAAGGAAAACATCGCGAGGAAACCTACACACTCGAAAGTTCTTTAAAAAAAAGTTCTCGGAGGTGTGTGAAGTCCACCAAGTCACACTTGGCCAGCGCGGTGGACTATGGCCTATAAATCTCTCATTCCGAGAAGACCCGTACCCAGCAGTGAGACAATAATGAGTAGACGACGACTACTAATAGTGTTGATGGTTCATCAGCATAAAACAATGTAAGCTTATTTATCTAAGTACAAATATGGCCTGATACTGATAGCAAGGTAATCCTAATTTGAGTAACCTATTGAGCATTGAGATTGTTATCAAGGTCATAATTACGATTATCGTAACGATAAACGATTTATCGATTTTGTTTTACATCGAAAAGCTAAAACCTCCAGAATAGAGCATATTTCCGCATTTATTTAAATACCTTATCTAATGTAGCAATATGATACAGGCTTTTTATGCCTCAAATGGTTTTATGCCGACTATAAATATCAAGGTTCTATATGTGTCAAATAGTTTTATGATTCGAATTTCCTTACGGGTCCTCTCCGTCCTAAATATGATTTTATTTCATGGTGATCTGAAATATAATTGAGTTTACAGTGTAGTAATCTTGTCCACACTCCGCCGGCACCGCGGTTGTTTAGCCTAATTAAAAAAGATTTTTACGGCCAAACACCATACGTCATCTATGGACACTGGCAACACCGAATTGTCACTTCTTTTTCGCGCTTTTATGGCATCGCGCTATTATTTTTTCAAAGTTTTGTAAAATGTGTAAAACTAAGCAAAACTTATGGAAAAATGGAAGAAAATGGAAAGTGACAAAGAAAAGCCAGGACGGAATAGTGGAAATCGCAGGAGCAGCACTCTACAAAGCAATTTCTCAGACCGGAGGATTCATTGGTTATGTTTCAACAAAAAGGTATGTAAGAAAATAATGATTTACTGTAATAGTAACAATACATAAGTGTGAACAATATAATAAACAATACAAAACTTAAGAACTCGTACTTCAAGTTACAAATTCTGTAAGCGGACTTGGAACTGTAATGTATGCAGAACTAATAAAGTACTCACTGGATATTTTGTGTCAATTTGTTGACACAATATTTTGCTAATATTCAATAATGAATAAAATGCAATATACTTAACTTAATATGCAACAAATATTTTTATATATTACGCACCAGAGTCATAAAATACGAGGTGCTCGTATCAATTCGACAAAAAATAGTGCTATGAATATAATATAGGTAGGTACCTAAAGTGATATTGTTTTCAGGAACCTAAAGTGATATTGTTTGCATAAGGAGCATGCAAGTTGTAATATTGTTTTCAGGTAGCAAATGTGTTAAAACACTGCTCACCATAACCATTGAGTACGAGATACTCGTGTGTTTCATTGCCAACACTAAATGGTTTTCATATTTACCATTAAGCACGAGATGCTTGCGCTAACATATCTATGTGGCAAATGGTGAATATCTAACGCACCTGGACCGTCGAGTACGAGATACTCTTAGTGTTACATTGTTGACACTAAACGGTTCTCTCATTCGCCATTGGGTACGAGATACCTGTGTTAACATTTTTATGTGACAAATGGCTTGAATGCTTACTTCACTCTAACTGTACAAGCAATCACACAGCACAAGAAAAGGTTTGCTATCCATGGATGACCCACACCATGCTATACCTAATGGAACATTAAACTAGCTCTGTCATGCTTACATTATTAAGTAACCATTAAGAGAGTCAGAAAGCCTTCATGATGCCATTGCAAAACAAAAACATGTGGCTACTGTCAAAAGGGATAAATTAAAGTTTATCCACATCGGGGACATTGGTACCTATACTATATGGAAAACTTTCAACCATCTGAGATCTCTAAAATTGGCCAACTTGTGGGTAGCAACTGTACAAGTGATATACTGTAATGGAATATTTAGTACAAGTATAAAATATCAATAAATGGGGTTTAATGGTATACATAAAAATAGTTATTCTATAACAGGTGTATTAACTTCAAAGCAAATGTAACTTAGAATATAACAATCTTAACGAGGCTCACCGGACAGCATTAATGTTATATTCATGCAACAGAATCATTCTGGAAGTCTGATATCTGCATTACTATTCTACAATTGCTTGGAACTTAATTTTTACTTCATTAAATAACTTTACCAAGCATATTTAAACATGGAAGTGATATATTGTAATACTATTGCATTCATATTACCTGTAATAGTAGTTGTGCTAGTGTGTAAAAATGAATAAATCTTGGTTGATATTGACCTATACATAAATATAAAGCAATATATTTTTCTGACACTTTTGAGTTACATCTACTGTGTTAAAAATTGAACTAGAAAGTGATAAAACATATTCTAATTTATAAAATTTGCATTTACAATACAACAAAGTTCAGTTCAATGAAACTCATCAGAAGTATTTACCTGTGACAGGTAAGGGTATTTAAAATAAAACCACTAGCATTAACCATTCCAGAAAGAAGATATTTGGTTAACAACAGAATAAACAACATTTTATATGTATCAGGTGACTGGGCTATGTACAAAATTATTCTTTTTGCAGCAATATAAAGTGAAGTTAATGCAATTTTTTCAGATTTCTGACTGTAGTAGGTTGTGTTATCTATTTTGTAGTATCCCTACCACAGCATTGGTTCTGCAGAATAAATTAGGTCATAGATGGGACTACAGTTACCTCTACCTAATCTGATCTACCAGAAAGTTCAAGCAGGCACATTCATTGGGCTTATCAATGAATATGCTATCCATGTAAATGGGTTTCATGGAATTTAATTTTTACTGACTTACATGTACATGTCACAAAAATAAAACTTTGCAGTTATATAAAGTTGGATTTCGTACATTAAACCAAAATCTATATCAGTACAGTCTTAAGGGTCCTAAGGGTGTAAAGAGAAATATTAATCACAGTTACCTATATCATATAAGTACCCATATTGCAAATAACCTTAGCATTGGGTTCGAAGTAAAATCAAGTTAGAAGTATTTAATTGGAACAAACCATTTAAAAGTTAATTAACTCCATAAATACCTACAATGTAATAGTTGACAGTGGAAATTACCTCTGGAGACTGTCCTGGGAGACAAAAGACTGTCATAATTATTATAAAATTTCAAATGACACCATCATCTAGTTCTGGAGCATATAATTAACTTACATAAAATAGTTAATTCCCATGTGAATATCAAGTCTTGTTATCAAATAATGAAAATATATGCTTACACCTATTGTACTCAGATTTAGACTGTCATACCTTCATATTTAATGGTCAGGAATAATCACAGAGCTGGAAACTCAGTCTTATAACTTATGGGATAAGTTTAACATCTGCAAATAATCCCTACATCATTGTAAAACATAATTATGATAATAACATGATGTATAATTCCACCAGCATCACAAGTATATAGAAATTAAATATACAAATCTCATACCATCTCTAGTAAACTAATTTTAATTTCAAATTAACAGTTTAACAATTCATTTAGCAATATTGGTTACAGATATTATGTAGCATATTATGTAACAGACCATTAACTCTGACATACAAATAGGGCAATCTTATGAAGATACCCAGTCTCTTAAATTTTAGTTTGAGGAAAAATAATAAAAAAAAAAAAAAAAAAATGAAAAACAAATGTGCTTTGTTTGCTAGCAAAACTTAAGTTACGAAACATTATTTGCATTACAAACTCACATCAAGCATGTATGTGATTATAATACAATAATAATAATGTTATTACATTTCTGTATATTGGTCCAGTGATTACCTAAATATTTTGCAGATGCACAGAGATTGAACACTAGGTGTCTGTATGAGATTTAAAACAAGAGAACAAATATGATGTCAGTGTATTTAGTATACAAATCAAACACTGGTGGAATTTACAGAGGAAATTATAATAATTATACTTATTGATATTTCAACATCACTACATCTTTTTATTTTCCAGGAAAATAGTGCTACATCGCTTCATTCATATGGATTCATAAGATGTGAAACTTCTTCGGACTGGAATATGGGAAAATATATGTCAAGATATAAAGTAATGATCTGCATTAATACAAAAATGATAAACATGAAGATAATATAAGTAACAACTTTATTATTGTCAGTCATTATGTATGTAACTATTGAAGAGCAATGGATTCCTGTCTTCAGGGATCCTTATAGACTATAAAAGTCATACCCCATGTAAGTAAAACTGTTTAACTAAATCACCATGCAGTACTGAATGACCTCATGAGGGATTAAAACAATTCAGTACTATGGGGACTGAAAATATTATATACATTAAGAATGATAAGACAACTAACATCTAATACATATTACTGAAAGGTATGAATATTTTATTAACACTACAGCTGGAACCTATTATGCGCCTCACTGAGGCTTGATACACATTATAATCATGTGGATACACTATTTGAGTCTACACATATTTAAGTTAATATTGCCAAAATATAACCAACATATGTACAAGTAAGACTACATAAGTTCAGCATATAACAAATTGGTTATTAAGCATTAAGAATCCTTTACTATATAAACAAATATATATTATTCTATCTATTCATAAATATTCAAGGAGTGTATCAATAAGCACTAAGACCAGCTTTGTAAAAGATAGCTTTAGATCATTCATTTATATATATGTATAAGATAGTATGGGAATTATACTTACTAGCAATGAATTTAGATAGTTATAATAAACTATTATCTGTACACATATGGATAATACTTTTATATTCTTAGTATACAGCCATATGATAAGTAATTTAAATTTACATTGTAGTTCATACATACTTACCAGATCTAATTTGATCTGAATAGTTCGAAAGTGCTGTAATAAATTATGACAAAAATTTTTTTTTTTTGAGATTTACTGCAGGATAGGTTCTTATTGAGATCAACTTGATCACTATTAATGTGTCAAATAATATGTGTACTAAGCTTGTTCTATATTAAATTATTTACATAGTTGTATACATATATTATGACATTATTTATAAAATTTATGTAACCTCGATTTGGGTAACATTGAACATTTTTTACAATATTTGTGATATTATAATCTGTTTTATATTTATTGCACCTTGTTTTTATTAAATGAATAGTGTCCTTTTTAGCTGGTTTATTAATCTAACACAATAAATTTACGGAGAAAACAATTAAACTATCCACAATTACCCCTAAAACTCAAATTCAAAGTTATCCTTAGTTTTGGGTAACTTTGAATATAATTTTTTGAGGATATAAAATCCGTCATTAATCGAATATTTTAAGGTCTGAGTAAAATTAATTAACATATTTTTGTTAATTAAAACCAAATCTATAAAAAATTAAATAAAAAATACATTTATTTTGATATATAAATACAATAGACAACTTGGTCTTGCCATATGAATCAAGGTCGATCAATTTGGTGGTAAAATAAGATACTAGTTTTTTTTTTGATTATTTATTCCATCCATCCATAGGATGGACGGAACTTCGGGTACCTTTGGAAGGTTTCCCCCTCGAAAACAAAAAAAAAAAGGATGGACGGAACATGGACATAACATAGGCCTCCCCTAAATGGCGCCACTCCAACCGGTCCTGTGTCCTCTGAATCCAACGGTTTCCCGCTGTCTTCTTCAGGTCACCGGTCCATCTGGTATGGGGGCGACCGGTACTCCTTTTGCCTAAACATGGTCGCCACTCGAGGACCTTTCTTCCCCATCGGTTATCGGTCCTACGACCGATGTGGCGGCCCATTGCCACTTCAGCCTGCTAATTTTGAGAGCTATGTCGGTAAGCTTCGTTCGTCTACGGATTTCATCGTTGCCAATCATGTCTCGTAGCGAAATTCCGAGCATAACCCTCTCCATAGCACGCTGAGCGTCAGGGTCGCTCAGCGTGCTCAGAAAAAAATATTTTTTTATGATACAGGTAACTTTGAACCGTTCAAAGTTACCCATATAACATCCAATTTCGACGTCGTCAAAAGTTTAACAGTTTTACGCAATATTCAACATGGGATACGGAAAGTATAGTTTCAAAATAATAATATACAATATACATTTTAAAGATAAACACCAAAACACACCTGTTTACGGTAAGTTTTATATTATAATTGCTATTTCAAAATGAAGCATCAAACACTTGCAACAACTTCACTACGGAAAAGGCGGTATTTTTTAAAATTATGACATTTACAGGTACCTTTTTTTTACTTTCATTGCTATTACAACATTTTGGCAAACCATTTTACGCAGGTACGATATTGAAACAACAAGAAGTTTCCATGTAATAAATTAATATATTTTTTTCACAACTTTGTTCAAAGTTACACCGCTGTTCAATGTTACCCAAATTGATTGTAATGCAGTTATTTTTCTTTTTCTATTTTTAATAAAGAAAGGAAAACAATATTATCTAGACAAGGAAATTATCCATTAAATTCAATTCTATTTACAAATGTTGTATAATGCATTATGATTATGCTATCACATTTGTTTCATCAAAATTTGTGGACGTTAAGACATAAGCCTAGAGCAGTAAACATTCCTAAATTAATCATTATTACTGCCTTTCGCAGTATTAAATTAAACCATTTTTTTAGTAAAGCACATATTGATTGTCATCATTGGCATTCACTATGTCTAGTTATTATATTGTAAATATTTAATGTGAGTTTCCCTATTATGGATTTTAGAATATCTTTTACCCATAAGATACCGTAACAATAAATGTTTAATTATTTGAATTAGTTTAATTCCATTAAATATATATATTGTTGCAGCAGACTCTAAACATCTACACTGTAAACTCAATTATATTTCAGATCACCATGAAATAAAATTGAGAATTAGACGAGCTTACCTGTAAGTGAAGTCTGATTCTAATTTTATGAATGGTGATCTGAAATATAATCACCCACCCACCCAAATCGAATAAATCGATACCCAAACTGCAACAATAAAACATATTATAATTCACAACTGTTTATTATGTAATATAACTCAATTACATTATTAAATCATATAATTCAACAGTAAACAGTAAAGTGTCTCCTTGATGAGGAAATGGATATCATCAAGGATAGCAAGGGGAAATAATACTCTCTAAAGCAAGTGACAATTCGGTGTTGCCAGTGTCCATAGATGACGTATGGTGTTTGGCCGTAAAAATCTTTTTTAATTAGGCTAAACAACCGCGGTGCCGGCGGAGTGTGGACAAGATTACTACACTGTAAACTCAATTATATTTCAGATCACCATTCATAAAATTAGAATCAGACTTCACTTACAGGTAAGCTCGTCTAATTCTCAATTGTCGCCTATACTCGGGGCAAATTCGATCTGGAATAAATGTAAACAAACCATAAAAAATTCTATGTAAGGTTATCACCAACTTGCACGAATTTGTACACAAATGCATTTTATATTCAACCAAAGTAGGCATTACGTATCTGCAAAGTAATTTAATTAAGAAGAGTTGATTAACCAATAAAGACCAACTGCAAGATAATAGGCTAAAACCAGTCAAACAATATTTATTATTATTATTAGCTTTTTATTAGCTTTACCTGTATGTTTGTAACCGACTTCTTTGGGCGCGATTTTGACCCACTTTAAACGGCCAGATTTCGTTCAAACTTTGTAGATTTATTGAGGACCGATGACAATACACTAATTTGATAAAATTATTCCATTTTTTAATTTGACTAAAAAGTAGAAAATAAATAATAGTTAAAAAGAACTAAAAAACACGCTTTTTATAGAAAACCGAACTAAAAAATAGAAAATAAATTTAAAAGATTTAAATTAAGAAAATAGTGTTAAAAATTTCAATGAATATAAATTAATAATAGTGAAAAAAAATCGTTTTATTTAAAAAAAGCGTGGGGTGCTTTTTAAGATATTATCGAAATGATAATCACTCTACTCATATCTGTTAATAAAATATCTATAATCATTGACACCATGCACCCCACGCTTTTTTTTAAATAAAATATTTATTTTTTATTCACACTATTATTAATTTATATTCAACCTTTTATAAGTTACAGGTAAAAGTTAATAATAGGTAAAAGACGGCTGATAAAGCAACAAAAAGTTGCATTCCCCTGCCTGTCAGTGGTTGCTAGGCAGCGCTTTGTTATTAAACATTCCATATCGAATTTGCCCCGAGTATAGTGACCTATAGGAATAACGACAACACAAAATAGTTTTACTTAGACACGATTGACCGCTTTTTCCTTCTTTTTGAATAAAGAATTTCTAATTGAAGATTAAAAAAATAATGCACACAAGTGCAAGTAGGTAAGTGAAGCAAAGCGTATAAGAAGCCAGCATATAAAATAACGATACGTTATTACGCTCGCTTATTCGATTTAATAAAATTCCGTATATAATCGGTCAAAAATAAATAATGACTAACGAGATAATAGAAGGGAAATTTTACAATAATAATAAACACTATCGGGACGTAACGACATAAATTGTTTAACAATTAACTTTTAATAGGCCTTAGGTAATTCGAAATTGATTGCAGTGGAATGATACTAATGGATTTCGGGGCTGGGTTTATCTGGGCGTGATACTGTGCGTTTACAAATTATACAGTTAATTGGGTGAATGTATCTGGGTCTCAGTTTTTAACTTAACACGTGCCCGAGCCCTTAATTGAGTCTCACATTTAACAAGTCTACTCGTGCCCGATTTGTTAATTCAGTTTTAATTGCAGTGCAATTTAGGTACTCATTTCTGCAGCATGTAGTACATTGTTATTAAGTTATACCTGGACGTAATACATACTTTAAATTTTTGCATCCACGAAATATATCCGAAGGAAACAATTGTTGCTAATACAATGTTGTATAGTCGTAGTTTATATCTTACTCAGTTAATGACGACCTTTATTTAAAAAAAATATTATGCATTGTTTTTTTTATTTTATAGCATTTTATTTTGGCTGCAGATCTGAATATGTTTTATGAATTTGATGTAATAAAGGAACATGACTGTTATTTGATGGTAAGTGATCACTGTCTCTCTTATATAAATCAACTATCAACCCTTATTTAAGGTGTTTTCCTGCCTGCAAGAGGCGGAGTGTTAACGGCGGCGGAGCGGGCGAGGAATGGTATTACGCGCTGCACTTTTAAGAACGTCGTTTCATACAAATCTATAATGTTTCTTGCTGATGCTTTGTTTCTTGATGATTCATGGAGTAGCGCGTGAGCAATAATGTATTCAAAATCAATCTCAGCTCATTGGACTCCAATGATATCTGGAGCTGATTTCAGATGTAGACGATTCACGAGCGACATTCGTTGTTATTAGAAGTCGTAAATGAACTGCCATTTCATGTATTACTTCGTTAATAAAAAAAAATAGAAAACCAAAGTCAAAGGCAGCATGAGAGCTGCCGACAGAAGTGATCAAAGAAAAAGTAAACATTTATACAAATTTTCACATTTGACACGCTACAGTTGCGAATTCCATCGTTTTTCTACTCATTAAAAATGCCCAACACGCCTAAAGAAGTTTTCACTTCAAAAACTACAGTGCAATTGTGCAGTAATAAAAAAATAGACACATGCTTTCTACACTCATAGCCCCACACTAGGATTTTCTCCTGTGTCGTGGGTACCATGGACAGACACAAGACGAATACACAAACACCCAGACCCAGAAAATGAATCTAAAATCATCATTCAGATACCTGTCTGGCCGAGAATCGAATCCGGGAGCCATTGCGGGTCAGAGCGGTATGGTAACCGCTCCGCCACGCGGGTCGTCAGTAATACACGTGCAATACTCGTGGCGGTTCTCCACGGTTTGGTTTGCACGCTCATTTTTGCCACGGACGTGAAAGTTGTGGAATGAGCTTCCTCCTGAGGTATTCCCGGAGCGCTATGACATGGGGTTCTTCAAGAGAGGTGCGAAAAGAGCTCTCCTACAAAGCCGGCGATGCTTTGGCAACTCCACTGGTGCTGCGAATGTTCACAGGCGACGGTGACTACTTTCCATCAGGTAGCCCGTCTGCCTTATCGTTAGGTTAAAGTATAAATAAATAAAAAAAATACGTACTTGCGGCTCATGTGGTGCGCGAGCGCGGTGTAGAGGCGGTGGCGGCGCACGCGCGTGAGCAGCGCGTGCAGCAGGTGCCGCAGCTGCACCAGCAGCACCAGCGACGCCATCGACACCACCGCGTTGCTGTACACCACCATGTGCCCCACGTGGCACACCTCCGTCACCAGCGACACCGACTGCGCACACACAAACACACACACACGCGTTACTAACATCGTTAAATCTATCTCTAAACAAATTACTTTAGAGCGCTTTCACATTAGGTCCCAAGCAGCGCGGCCGCAGCGCGACTACAGAGAATGCTTTCTTTTTACGACTATATTCGCAGGATTTTTTTTATTATGGTGGCGCGCTGTACTTTTATAATGGAAATAATAATAAAAAATAATAAATACTGAATAATTATTATAATAATAAGAGAACATCCGTTTCAATCGCGCGGTTGACGCGCTGCGGCCGCGCTACTTGCGACCTAATGTGAAAGCGCTCTTAGTCTTGATAATATTGATATATAAACACGCACACATACAAACATATTCACAAGCTTTCAGAATTTATAATACTAATAAGAATAACATAAATAGAGGTCTTCTCTATTTTTGCACCACAAATGAGCAAATGACGTTCAAAATTTAATATAGTTATTATGTATATACACGAAAATAATTCTTTACAAATCCAAATAACTATTGTGCAATAAGTAAGTGGCTTATTAATTAATTTACGCAACATGGACATTTTACTATAAAATCGGTACTTAGAAACGGTCCGGTGAACGCCGCCAAAATCGACACCCGTCCTAGTGGCGTAAAACTTTGCGTTTTACAATAGGGGTACGACTTATGACACGCTACCGGAAAGACCCCATATACACCATGGGTTACCATGATTTGTTTGTCCATGTAAAAAAAATATCATGTTATTATTTCACTTCAAATTTAAGAGCTTCTTAAAAAGGAAATAAATACAAGTGTTCCTAATCGTTAATGATGTTAATTTAACATGAGGCTGTCATCAATATTATCGTCATTATACAATAAGTGTGAAATTGGAAAATGATTCTTTCAAATAGCGATGAGCTCATATTAGTGTAAATATGAATAAGTTCATACAAGCTAGGTAAGAAAAATAATAACAAAATGAAAGAATCAAAGATCACTATCACTATCCTCGTAACATTGAAGTTGTTTAAAACTACTTGTTTGACAGGTATTTTATTTCTTAATCGAACAAAATGTGCTCATAAATTACAGTACAGTACAGTAATTAATTTTAAAATTTAAATAACCTTGTAGCATTGTACCTAATCTTTATATAATATCGATAAAACTGAGTATATACATAACAATCAGAGGTCAAATGTATAAATTTCAAAATCAGCAATTATAATAAAATACAGATTATACATGCAGACCAAAAAATATAACTTCTGTTTTTTATTTATATAATTTGATGTAAAAAACGTCCAACCGACGATATGGGGTTACCGCCGACTTTGAGACCATAACCAATTCCATATAGAGGAAGGATTCTGTAAGTTAATCACGAATACGTAGCTTTTCCTAAGAATTAACCTGGTCGCTTCTTGTTAAAGTGAGAAGTCGACAACCACGCTCTTCTATGGGGAGCGGGCGTAGCCAGGGGGAGGGTTTTGGGTGGTTAATTGTATTGTGTGGAGGATTGTGGGGAGGGTTTTGGGGGTTCAAACCCTCCCCCCCACTCTAAAAGTAATTAATTTGAATATTAGAATAGCAATATTCAAATATGAACTATTACACACAAAATATGTAGTTAATGTGGATTGGCTCTCATGCTCTCAAGAGAGTCGAACATAGTTATATGGTTCAGTCGGAGAGTTACTAACCCCACACCTACATTATTTTATTTTTACCCAATAGCAAAACCTAGCTATACCCGTGCTTCCATCGTAATGCAAGAACTGCTTCATGCTAGAAAGAGATGCGGCAGTGGTACTTCCTCGGTGGAAATATGCACGTTCTACAACCTTGAGAATATTTTAATACACTGTGCCTCTACACTTCTAGATTTAATTTTTATGCCTAGCTAATAACTATATGGACTAACATTATTCGTTTTATACAAGTAAAGAAATCTTGATCTTTTTTTTTGTTTTTTGTTGTTCTGTGTTTTTGTATGTACTTTAGTTCAATGTTTTTGTAAATCTATTTTGTGTTGTGTCTTAAGTAATGAAATAAATGTTTTATCTATCTATCTATCTATCTTAACAGAAAGTTGTTTCTATATTTTTTTTACCAACCGATTTATGAATGGTGTGTACGTTCGTTTTGTAGTACACATAAATGACTTTTGCCTAACTAAATAAGTCTATGAAAAGGCCCTCTAAATAGCTGCTCTTTACGTTCATGTGACACAAAGTCTGAACTCCGTAAATTGACGTTTGCGAAAGTTGTAAAGTGGATCTTCTATTACAGAGCTGAAAGCGGAGCGAGCCAGCTTGTGAAACTCTGCAACTTTCAACCGGGCCGACAAGTTGACTCGATAGCATTCGAGCGATTCGCTTTCATTACCACATCAAGGGTTCGAGTATTGATTACTTTAGTTTCGCATCAAACGTCGATTCATGCAAGAATTTTCTATTTGACTGAAATTATATTTAATGTACATTTTTTTCGATTTGTTCGACTTATAAAATAAAAAATGTTTTCTTATGAACCGAAGTACCACAGTGGCATGCACTTCATTTGTAGACGTGTGGTCTCTATCGCACATGGAATATCTGCAACCAATCCTAGGATAAATTGGATGAGTCCTGTCTGCGGTCGAGAATGTATGCGTCGCTTCCCTTTAGCAAAAACAAAAATGGTTCTTGTAACTGTATTTATTATTGACCGACTTCTTACTTGATTACTCCGGACTGGGTGAACCAATTTGGATGATTTTTTTTGTATCACACACTTCAAACCAAAACACTGTACCGCGTAATGCTGCTTTCATTTTTTTATTCAAAAATATTTCAGTGCATTTACAAGTCAAAGGCGACAATAGCGCGGCGGTCACGGTACGATGGCCGCACGAGCCCAGCACTTCCCGCCTGGCGCCTTTGCGCAACTTCTCCAATGTTTATATTTACATACTCAATAGACGATATGCTAAATACCATACACTTCCGGCCACATGGCTCGGTAAAGGTAAACAAGCGTCAACCACATATCTATTGTACACACAGTCATTCGATAGGTTGTCATTGTAATTGTATTGTGTGGCTCATTAGTGTATGCAAAGTTTAATATGTACCGTTTATAAACTATTTAAATATATTTCTACAGGCATATTACATGTAAAGTATGATTAATAATATATGCGTCGCCGCTTGTAAAGGAATTTTCACTATTTACACTAAAGTGAATTATTAATTCCGAATAGGAATTGCTGAGTCGTTAGTAAATTTTTTCAAAACAATATATATTTACGTTTTCGGTTACACTTTGCAATGTCCTTAGCAACGATGGGGGAAATCAAAAATAAATATTGTTTAGAGGAATGTAATAAACTCGCAATAAGGTTTAAAGGTGGTAGAGCCAGTGTAGTTCGACCTTGGAAGTACTACCGCCACACCTATTACTAGAGTGAAGCATTTCTTGCGTTCGATGGAAGGGTTTGCTTACCGACACACTTTTATATGAGGCGACCAACATAGTCCTCGGGAATAGCAACGCATCTGTGATTTACTTCAGATAGAACCCGTGTTCTGTATGAATTTAATTATAGATGTCCATGAGCGGCAGTGTCCACTTACCATCAGGTTGACTGCATGCTCGTTTGCTACTTCAGTCAGATAAAAAAAAACTAAGGACACTCAAGTGAACCTAAACAGTTGTCAAGGTCCAAAGAAATCCTGAATGAAGGTCACATATTATTTTCTGAACAGATGCGACTTTAAGTAATATCCGATAGCTGACTTATCAATTGCGATAAGACAAAAATACAAAATATAACGCAATATTGCATTTCTAATATGTACCATAACAACGTTTACCTGTTTATCGAACCACTGACTCATTATATCCGATTTTAAATTCGCACGTGTATGCCAAATTGTTTGTGGTAATATATGCGCATATTTTATTTTTGTACCAAAGTATTATTTATTAACCAACTTATTTTATCGTTACTCGCGTTACTGTACCTACAATATGTAGGTAATATTAATTTATAATCATAAGTTTATTTTTTTTGTCTCTACCACTAAACATGTTTCTTCGCTTTTAGATAGACTCTTAGCATTTGCCAAACGATAATAATAATATACTTTATTTCCTCAAACTTACAAGTTACAAATATAAAAGTGTATTTACATATGAAACCAAAAAATATCTGTAATAAAATAGACATAAAATTGTGGAGAGGCAAAAGGAGGTGGCTCAACATTTGCTGACACAAAATCGGGATTCCGTGCAGCGCTGTTTTTCAGCCATATTCTTGTCCCTAAGTTGTTATGCTGGAGTAATTAAGTGTCCGCCGATTTTTACAATAATTAACGTAACTTCTTACAAATAAATCTGTATATATGTTATAGTCAATTCTCGAAGCTCCTGTGCTCCTAGGATTGACTAGTCAGTTCTTAGGTCTGACTTGCAATCTTAGTATCGCTCACCGGCTCACCACTCACGGCGGCCACAAATGCCGCCACCAGAAGCTAGAAGCGATCGCCGTGTGCAGCGAGTCTATATAAAAACTATAGGAAATATGCTAGTGGCGGCATTTTGTGGCTTTGATCGGTGGCCCGTGTGCGGCGACGCTTAGCCAAAGCCCAAACAAATGAACTTCACTATGACATATTCGTGAAAATAAAGCATTAATAAATTTATCTTTATTAATAATTGGATACAATGCCGACCTTCAAAAGTTTTTTTGGCTAATTCCTAAGCCAACGTAGGTCGTGATGAATGTAGCATTAAGTGGGCACTTACGTCAAAAACGAGATGAGTGTAGTAGGAGGCGGGGCCGGCCGCGTCCGAGTCGTACGCGCGCAGCACGAAGCGCGCCGCCACGTGCAGCGCCGCCACGGCCACCAGCGCGCACTGCCCACAAATAACATATATACAATTTTTACATAGACTTTATCAACATGTATGAAATAGTTTTTCGTAACAATTCTTAACTTTTCCTAATTATAATTTCTAAACACGTTTTTTAAATCAATAAATATGAAAAAATAGCTTCTAGTTTTCAAGAATGGCAAAATAGAATTATGGTGATGTCGATTTTCACGAATACATTCAATAACAAAATGACGATAAGCCTTAATTGGAGTCTTTGAATGATGTACAATATGACAAGTAATACCAATATCTAATACGCTAAAATTTAGATCATGAAGCTCGCGAAGCTTGCTTTCTGATACTACTGAAGCGGATAGGCGACATCATCATTAAGTGTCCATTACCTCAGCAGCCATGAAGGCGAAGGTGTCCTTGCCGGCGGGCAGCCCCCACAGCACGGCCGAGCCGAACAGCGCGCCGGCCGCCGCCAGGATGCCCGCCACCAGGAACAGAAGCCGCGCGTGCGCCCAGCGCGCCGTGTTCGGTGAAGACGATAGCTGCATACCAAATAAATAATGCTAAATACTATAAATAATAAAAATATATTTTAATAAAGTTAAAATATAAAACGACTACGCAGTTCGCGTGGCCTGTAAAGTGGTAGAACGAGTATAGTTCAACCGAGGACGTACCAATGTTAACTGTGTTTCGCTGAAGTGACAACACTTTTCCCGAGGGCTGAGATGATCCCCTCATGTGTAAGAAATATGAGGGGATCATCTTAGCCCTCGGGAGAAGTTACGCATCTGTGATGAATTTCAAATAAAACCGCTTTTCTGTTCCACGTTGAACACGGATGGCAGTGGATGAATTTGAGGAACAAACGAACATCGTTTGTTCCTCAAATTTTATTTAATAAACATAATACATAGTAAGTGGTCACTATCGCCCATGAAGTCAGAACACAAAAGTCAACTACAACGCTTTATTGTGTATCTGTTGCAGTAACCAGTTTTATATGAATTGTAGTTTCGTGCTATACCTATAATCGACTTTTATCAACATCATTATTACAGACACGTGAAATGAGTCACCTGTGTACTTAAACAAATAATAAAAACTCGGTCGTAGGTATATATAATACATGACACAATTAATTTCACTCCCATCTGCCTTTACTTTCAAAAAATTGTATCGTAATTATACAACATTGTGTAAGATGCCATAAGCGTTTATCGATAAGTGACGCACCGCACGCTTCCCTCGGGCTCACAATTTATGTTGCCCCGGGTTTACCCTCCTTGATTTTACTGTAGATGTTAAATTAGTAGAATTTTATAGCTATTGAGGCGTGCAACGCAGTGTTTACTCGCACGTATATTGTAATGACGAACTACTGCTCTACACATGACTCTATACTGGGCCCGTAGCTCATATGTTATCGTGTTTTGTAACTTCAATTTCAAAATGTATTTCTAAATAATATTTTTTCGTACAGGTAAGGAAATGTACATGTATTGTATGTATGTAATAAAATAAATAAATTTTCATAACCCTAAAAACTATCTAACTCCATTACATAAAGGACATACAAAAGAAGTAAAACATCGTTAATTTATTTCAAAGCGAATGATAAACATAGCATTCATTAGACTATTAATTACATAACCCTAGTGACGTGCTCTTGACCTAACGTAATTTCCGAGGAGAACAAAAAAATGAGCGATTACAGGGTGCCAATATTTCCGCATATATTTGCACACAATAATGTGATACCTTCTTAAGCTTGTAACAATTAATTATAAAGTAATAAATATATGGAAGTCCATACCTGTCATGTATTTATTTTCAATAAATTTATTAAATAACATATTAAAGCTGGAAAGCAAACCTGTTGTAATACGAGAAATGTACGTGTACACGAGAACTCGAAAACTATTTAAAAATTCATAAGTTTATGATTAATATTAGACGCTTAATTAGACCACTATGATCTAATTTGATAAATTGAATTTAAATGAAAAACTGTCTCATTTAATCTATGCAACCTTTAGGTACCTATAAAACAATTCTAATATTAGTTTTATGTATATAGCTAAAATTCGTAATTTATTTGAAATACAAGTTCGCTTTGTGGCAATGAAGGCGAGCGTTCCAATCATATGAATGTTATCCCATTATGGTAACAACATATTTCTGAATTACAAGTTTACTGAAAGAAATTCGTTCAAAAGTAGAAGAAAATAAAACAAAATTGCCTTTAAAGTGGCTTCAGAAAAACAATAAGAAAACTCGTACTTTATCAAAGTAATGTTTTCCACAATACATTCACCTATAATTAATCATACTTCATACTAATATTATAAAGGCATTAGTTTCTGAGTGTATGTGTTTGTTACTTCTTCACGTCTAAACGGTTGGGGCGTTGGGGGCGGTTGGGGCTTTCATAAAATTTGGTAGGGAGTTAGCTGACACTCTGGATTAACATATATGCTACTTTTTACTGTGGGAAACTATCTAACTCCCACGGGATAATCGAACAATCGATACATCGTTTTTTTTAACGCGGACGAAGCTGCGTGGTTCATCTAGTTTTACAATAGAAGCAGAATCACCGTGTAGTCGCTAATGATCATTATATCACTCAGTGCATTAGAAAGAGGAGGACAAGTGATAATATTTATGAGAAATCTCTTTATAAAAGAGACAAAGTACCTATACGTTCTCGTCGGTTCCAGACCTTAGCATACAAATCACACACCGTCGTTACGTCAGCGCGTACCGCCGCTTGACCGAGGCCGTGAAACTACATTACCTTAACTTGAGGTTACCTCAAGATTTTAACATTAACACGACATTGGTGGATTAAAGTGGCTTCAAAATTCAGGTTTAGCATCAGTTTGATATGTTTTTATTTGAACAGGTTTTGCCTCTATATAGAATATATTGATACACAAAGCAAATTATTACAAAAATAAAAAAAACCCGAATACTCAAAGTAAAAAACGTAAAATAATTACAATCAAAAATATGGGGCGGCGGAGGCACGAAAGTTGATGGGTCAGCTAGTTAAATATTAACAGCGGAACATAATTAAAAACGATCGTAGTAACTACGAGTAAGTGAATTCATATACGTCATTCAACGATGGTAGAACTAGAGGAGGATCGCCAGAAACAGCATTTTTATCATCAACGCTTTCATCTATCTGCTTCTTTCTAACTTAAAAAGCACCAACAAAAAAGTTATAACTTTAAGAATCACCTTAAATAAAAATTTAACAGTTATTTGACTTTATAACTTACTAGTTTAATCTCGCGGTTTAGAAACTTCGGTCACATGGTAATTAGTTCTCTAGGCCATAAACCATCTGTACCAAATTATGGCATTTATAATATTAATAAGATTATATACTAAAACATTAAAATGTAATATAAAAAACATATACTTTTCTATTGTAACTTCGAAATAGTTTATGACGAAACAAATAAATAATTTTCAACGTACAAAGCACAAGTTACAACTACATATTACCTACGTCAAAAAAATCAATGTTTTCATAACCTTGCCTAAAATTGAGTAATAATTAAATTGGAACATGTTTTTTATTGATTTGAATGAAACACGCTGTATAAGAAATTGTACGTATTGTCGTCGTCGTCAACCCATTATTGTCCTACTGCTGGGCACGGGTCTTCTCTCAGAATGAGAGAGTTTAGGCCATAGTCCACCACGCTGGCCAAGTGCGAATTGGTGGACTTCACACACCTCCGAGAACTTTTTTTTTTTTAAAGAACTCTCGGGTGTGTAGGTTCCCTCACGATGTTTTCCTTCACCGAAAAGCAGTGATAATCAATGTATAATAAGCACATAAATCAGTGGTGCGTGCCTGGGTTTGAACCTCGGACCTCCCGATTGAGAGGGCAAGTTTCAACCATTAGGCTATCACTGCTCATTGTACGTATTGTACGTATAACGGTCTATTATACCGTTGGCCCACACTAGAAAGTCTAGATCAGTGCTACTCAACCTTTTCATTACATACAGGGGCCACAAACATGTTTCAGCGGAGTGATCCCTGGCCGCAAGCAATTTATGATTTTATGAATTTAAGGATTTATGCCGCCGGAAAACAAAAAGAAGGTCGGGAACCCAACGTACTCCAAATTGTCGACCAAAAAAAGCTTGCCAAATAAAAATATGCTGCGCTTCCAACACTTTTTACTTTCTCCCAACATTATGAAGGTCTGGCTATTCTTCGTGCTATCCTTATTAAATTCAGCTGAGCTAATCAAAAGGGCCCGGCGGGCCGCAGATTGAGTATAGCTGGTCTATATACAAACAAAACAGACCCGCATTCCTTGATTTAAATATTAATCCACTTATTATAATAATTAGCCATTGGCGGTGGCTTCATACGCGTATCGACCCATTCAACGTTTGTAACTCCTTCAGGGGTGGAATATCGAGAAGGCGTGTCTCGGTGGCATCTCCATGATAAATTTCAACTTCTATTTAACAATTAAATATTTCAAGGTAATAACTTTAGTAGTTTCTGCTGTGCGTTGATTTACTAAGAAATGCGTGTCCTCCTGTTTCTATATATAGAATACGTTTTTTATTGACAATGTCTTATTAATCGTGGGAAAATGTACACTTATTTTTTTTTTCTTATTAATTTTGTTTAATTGGTCGAGTCGGGAAAAAATATTAACGTGTTAACAAATAAACCAATAAACAGCATTACAAATATTACAACTGAAATAGTCAATCGATTTCCTTGTTTTCGTAAAGGTCTATACGGTACAAAGACCATATAGAAAATCATCAGAAATCATTCATTTATATTTATAAACTTAAAATACCAGGAAATGTAACGTCTAGACAATGAAAATAATACATTTATAATTACCCAAAAGAAAATGTATACATTTGAAGGTTTAACAATAAATAACAAAAAACAAAATATTCCAAGACTACTGTATTCGCTAAGTGAGACCCGAAGACTTCATTACGCGCTCGTCATATGTGGTGTAAAAATTTAAATCATCAACTGACATTGAACATCTTTTGTTAAACATCGAAAGATCGCTGTTCATCTCCTTTCATAACCGAGTCTTTTCTATTTTCTTCCAATTTCAACTGCAATTGAGTGCGTCTGCCTAAGTTGGTTTAGTTATATAAATTTTTATATAACTAAACCAACTTAGGCATTTTAGATGCTTAGCTTATTGTGTAGTACGAGTTTACAAGCAGTAAAAAAAAACTAAATCACTACATAGTATAAAATAAAGTTAAACTTCGCGCCGTCTGTTTCTTTAATAGATAGAGAATTTTTATTTTTCGACACGTATTTAAAATATTTTTATTTTGAGTCACGTGGTATCTTTTCTAATGTTATAAATGTGAACATGTAATACTTTGAAATGCCCTAACAAAACCCAAAAATATTTTAGAAGATTTATATACCATGAAGTTATAGAATTTGTCAGACCAAAAAGACGAAATGTATAATATTTTTAGTTCCACCTATGCTCAGATGGACATAAAATTTGCATTTTCAATAATACAATATTATTGTCTTTAGTTTTATTGTATTAAATTCTTATACATCTGACTTTTAAAAGTAATATGAAGTAACAAAATAATATCAGATTTGATACATACTGACCTTGCAAAATTTTATTAACAAGTAATTTATTCTCACTCTCACGTTCCGATTATAGCAAATACAGTTGAACTTCAAGTTCATTCGAAACGTTGAGTAAGTCGTATATTATGTGAAAGCACATGCCAAATGTCGCTCCGCACATGGTAAATAAAGCATTATGTGTAATGCACCCTGATTGACATGTCGTTGGGCCAGTACTTTATACTGTATTTTCAATTAGTAGTTTTTCTTAAACAACAACCGTGCAAAATTTAAAAAAATGCAGAATTAGATAAAACATATTTCAGCGTTTTAGAAAAAATAAGTGTGCCCAAAATAGAAATATGTGGGTAATTATATAGCGTAGCAGCAGAAAGTAATTCCGTAGATACTACTTCATCCAATCTGCTTCAAATTCAGTATTGAATGTTGGAATATCCAATCTGATGTATTGACGAAATGGAATGTTAACTCGTAATAATACATAAAAACTGCCAACACATTCATAGAAATTACAATAATAAGTGAAGACAACTCGGAGATAAACAAACGTCTCATCGGTGCCAGCAACAATTATAGCCGCTCGGGAATACCGCACCGACGTAGATACGGAATGTTGATTTGCGCGATCACTAATTTGCGAAAAGGAAACACAATGTGCTGAATGCACTTATGATAATGAATCTATATATTTATACGTGAAACACAAATTTGTGACGTGTTTTTAATAAGACTTGTCGCAGGCGGAAGAGTATGAAATTACGCACGTTTATAGTTGATGTAGAGAATAATTGCGCAATACTAATATTTTTTTTCCAATAATGCATAAAACATATATAAAATCAACTAAAAACAAATTACACTCACTACCTTGCATTTGACACGAACACATACATAATAAACGAAATAGAACCTTCAATGTATTGCTATGAAACTCATAACGTCATGTCAGATGTCTTTGTCAAAATACCCGCTATTGCTTTTAAATGCAGCTTAAATAATAAACCTCTTTTTACCTTTAACGGGTGCGTTAAAAATAGCTTGAAAATTATTATAATTTATTTAAATAAGAGAAATATTGGTGCTACTTTGTACAATATAAGGTTTACTTTTTTGATTTAAATTAGGGTCGAATTTCGACCATTGTGATGGATGACTAGTATATCAAAATTAGGTATGGATCAGAAAGAGAAGAATTTGTTTTGATTAGACAAAGGTAAGCAACAGGTAAAAGAGAATAACTATCAATGAAATGGTAATTCTTAATTGCGGGATTTACCAAAAGATCATTTTGGTTTTTCACGAATCACCTTGAGACAGTACCTGGTGAGTAAGGAAGGAAACGTATGAGGATATATTACGTATACGGTGTAGGCAGACACACCGCTCGGACCTCGGTTTCGTACAATTGTTTTACGTGACTAAAAGAAATTCCCAGTTTTCAAAACAACTATGATTCCGTTTTATACTAAGGAAATATTTATGCAAAATGTATAACTCGTACCATATCACGCATGAATGACTATGAATAAACTTATACCATGTCTATAATACCTACAAAATAATTGCATTAAGGTTATAAGCGAATGTAATAAGATGACTTATTGATTTTATTAACATTTGTGTGTGGGGGGTACAACCCAATATTGTCCCAATGCTGGGCACGGGTCTTCTCTCAGTTTGTGACAAACGGCCTTAATAACTACATTTGACACTGGTATGCGCCAGTTCTAATATCTTGTTCAAGGATGACGTTCGGAAGATACTTAATAATAATATTAATATATTCATCTCATAAATATACTTATGTTTAATTAATGGAATCATGTAAAAATGTTTATATTACATAAAGGACAGTCTGTCTATTAGTGTAATAAATATGACCATGAATGAATGCCAGTGACAGATCACCAGTCCAATAGTAGACTCGAGTCCATAGCTGGATCCTTTGGTTTAAAGGCCTGAAGCTTAAACGACAAATTTGAACTTAGTCTTCAATGAAAGAAACGTATCTTATCTAGCAACGATCCTAATCCTATCTGTAGTTGATTACACATGTCCGTGTCACGTGAGTTGGAAAGTATATTCGTTTGTCACCTCTATATTATACGCTACTCCCTTAAACAAAACTTACATATTCAAATCGATCCTTGCAGAGTTGCCCCAGTAGATGCAGGAATCCGATGAGGGTGAACCAGGAGCACCAGAGCAGCACTTCATCCATGTACTGAACGTTGAGCACACCGAACACGAAGATGAACTTGTAGAACACGTAGTTCCAGAACTTGTCCTTGACGCGCTGCGCCTCCGCAACCCGCAGCCGCCCGAACACCATCCGCTGGATCATGAACCCGAAGAGGGCCAGCGTGCAGTACGCCATGTTGATCAGGGTCTGGAAACAAAACGCGTCGATATACACACAATGAAGGCAAGTAATAAGTTGAAACAGTCCTAAGTTAGTATCCTTATCGTTTTAGATGAGATTCATCTACAGTAATACATTGTAAATATACATATATCGAAGGCAGTAGGTGGGACTCATAAGCAAACGCAGCGATTTCGACTTCACGTGGCCACCACCAAACAGTCTCGCGTTCCCGAATTCGAATCAAACGACATGATGGGTCTCGTCCATCTTTTCTTCTCTATTGACAGTGACACTTGTCAAATCTAACCACGTGAAATCGACTTCGCTCAGGAGACAATGTCAACCTGACGTTTGCATTCATCGGCAAGAGATGGCGCTACTTGTCGACGATGCGACACGGCCGTCCTGACGTTTCGCACGTCCACGTGCGAAGTACCAGCGCAATTATAAAAATCACAGGATGTAAAAACTACCGCTCGGTCAACCTGACCACTCTTTTCAAAGTAATAACAAAAATTTAATTCAATCAATAACTTCAGATCGTACATCTAGATTCAAGACAACCTCTATCTGGCGTCTGATAGCCTCGAGACAACCTGCATCTGGCGTCTGATAGTCTCAAGACAACCTGCATCTGGCGTCTGATAGATTCAAGACAACCTGCATCTGGCGTCTGATAGACTCAAGACAACCTGCATTTGGCGTCTGATAGTCGAGATAACCTGCATCTGGCGTCTGATAGCCTCAAGACAACCTGCATCTAGCGTCTGATAGTCTCAAGACAACCTGCATCTGGCGTCTGATAGATTCAAGACAACCTGCATCTGGCGTCTGATAGACTCAAGACAACCTGCATCCGGCGTCTGATAGTCGAGATAACCTGCATCTGGCGTCTGATAGCCTCAAGACAACCTGCATCTGGCGTCTGATAGATTCAAGACAACCTGCATCTGGCGTCTGATAGACTCAAGACAACCTGCATCCGGCGTCTGATAGTCGAGATAACCTGCATCTGGCGTCTGATAGCCTCAAGACAACCTGCATCTGGCGTCTGATAGATTCAAGACAACCTGCATCTGGCGTCTGATAGACTCAAGACAACCTGCATCCGGCGTCTGATAGTGGAGATAACCTGCATCTGGCGTCTGATAGTCTCAAGACAACCTGCATCTAGCGTCTGATAGTCTCAAGACAACCTGCATCTGGCGTCTGATAGATTCAAGACAACCTGCATCTGGCGTCTGATAGACTCAAGACAACCTGCATCCGGCGTCTGATAGTCGAGATAACCTCTAGTTAGCGTCTGATAATTAAGATAACCGTCGTCGTCTGGCGTCTGATAGCCTCAAGACAACCTGTATCTGGCGTCTGATAGACTCAAGACAACCTTAACTGTAGATGTACTCTACTACTAATACAAGTTTCTACCAAGTTTACAGAAACCTCCGTGTAAATGTCTCTAACACCACGGCTTTGCCCCCGCTAAAACACATATCCACCTCGTGAATAACCAGTGTTCATCACCTCTGCGGTTACACGCTAAAAATTGCAGTTCAAGTCACTCACCCATAACCGGGTCTCCCCAATCAGTAAACTTTGAACATCATCACCTCCCAAAAAGATCACATCACATCAATTAACTCTTACCAATTTCAAGTTTGTTTTACTACATCCCCCTGAATGCAGAGTCCTACGAACTCTATGGTCTCTACAAGACCCATCTCCGCCAGAGCTACGACTACGAAATGTTACGGTCCGACAAACCGAACTAAGATTCACTACTATCTTGTACTTCCAATGGTACTTAGCCCTCAGACATTCAGCATAACGTCTTATAGGGAAATTTTGTAGATTACGTTTACAATTCAAAGCTTTTACTGTGTAACGAATATCTTCCAAAAACTCAACTACCTTCATTGTACCTTACAATTAGCTACCAATTTAGTTTGGTATCGCTCTTGCTTTTCCAACAACTCCAAACCGCCAATGCTACTTCGTTATTGCTACATCAAAACGAGACCAGTCATATTCTGCCTTTTGTTTTTTTTTTTTTTTTTTTATATTGTCACGAGTTAATTTACGAATTTCGTCAATGTTGGCGTCAATTTTCACACTAGTACTACACATCAGTAGTAAAGGTCTTGTAATTTAACTAAAAGCTTCAGCGGCGAAGATTTTGTCTTTTCGGATTGCTATACAATGGCTATCCTACGAGACATGTCCTCGAATGTTGATTTAATTAATTCGAAATTCTTATCATTAATTCGAAATCACAACTAATGCACTACACGTAAATACTACAGCGATGAGCCTAGTACCATCGTAGTCATCACAACCAATACTGTACGCGTACTCTACCAAAATACCAAGTTACAATCAAGTTTACTAAAACTGTAACTTCAGAGTAATTACCTCCATCGCTACGGCTCTCAAGCCAAAACGCATATCCATCTCGTGGATCACCCGTGTACCGCACTCGATACGGTCTCCATAGACCACGGCCTCGGCCAGAGTTAAACGCACACCGCGCACCCACGGACTACTCCAGTTACCTCAAGAGACACCGATTTCTACCGGGCTACCACTACAAAATAAATACTGGTACGGTCAAATTCACTATGGCCGATAGAGTCATTCGCCTGTATGTCAGCAACATCATCCGTCGCATCAATTTCGACTGGTACATGACCCTCTGGCGTTTTTCTTAATCTATTCTGAGCAAAATTATAGGTTCGTTTACTATTTAAAGTCTTTCGAGTCAGCTTACAATTTATCGCGAATTGTATTTCAACTAGGTGTTAACCACTCATTTGCACTAACTAGTCTCTATCGCAATCAACATAGACTTCAATACTGTCATGACGCACTTCACCTGCACATTAATACAAGATGAAACCAGTGCTATCAAGTGTAAGGTAATATAACCGAACTCTCTAAAGTACTACTCCTTTATTAGACAGCGTTCCTGATCTGCGATAATACGTTTTAAGGCTTTTTACTGACTAGCGTTACACTATCTTTTACAGCTTTAATACTACGACTCAATAACTCAAACAATAGGACAAACTTCGTAAACGCGTCTATAAGAACGAAAACATGATCTTTCTAATAATTTGCCTGAACATGATTTAGATACTTTAGAAGTAACACAAGTATCAATTAACCTCTTAAAGTAACGTGACATACCTAAAACCAATAGATACCACAAAACTTCTCTTCAGTTTTATCACATTCCAGATATGTGATTCCCGAATATTACCAACCACTGACGATTTTAACGCCTTAAGCAGTGTAGGTAATCATCTATTACAATCGTTAGGCCGTATTTTACGATTTAGGATACCTTCACGGACTTCGTATATTTTCGCTGTCTTCAATTAACTATCCGCCATTTAAATCAGAAACAAGCTTTGACGTTTCAATGTCTCATTTTTGTGCAACTAACAGTAAATTATCAAAAGTTTGGTCACATTAACTCGTATGTTTCATCCGACCACACAATTTATCTGATATTTAATACTACCCGTAAAATCCAAAAAAAGATGACTACCTGATAAGAAAACCGCGTGATAGAATATCAAAACATAATAAATAAGGCAACCACCTGTGTACTCGTGGTGTCAAGTCAATCTTTTTACGAGATGATTCTGATAAATTGCAATCAGTTTCAACTGTAAATAGTTTACCGTGTAAATACTAGCGACAAATGTTTACTTAAAGCTTAAAACGCCTTCTACGGCCGCAAAACAGGACCCTCCGCCTCGCCGCGGGCGCCACGGACACACACAAACAGCCAGACCCAGAACAAGCATCCAAACCCACCACTCAGACACCCGTCCGGCCGGGAATCGAACCCGAAACCCATCGCGCGCCAGACCGGCACTGCAACCGTACCGCAACGCGGATCGTCAAATCTTTTACTAGTGTCAACACCAGGCAAGGTCTCACCAGCTCGTAACTACGATATTCCGGTGTCGTTCTCTTACGGAAATACGCATCTACCCTACGTTAACTTTCCTCGGTAGGTTCGGAAATAACCAAAGTATCGTCAACTTAAACGTAACGTAAGAATTAGCCAAATTATCAAAAGATTTAATTATCGTGCGTTAAATAATTGATATCGCATTTCGGAGTAACGGTAAGGTCAGCTATCCGTACTGACCGTCAGGTGTTATAAACGCTGTACATTATATCGACTGATCAATACAGTAATTCAATGAAAAGTAGAGACAGTCTAGCTTAATGAAATACCGCGCAAAAGCGGTAATATCGATACTGATAATATCGAGTACTGTATTACTATTCACTACTGCACTATCACCGCGTTTTGCTTTACGAAAACTGTCGAGTTTATAAATTACTTGGTTGAATGATATTAGCACGGATGAGCTCAATCACACATTCACGCATTGTTCTTATTACAATAACACAACGGCGATAAGGTCATGTTTATACATCTTTACCAGGATCACTCAGCTATATTGCTAGTTTACCCATAGTCACACGAACATGTGTATACCAGTTATAAAATAGGAAGGGTAACAAAACAACATAGAAGTCATTTTCGGTTTGTAGTCTTCTGTATCGGAACGGTGTATTCTGAATTAATCGGAGGTACATGTTGTAAGCTACAATTGTTCACATCATGAATTTTAGAAATCTTCAATTGGGTCGCAGTCATAATATTATGTACCTACTCGAAATCCTTGTGGCAATATTTCGCGCCAATCATTGTATTACTACGCAAATGTAAGTCCAGTAAAACACGCAATAAAACCCCAAGTAAATTATTATCGATTACGTCGATTTAACAATGCCTCGTAACGTAGCTATATTTTGTACACGTTTTCCACTTCATTTACAAGAAACACTTAGTATCTGTATCTGAGCAAAAGGACAACTTCTCACAAGGTAACAAATCGGAACAAACTCACCGCAACTCGATGTACTTATCCACACGAATGTATCACTCATTTGCTTAGAGCTTCACACCCTCAAGTGGCACCCTGACAGCCTTATTCACACCTGAGATGGAGTCTGTAATCCCGAGACATGCTGCGCGATTGCCTATTTCGCTTACGATAGCTTGACGATAATAACAAACGAGGTACACTATTTTTCGAACACGAACTCGGACCCGTCACTCGATCTATCCAAACTTGTTTGTATTACAAAAACTTTAAGAGTTGTGGGCAAATGAATCTTTATCCCAATTCTGATATCGAAGGCAGTAGGTGGGACTCATAAGCAAACGCAGCGATTTCGACTTCACGTGGCCACCACCAAACAGTCTCGCGTTCCCGAATTCGAATCAAACGACATGATGGGTCTCGTCCATCTTTTCTTCTCTATTGACAGTGACACTTGTCAAATCTAACCACGTGAAATCGACTTCGCTCAGGAGACAATGTCAACCTGACGTTTGCATTCATCGGCAAGAGATGGCGCTACTTGTCGACGATGCGACACATATATTCATAAGCGGTGGTAGCTTATGAATTTCCATCATCAATTTTAGTCGTTGAAATAAAAATAACTTCTTAGGTATATTATGATTTTAGACTAATATTAATCGCGGAATTAATACGTTTTAATATGTGACGGGTACTCATCATAAGCGGTTTTCGAATTTCTTTTTGCCGATATTTCGTTGCATGGATTGTGGTCACGGCCAATCACAATTTGACCATGACCACTATAAGCGTATATTGAGTACTCGCTACACATTAAAACGAAAAAAATACTGTCACTGAACATGACAATGATATATGCTATTTTAACTTTTAATTTGTTCAGCATTATTTAAAACCGCAAACATTCTTTCTAAGTGTGAAAAATCTATAACTATAAAATTAACAATATTAAAAACATTATGGGTAAGCAACCTTCATACTTTGACAAGTAATTAAAAATAAGTATATTTATTTATACTTTGTTGGCATTATTATCTTTATTTTATCCTTTGTGGTCTTTATCGGCATTCGAAAACCATTGCCATCAGATTAATTAAATAGCGTTTATTAAGTAATTAATTAATGTTAATTTTAATTTACTTGTACTGAATAACTAAATTAAAATGTTTTAATTGGCACAGTACTCGTAAATGCACACAAAGTGATGATACTAATATTATATGTTATATAGTCATACATCGAGCAACCGATTTCTGTACCATAATTCATGAAGTGTCAGTTTATGAAACATAACCCACCTGAAAGCTAAAACTTCTGAAATAAATTTTAAGCAACAACTTGGTTATAAGTTGTTTTACAATTTATTTATTTCAAAATTATGGACTATACCGTCCAGGTAAGTCATATTTGATCCAATTCGTTAAGAGAAAGCGACATTTATTTAAAAGTAGTCGCTTGGCAATCCTAGAGACAGTCATTTGCCAAGTTAATTTAATAAAGTAGCCTTTCAGCTTACCTCTCAGGGGACTTGAAATCCAGACGTTACGTAAGGAAAAGCGCTTGAGCCTTGAGCTCTATTCTCACTATAGTGGTGAATCTCTCCTGTTACTCTTCCGCCCTACAAGTCTTTTAGACAACTTTCAATGTCGTGTTAATATGCCACAATAAATTAACATGTGTAATTAAACAACTTATAATAATAATAATTTTTAAGCAGAGGTTCTATATATAGTCGGACCTGGGAAGTATCACCGCCACACTTATTTCTATCGTGAAGCATTGTTGCATTTGCTGCGTTTCTATGGAGGCGTGTTATTGCTGGCACACTTTTATATGAGGGGACCATCTTAGTCCTCGGGATTAGCAACCATCTGTGATTTACTTCAGATAGAACCCGTGTTCTATATATGGTGGTACAGATGAGCATGCTGAGCAGAGACCACTTACCATCAGCTGCTCGTTTGCTACTTCAATCAGATAAAAAGATACTATCAAAGGAAATCAAGGTAAAATTCAAACTTATACGTAAATTATATAAGAGTGATAATATTCATACAACTGATTAAAACTGGAACGAGGACGGGCCGACACGGATAACGACTTCGCACTTCAGATTTTTTTATTACATAAGACATCCTGTAAGCGTTTTAATTTTCAAATTAAATGTGTAGCAACGAAGCTTTGTTTGGCCTCAGGAACCTTCAGGTTCCCTTAATTTTCGAAAAAATCATCAGGTTCCATTACAAAAAAAAAAATAAACAGCACGACAGTGTGGATTGATCCCTCGCGAATCGCCGTCTGGGCGCTAGATAGATATGGTAGCTATCTGCTGTCGGAAGAAATATCACCTCTTGCGTCACTTTGAAACATTGACATCAAGTTGTTGTATATTGCAACAGGAAGGCACCTTCATAAATTGTTGTCATTCGGTTCTCTGTATATGAAAGCCAAAAAATATGAAGAGTTTGTTTACTCTAGCTAAAAAATCACTGTATCAAAAATGTAAGTGTTATTTGTTTTAAATGTTAATTACAAAATCACAGCCTAATCTTTTTTTTTGACTTAAGTAGCAAACGTGCATGCAGTTCACCTGATGGTAAGTGGTCACTGCCGCCTATGGGCATCTGTAATCAACTACATACAGAACATGGGTTCCATCTGAAGTCAATCACTGATGCTTTGCCACTCCCGAAGACTATGATGGTCGCCTCATATGAAAGAGTGCCGGCAACCACACCCTTTCATCGAAACGCAAGAAAGGCTTTACGCTAGAAAAAGGTGTGGCGGTGGTACTTCCCCGGTCGAACTACACTGGTTCTACCACCTTGAAAATCTATCAATCTATTAGTGATTATGTTATATGTACATATTTACTTTTATTTCCAGTTGTTATAGACACAGTAGGAAAAAGGCACTACGTTTATGGATGTGTGTGTGCTTTGTAGCCCTTGTGTGAGATTTTTATATTATTGAATGAAAAATGAGGAATTATTCTACATGGTATCGGCGTACGATATTTACATTCTTATAAGATTTTTTAACGTAAGATAACCTTATGTCATTATTATCAAAGAAATATTACTGACGTCAACAATTTAATATACGTCTGCCTTTGATGACTTTGCTCATTCGTTATTGCTCACGCTTTATTATCAATTAGGTAATAGATTACTTTCTCAGTTGCGTTCTCATCAAGTTAAGAAAGTTAAACTTCTATTTTTCGTAATTATGTAAACTTTTTTTTTTATTTACGTAAATCTCCATAACGCGGCTGATAAAAAATACGCGAAGTACTTTCTTTTAGCGTTCACAATATTACCTACTAAGAGATATAAATTAAACAGTGTGGAGCTAAGACATTACGTACTTCTTGATACGGATGAAGTGGTTGTGAAATCCACTTATAAAGGTCTTCGAAGGAAGGGCAAACCAAAGGTTTTGTCCGGTAAAGAGGCGTCCTCGTCTGCTCTACGGAGGAAAGCTAACGCAATTATGAGATAAGGGCTGCTGGAGGAAATTTTATTTTAGAATAAGTAGCCCTTTGTATTATGTATTTTTAATTTGTTTACATGTCAATATGTCCAAAAACTTATAAATAAAAGGATATATCAGTCAGAATACCCAGTATGTATATAAAACCGCTTTGGTCGGAAATTGCTCCCTTGAAAGACATATAGGAATACTTTTATCGATAGCTGCTATACAATATCAAATATAATTTATAACTTTAATGTCATTATTATCAAATCCCATAACAATACTATCTAGAATCTAATATAAACACGTCCGATAACGCGAAAATAAAGATCAAAATAAACACAATTATCTTTTGTCTTAGTACGAAGGCAGGCTCACCAAATTATTTCATATACATAGGTAACTGTTACAAATATTACATTGTTATGTATCACGGGCGTAGCCAGATTTTGGTTTTGGGGAGTTAAAAAAAAAAATGTATGACAGTGACAACTCCCTTGGCGAGCCATATAACTCCTACCACTAAATATTTTAGTGTTACCGTTTTATTTAACATTATGAAAGATAGTGTTTTAACTTTTCGTGGGGGGGATGAATCCCCAAAATCCTCCCGCTGGCTACGCCTATATTAGGGATATTCGTAAACTTAGCATGTACAATCGGTACGGCAAGACATACTTAATTATAAGCAATTTTTTTGGTTATTTTGGAACTGCTAGAATTATTATTAAAGCAAATAAAAAAAATGTATTGTTTTTAGGAACATTGCTGGCTAACAATCTTTTCAGTTACCCAAGATCTTATCAACGTGCACTGACATACGAAGCAATATTATTTAAGATTTACTTTACTCCAGATTTTAAAATTTACAACTTGCTACCCGTAAAAGTGAGAAGTCAAAAGGGCAATTTTAACAAGGGCACATTATCTCAAAATACCTATATTAACAAAGTGCGCTTTTAGCCGCTATGTCAAGCCTCGCTCGTCCACAGAGGAACGTAGCGACGTGGGGGACGTAGGCCTCAGTTAACAGGCCCTTTTCTGTGTGCACTTTTGCATCCATTATTTCGCTGCTACTTAAATGAGGTCATCGTTGCACGGGAAGCACAATGCCTGGGCGGAACAAAACCGTTTGTGCAAATTTTTCAAAAAAGTCCTTTGTCTACACTTGAATACCTTTTATTTCGAAAAGAACATGACATGTTACACGATGTGAAAATTCTCTACCTCTTTAGAATGGGTTATATTTGTAATAGTTATGAAAACATTTATTAATAGCAATTATAGCAAGAGAAGTAGCAAACGATCATATAGTTTAACTAATGGTAAATTGTCAACACCGTCCATATAGGCAACCTAACATAGCAACGTATTTAAGCAAGAATATAGCAACCGTATATGTATAAGTGATGTGCCAGATCGTCAAAATATCAGATCCGCGGATACGGATACGGATCTCCGGCACATCACTAATATGTATAATAACATAACAACCGTTTCACGCTAGCGATAAGTGTGGCTGTTGTACTATCCCGGTCGAACCATACACGTTTACCTTAACTCTATTTTGCTACCATTCACATTATTTCAATAAACAAACATCTTTTGCTCGTGTACAGTATAGATTAAGAAGAATGTCAGCCAACACAATAAAACCGTCCCTGTAGTTCCGGGATCAGAATAGGGCTACGGCATCCCCTGCCTGTCGTAAGAGGCGACTAAAAGGGGCTTCCGGGGTTGCAGACGGCTAGAGTGGGGGCTCGAACCGTTCGGTCAGGCAATCCCGGGAAGGACGGCGGTATGTGTGGTCGCATACCGTCGTAACGACTAGACGGAGCGGTGGGCCCAGCCGCCCATCTGGGAGGAGCCCGATGGGGCAGCGCGCTCGGAGGATTCCGGTTGAAGTCGTTTCAAGATCCCGGAGTCCTCCTTTTTAGCGCCGAGGACGGCCCCCGGGGGGGTTTTAGTGCGGTAAAAATTCCACATAACCATGCGTCGCTCCCACGGCGTCGGGTACCTTTTGAAGGTTTCCCCCTCGAGAACAAAAAAATAAATAAAACATCACACTCTAATTGACAGAATATCATTTTTAATGGAATGCGACATTCAGCATTCCTGGCGCCGTTTTTATGTGAATTAATCAACTTCAGCGTAAGTTGCAACACCGCCGTAGGAAGCACGCAGAGCAAGCAAGGCAAGAGCGAGACAGCTGGAAACCTTCACAATCGGCGTACGGAATTAGAAATTAAGTATCCTTTCGCCCCCCTCCGATGCAGTAGTAAGCCTCCATTGCCGCCGGCTAACGTAACAGCGCTGTAACGTAAACACGTCACTGCATTATGCGTAACGATTGCACTTCATTATTTTATCCGACAGCCTATGGAGGGTAAAGTTTTTCAAGCGTATGTATGTATGTATGTTTGTATGTATGTCCATTTCTTTGTCTAACCTTACAATAATTACATTTTTATAACATTTATGTTAGAAAAACGATTAAAAATATCATGTTAATTTCGAGATTGCTTTCTTATGTTTCTTACGTAATTAATACTGAATTAATCCTCATCAAAGTAAATGCAATAAATCAACCATCTAATATAGATTTAATTAGCTTTTTTACTACAGGCAATTTGGATAAATTATTTAGAAAATGTATGGATAGAAATGGTGGATGTGTAAAGTCCAAATAAAAATCAATCTTTAAGACATGTATTATTTTTTGTAGAAATTTCTCATTAAGCTGATGATGACCTTCCACATCCTTGCGTGAAACTTAAAGAGTGCAGTGAAGCTTTGCAATTTTGTTACCAACCATATACATAAACTATTTTCATTCAGACAGTCACTATTTTGATATATTATTTTTCTTCCCTTATGAAAAAAAGCATAGCTGCAAGCCTGACGGCGCTAATAACTTGATGCTGACAAAGCTCAATGACTCGCGAGAAACAGTCATAAATGCAGATTCTACCTCCATACCAAGAATTTAAAACAAATCAAATCACAGTTTTAAGACAGTAGTTAAATGAATTTGAAAGCGAAAGTGAAATTAAAAGCAAATTATGAAGCAAGAAACAGGGCAGCTTGTATTAGAAAAATAAAGTGCACTTCAGTTGACAAAGTGGAAATTCCCAAACAATTTCAAAGTTTCGTTTTTCATGACCATAAAGATCAATCAGTTGAAAATGAATGATACCCAGTGATTTGTTGGAAAAGCTTTATTTTTATTCTTTACGTGTTGGTGCAATTATTTCCTACTACACTTAAACATGTTTAATAAGACTGATTTTGATTGAAATATACATTACTTGAAATCACATTTCACAGCATTTTTATTACTGACTGTACCTTCATACCATTTTAATAATTGTAGGATTCGTTTATGAGTGGTATTCGTTCGGAATAGAAATTTACTGGGATAATTAACTAATACCAGTGGTATTAGTTTTTTTATTAATAAGGAATAGGTTGATTGTCTAAAACGCATTGTTTATGGGGAAAAAATGCATTGTTAAATATTCAAGGTTTTACGACTTGGTTTTATTTTACTAAAACGCATTTATTATTTTGGCCCAGAGCTAGTACTTGTTTCAAAATATTTAGTTTAACTTCGATTCAAACAAAATATAAGTAGATGGTGATGGTGCGTACGCACCATTTTACTTTTTACAATGATAAATAAATATATTGATTTAAAACCAATCTCAAACAATAATCACTTCAGTAATAACATAAGTATTGTAGTGTATTGGCAAAGAAGTTTAAACACAGGCATTTTTTATTTCCTATCAGCTGGCCAGCTCATTGGATTGACATTGAGATAAACATGCAAGGACTCTTAACAAGAATAATATTTATTAATTATGCAAGATTCCTACTCTATGATTACCTATATCGGCAACATAAAATTATGATTTACGTTTCTGTTATGTAGGTATGATACAACGTGTAATAAATACTTCGATGTCCACTATTTAATATTACATTTTATTAATGTTTGCGGAACACGCACAACGTAACAGTGTAACCATTATAAATTCTAACTAACATATGATATTATGGTCTATTTAATTACTGTAAGTGATCGTCGCCGTCTCACTTCATAATAATTAAAATATTTATAAAAGCTATTAACACCCAATGACACTCCTCCATTTTACATAGTAGAAAGCTGGCGATGTGGAGTACATAAGTATATATTTTTCATACAAGGGATCATATTTATCATTACATGTGTTTTATATATGTACACAATGTCAAGCTAAGTAAGCCGCTAAACCTCTCACGTGAATGGGGAGAAACCTTACACTCGCAAATCCAACACGTGAATATTCCCACCTGACCGTCGTCACGCGACGCCGGGCGGTGCGCCTGACAGCTTGTCTAGCGATCGAAACGCGAATAGATTCATAGGCTAAGGACTCACGGAGCGTTTTTGTTCCGTACCCGACGCGGTCGTGGAACTGCGGTTTTATTTATAAACTCACGAGACCGCTTATTTACGCGGTTATGCTGCAGTCGCGGTTGAGATTATCGCCCGCAAACGTGGCGGGCGAAAAACGCAAGACGGGCGGTTTACCATCAGTTGAGGTCCTGACCGCTGCACTCGCCCGCCAGCTGATCGTAGAGCGCGCGGGCGCAATACCGCCGCGGCTGCGGCTGACCGCGGCCCGCGCGGTTCTACTAGGTACCCGCTGGTGCAGCGGGAGCCGTAAACAACCGCGCGCATCGCGGGTGAAAAACGCGTCGTAAGATTTGCTTTAATTTTTTACATTTATATCTGCATCCTACAAAAGCTGCGGGCCCGCAACCGTGGCGTTCGCGGGTGAAGATAGCTCCGTGAGTTCTTAGCGATACTCTCAATATTAATAATATATATATTATAAACTTATTAATATTTTTTTTTTACGTAACCAAAGGGTAAAAACGGGACCCTATTACTGAGATTCCGCTGTCTTGCCATCAGGCTGTATCTCCGCGATAGCTAGACAAGTAAAATTTTCACATTTGATGTATTTCTGTTGTCGATATAACAACAAATATTATACTAAAAATACGAATAAAATAAATTAAAGGGGAGGTAACATAAAGCAAACGTTTGTCTGCCTTTTTTATAAATAATGATACGGAAACCTTGTGCGTTAGTCCGACTAGCACACGTCGGATTTTTTTTGTGTAAATTGACAATAAAATGAGCTTAGGCTATTAAGCACTTATGAGAACCATATATAGTCAGCTTCACCGGGCTATCGAGGCTAGGTACCTAGGGAAAATTAGGTCACAAGATGCAATTCAATAACCGTCGTTGCCCACATGCTGGCCGCAAGGGCATATTGGAGCGTCAGCCGCATCGCGGTTGAAAATGAGATTCATATTTATTACACAGTACCTACATAGCTTCCCACTGTATCGGATTACCTTTGTTGTGGTGTAATTCATTAGAGGATTCAAAGGTGGTAGAACATTTTGTGGTTCGACTCCGGACGCACCACCGTCACATTTATTTCTGCCCAGGACAAGCAGCGTTAAACGCTAATGCACCAATCTCATTAGGGTGTAATAAGAGAGACTTATGTGAGACGTGTTAACTTGTTCATCAGAAGTAGCAGAGCATCTGTATCAAAACGCAAGCGATCTTATCTGGGATTAGGTATGCCCTATATGAGCGAGTTGAAGGTAATAGTACCTATAGGTACTTAGTAATTTTATCACATATACATAAGCACCAGATGGCTAACTTGCATGGCTTGGGCTTGCAGTACCCTGCATCGTCAGGGTTGAGGAATTAAAAGTCAAATTTTTCTCACATGAATTTACTTAACAATCTTATTAAATATACGTAAACATCAAATTGCTAACATTAATTATTCTGGTTAGGAGTACTCCCGTATCATCAGGATTGAGGAGTTGGGAGGTCTATTTTTTTTACAGTAAATACCTGCTTAGTAATCTTGGACTCCTGCAGCTTAGGGTCAGCCGAGTATATTTAGAGTATATTTAGCTAATTTCGTTAATTTGCTTCAAAGAGTTGAAGAGTTCCATTACTTTGTTATGGATCCTATGATGCTTATTATACGCTCATCATACTACCCCTGAAGAACATTCTTTCCAATAAAAATCATCAAAATCTGTTGGCGTGATATTGAGTTTATCGTCCATTTATGGCGCACATCTTTAATGCAAATATAAGACTTATGCGCTATTCTTATGGATGCCATTGTCAGAAGTGAACTAAAAATAATGGGGCCCCATGACACGCACTACCTTTCGAATAAAAAAAAATCATCCAAATCGGTTCACCCAGTCCAAAGTAATCAAGTAACAAATATAAAAAAAAATACAGACGAATTGAGAACCTCCTCTTTTTTGGAAGTCGGTTAAAAAGTGTTGACTCGTCACTGTAATTAGCAACACGTGCGCTGAAGTAATGTATACCAAATGTTCGTGTAACATTTATATTAGTATGATCGACGTTTGTACATGTGGACATGAGTGATGTTGCACAAAAAGTATAATAAAATAGATAAGTCACGATGAACCTGCAATTATTTTAAGTTTTGATAATTCATTATATATTACACTATACCGATCACTTAGACGATACACATACCTAAATATATTTTTCGGCTGGCAAGAGTTAAGCAAGATACTAGAGCTTACATTTATTCTTCATAGCCATAACACAATATGGTATATGAAATGAAATGAAATGTCTTTATTTTGCATAGGCCTTCGGGGGCGCTTACAAATTGTCAGTTACATTTATATATATTTTTTACACTACCACCGGATCGGAACACGACCTCAACTGAGAAGATCCGGCAAGAAACTCAGTGGGTTTGTCTTTTTTCTTTGTATATCTTTTTTTTTATTTTTTTTATTTGCCATCTTGTTTTTACATGGGTAACAATAGTTAGCTCCAGTATCCTGCCCTACATTTGGCCTAACAAGGAGCACGTTTGGCAGGATACGCTACACTTTGACATTTTATTAATTACGTATTGTTCAGTCCCAAGCTGTTTTATCCCTACTAATATTATAAATGCGAAAGTAACTCTGTCTGTCTGTCTGTCTGTCTGTCTGTCTGTTACTCTTTCACGCCAAAACTACTGAACCGATTTTTATGAAATTATGTACACAGATAGTGGTGACCTTGGGATCCATTATAGGCTACTTTTTATTTCAAAAAATGGGTTGAAAATGTTAAAATCGAGCATAAATGTTTGTATGGTAGTTCGTTTTTGACAAAGAGGTGTACTAATAATTCCGTCAAGGGGTATCATAGATTTGATTAAAAACTTATGTGAATAATAAAACATTAAAAAATATTGATTTTGAGTCGACAACATATATCCGTAAAACTCGGTATGTTGTGAATTTTATTAAATTCCAATGCAAATGACAATCTCCATATTGGCTTTTGACAAAGAAGTGTACTAATAATTCCGTCAAGGGGTATGATAGATTTGATTAAAAACTTATGTGAATAATAAAACATTAAAAAATATTGATTTTGAGTCGACAACATATATCCGTAAAACTCGGTATGTCGCGAATTTTGTTAAATTCCAATGCAAATGACAATCGCCATATTGGCCATTTCGCCTGGACGTCATCGTGAGTTCGCTCAAAAATAATACATATAAATTGGTAACAATTAATTATCATTCAAATAGATGTGACATAAATTTGACGTAATTTACCCATAATATGGGTTTATAATATGAAAATGTATTTATAATGCGAAAGATACGATTATAATTCCGAGGAATTCCCGATGAGTTAAATATTAGGTATACTTGCGCTATCTATCACTGTTCTGTTGAATTACGTTGAATGAACATTTGATAGATGGCGTTATCTACAATACAACTTCGAAGTAATCGAAGTAATATCGGTAAATTAAAAGTTGATGTTGAATTACTAATAATTCCGTCAAGGGCTACGAAACACTGGTTTGCAAACTTAAATATAAAATAAATCCACGATAGCATATCTATATCTCTTATGGTTAACTCACAATAATTATTTTTTGTTCCATATTTTAACTAAAAATAATACGTTATTTTCGAGTCTGTTGTCTTTTGTTCAGTATTAATGCATTCGTTAGCTTCGTAATTTTAATAAAGATCAAAATTGTTTTTTACACTATATGCATCAAATAAATACGTTTAAAGTTATTAGAGATATCAAATTACATAATTTCTTTCAAAGGGTACGATAATAAAATTCCGTCAAGGGGCAAGATAGACTTGATTGAAAACTTAAGTCAATAATAAAACATTATAAAATATTGATTTTGAGTCGACAACATACATAGGTATATCTGTAAAACTCGGTATATCGCGACTTTTGTTTAATTCCAAATTCCAACTATCGCCATATTAGCCATTTTGCCCTGATGTCATCCTGAGTTTATTAAGAAATAATACATACCTATAAATCGATAACAATTAATGATATAAATTTGATTTAATTTACCCACAATATAAAATTACGAGGAATTATCGATGAGTTATATATTAGGTATACTTGCGCCATCTATCCACTACTATGTTGAATTACATTGAATGCGATAAGTGGCGCTATTCACAAAGCAACTACGAATTCTATCGATAAATTAAATGTTGATGTTGAATACTAATAATTCCGTCAAGGGCTACGAAACACTGGTTTGCAAACTTAAATATAAAATAAATCCACGATAGCATATCTATATCTCTTATGGTTAACTCACAATAATTATTTTTTGTTCCATATTTTAACTAAAAATAATACGTTATTTTCGAGTCTGTTGTCTTTTGTTCGGTATTAATGCATTCGTTAGCTTCGTAATTTTAATAAAGATCAAAATTGTTTTTTACACTATATGCATCAAATAAATACGTTTAAAGTTATTAGAGATATCAAATTATATAATTTCTTTCAAAGGGTACGATAATAAAATTCCGTCAAGGGGCAAGATAGACTTGATTGAAAACTTAAGTCAATAATAAAACATTATAAAATATTGATTTTGAGTCGACAACATACATAGGTATATCTGTAAAACTCGGTATATCGCGACTTTTGTTTAATTCCAAATTCCAACTATCGCCATATTAGCCATTTTGCCCTGATGTCATCCTGAGTTTATTAAGAAATAATACATACCTATAAATCGATAACAATTAATGATATAAATTTGATTTAATTTACCCACAATATAAAATTACGAGGAATTATCGATGAGTTATATATTAGGTATACTTGCGCCATCTATCCACTACTATGTTGAATTACATTGAATGCGATAAGTGGCGTTATTCACAAAGCAACTACGAATTCTATCGATAAATTAAATGTTGATGTTGAATACTAATAATTCCGTCAAGGGCTACGAAACACGGGATTGCAACCTTAAATATAAAATCAATTCACGATAGTATATCTCTTTATCTTATGTTTAAGTAACAATATTTTTTTTATGTTCCATATTTCAACTAAAAATATTACATTAATTTCGAGTGTGTTTTATTCTGTTCGGTATTAATGCTTATATAAATAAATGAATTCGTTAGCTTTTACACTATATGCATCAAATAAATACTTTTATAATAAAGATCGCGATGTGTCTCTCGGCAGGGGTAGGTAACCGTCCCGCTCGCGCATACTAATAGGTACATGCCGGCCGCCGATGCGTGTGCATTATTAGAATAATCTTATCACTTGATAGTGTCCAGTGTTGAGTAGGACACGAATGATAAATGAGTTTGTAAGAGTAGCGTCTTTTTGTACTAGACCAGTACAAACATTGCACTTCACCCTGCAGCATCACCCTGAGAACTTATAAACATACTGCGGAAAAGTTAAAATCAATCTTTGTAATCGATGCGTTTTGGTTTAAATGTGGAGGAGGATTTGGTTTACAAGGTGCTTCTTGGTATTGTGTGACCATTAAGATTGTTAATTAATTCAAAGAAAGGCGGTTTACAATCGTCTAATTTTAAAATTCTAATTCTAATTTGTCTAATTTTTAAAATATTTTTACATAACAATTATGATCCTAACCACAAATACATACTTTAAATTCGTTTCTTCACTCTTTGTATGTCCGGGTAATCGCCTGAGCGGCTAAACTCATTTGGATAGGACTTGCACTATAGAAAAGGTTGTGGAATAACATAATTATAGACTACTTTTTATCATATCATTTCAACGGGGTCGACATTTGTGCGGGAAACACTTTGCGATACACTCATTTTTACGCGGGCGAAGCCGCGGGTACAGCTAGTCATCTATATAATCAGAAATTTTGTAATATGCTTTACGACTAAGCTTGATCTTAATAAATGCTTTAAAGTTATTGATTGACAAATTTCTGATTTGAATTGGTAGTTTATTATAAAAGCGTATACATTGACCCATAAAAGAATTATTAATTTTGTGGAGACGAGTAACATGTGCGGAGAGATTGTGTTTGTTCCTTGTATTTATATCATGGTTGTCACAAAGTTTACTGAATTTATTAATATTTTTCTTAACATAAATCAAATTCTCATATATAAATTGGGATACAACAGTAAGAATATTTATTTCTTTGAATATTTCTCTAAGTGAAGATTTCGGACTTAGATTATAAATGGCTCGAACAGCCCTCTTCTGCAATACAAAGATAGAATTGAGGTCTGAAGAGCAACCCCACAGCAGTATACCATAAGACATAATGCTGTGGAAGTAACTAAAATAAACTATTCTAGCTGTTTCAACATCAGTTAAATGCCTAATTTTTTTCACAGCATATACCGCCGAACTGAGTCTACCCGACAATTTTTCAATGTGGGGACCCCATTGCAATCTGGCATCTAGAGTAACGCCTAAAAAGACAGATGAATCCACAAGATCCAAAACCGTTCCATTGAGTTGTACATTGGTTTCAACCTGTCGCACGTTGGGCAACGAGAACTTGATACATTTAGTTTTCTTCTCATTCAGAAGAAGGTTATTTATGTTGAACCAATGTACAACTTTCGAGAGAGCATTGTTTACCTCGTCAAAATTATCCAGTTGTCGTTTAATTTTAAATAATAATGAAGTATCATCAGCAAACAATACAATCTCGTGATTATCTCCTACATAATGAGGCAAGTCATTGATATAAATTAAAAACAAGAATGGACCGAGTATCGAACCCTGCGGAACGCCCATTGTAACACATGCGCCGGGCGATTTTGTACCATTTATTACAACCCTTTGAATTCTGTCATTCAAGTAAGAATTCAAAAGGCTAAGAGCCTTGTTCCTGATCCCATAATGGTGTAATTTCCTGACTAGTGTATCGTGGTGGACACAATCAAAAGCCTTGGATAAATCACAGAATACACCTAGGGCATCGCGTGATCCATCCCAGGCTTCGAATACATTTTTCAGTAGTTTAGTTCCTGCATCTATAGTAGAGCGGTTCTTTCTAAAGCCAAATTGGTTATCATGAAGTATTTGGTTTTTATTAAAATAATTCAACAAATCATTTAGGATGATTTTTTCAAAAATTTTACTTAACGTTGGTAGTATAGAAATCGGTCGAAAATTAGTTGGATCTGAAGTACTACCTGATTTAAATATTGGAATAACTTTACTTTGTTTCATAAGGTCAGGAAATACACCGTAAGTAACACAGGCATTGAATACAGTAGCCAAGTGCGGTGCAATGAGATGAATAATCGAGGAAACAACCCTAACAGAAAGTCCCCATAAGTCTGCCGTTTTCTTACGGTCTAGGCTGTTAAAAGCAATAATGATATCTCCCGCATTAACCTTTGAAAATTCAAAACCTGTATTACATTCAGTTACATATTCTTTAAGTAAGGACTCGGCAGAAGTAGAGGACGACTTCAGAGTTTTTGTTGTTAATACGGGTATATTAGTGAAAAAGTTCTCAAACTCTGATGCCACCTCCAAATCTCCTTTTACATCTATATTATTAATTTTTAAATTAAAGTGTTGTTTATGTTTAGATAAGTTATTAGTTTCGTTGTTGATAATGTTCCACGTCGTTCTAATCTTATTAGTAGATTTGTTTATCTTATTTCTTAAATATAGGGATTTAGCACAGGAACAGGCCTGCTTAAAAATTTTAGAGTATTTTTTTACATATTCTTTAAATTTAACATCATGGTTATAAGATTTTTCATAATATAAGTCATACAATTTGCGTCTACTTATATAAATACCTCTCGTTGCCCATTCACTAAATTTCGTTCGTCCATCATTTATGGTTTTTGACTTAAAAACTTTTCCAAATTCAATACTGATTAAGTTAAATATCGAGTAAAAGGCAATTTTTGAGCCAAATTGCTTTTAAATAGTTCAAGGCGGTAACTATTTATAGGAACAAACTTAATCTCCCTTTTTTCAGTCTTATTGATTTTTACAGGGAATACTGCTAATTGCCCACAATGATCAGAGTCTAATTTGTTTATAATCGAAGTATTTAATGGTTTTAAGTTTGTAAACATATTATCTATACATGTTGAGCTAGTAGCAGTTATCCGAGTAGGTTCATAAAAACTGTTGTATAAATTATAGGATTTAAAGAGCAAAATAAATTTTCTTGTTTGAGCTGTATTTTCTAGAATATTAATATTGAAGTCTCCACAGACAACAATTCCCTTATTAGAGCTGGTGGCTTTAAATAAAGCCTCTTCCATTAATTTTTCAAATTCCTCATAAGGTGCAATGGGGGGTCTATATACGCTAACAACCAGGAACTGCTCAAATTCTATACATGAAATTTCAATAACTCGCTCAACAGACAGGTTCACAATGTCTTTCCGTTCCTTAAATTTTATGTTGTTGTTTACAATTATAAGTGAACCACCGCGTATCATGTTTATTCTGCTGAACGAGCTGGCAACCTGATGCTTACAGAAGTTAAAAAGGATTTGATCGGCTTTCAGCCAATGTTCTGTTATACATAGAATGTCTATGTTACTATTTTCCAAAAAAAGTTCTATCTCTAAGTCTTTGCCCATCATTCCTTGAATATTCTGATGCACCAGGGTGACCGACGATAATTTTAAAACATTACTGCTAGAGGTTGTCTCTATTGTCATATTGTTTAATTTAAATAATTGTAATTGTCAATATTTGCCAAATTATTGGCTGAATTCATGTCAATATTATTTAATTGCTCAATAGAAGCAACCTTAGTAGCCAAGTTCTTGGCTGAAATATCAATATAATATGATAGCGAAACAGCTATTTGTCTTTTTAAATATCTGGTAAGATAGTACTTATCTTTTGTCAAATAGAAATATTTAACATAATTGTTAATGTCAATAATATGAAATTTATTATTAATATAATTAATATGTTGACATGTCAAATTACTTAATGTCAAATTAAGATTATACCTATAATTATTTTCCACCTGTGACAAGCTTTGGCTGTAGGGAAATGTAAACATAATGATTTTATCCACTTTTAGATTATTTAAAAGATTGTAATAATATATTAATTTATTTTTATTTACACCTCCCCTATCTCCTACTAGAATAATTAAAGTAGAGTGGGAATTAAACTTATGAGTCAAAATTTTGTCCATGATATTTTGAAAAGATAAACCAGGCATACAGTGATTGATAACTGAATGGCCTTTGCAGTGTTTTGACAAAAGATGACCCATGTCCTTACCCATTTCGTCACTAAATATTACAATATTACTCTTAGTATCTGTAGGAGACGTTTTTAACAAATTAAGTAGCACTTGGGAACTATTAGCAACAGATTGCATACATGTATTTGATTCATCAGAGTCACATTTAGGCAATGAGCAAGGCTCAGATAGCGAGATTTTAGTGCTATCCAAATATTTAGGTGTTTCCGACGCATTACATGCCATTAATTCGTTCATTGCTAAAATGTACTGTAAATATAAAAAATAGTTAAGAGGAAAAATAAAAACCCGCGGAGTATCTTGAAGCTTCTTCTTAGTTGCGGTCTTGTTTGAATCCGTTGGAAGTGTATGAACATGTCATTTCATTAAAGTTGGTAAAGGATGTGGTTATGAATTAATTTGCCTGAAACAGTTCATGCGTTTTGTAGCAGAGCATGGCGGGTACTTTACATTCGAGTCCATAGTCATCAAGAGTGGCACTGTATCTGTGATTGACCTCAGAATCTCTGTTTGCAGAGAAAATTGTTACAAATGTCTATAGGCGGCTCTGATAACATACCATCGGGCGGAATCCATGTTCGTTTGCTACATTCAATGTAGAAATATGAATTTTGATTTCATATAATAGTGCAAACCAGACCTGATTCAAAAATATTTATGCACTTCTTTATATAAAAGTGCATTCCAGGTGGACGACAAATTTGGTACGTATTTTATTTATCTTTTCAAGGCAATCAAATGTCAAAGTCGCTTTTCTTCTTTTGGACCTAGAGACAGTGTTCATTTTCACTCTCACAATACATAGATTATCTACGTAAACTTGTGGGAACCTAAGCTAGTGGCAAACGCTGCAAAGCTTTACAATGAAATATGTTTGTTTAAAGCAGAGATTCTCATATTTTTTTCTCACTGACCACTTTCAAAATTTCGCTGGTTCCGGTGCATTAAAAATGCAAAATCTAAACTAACGACTTAAGGTTACCAATTCTTAGTAGTGTCCTATACCGGTGTCTTTACGTTTCGAGGACTAAGGAAAACAGTAGCCACTGGCGGCGGTGGCTAATCTGGCTCCATTGATAGGTGAAATCAAGTCAAAATTGTATATCTTCACTATTAAATGCAGATAATTGTCATGGAACCCCGTTTACGAATTGTGGACCCTATTTTTTTTGTCACGCCAACGTTGACCATCATAGTCTCCCGGGAGTCCAGGTGGAACTTTGGGAACTAAGGGTCTAAAGTATCACTTGAGCGTACCTATTTGTATGTCTGTTTTGGCAGCACAATGTATTTTTTAACGTCATTTTCGTTACGTTACGTCATACGACGATTTATTTAGTTTCATAAGTACGTCATTTTTCAATGATACTCCTACTATGATTGTTACGCTATAGAAGAAATATTAATATTAAGATAAATGGCTATATATACCACATATGTTAGTTGTATTGGAAAACAAATCTTTACTTGTTGGTTTGTGCTTTTAGGCAACATGTTTTATCAATTTAGAGATTCATGCATGACAAGTTTTAATGACATGAAAATTTTAATTAGAGTTATTGGACCAATTTTCGCTGGCTTCCTGTGACGGGGAACGATTGCATCATACTGGCTTCAAAACAAAATTCCGCACGAGACAACGCCAACGTACAATATACGCTTAATTTATTTTTAACTCCCATTACGTATGAGTACAAATGTACACACATTACTAACAAAATGTAAACAATAACACCACCCGTCTATAATTTAGTATTTATCTGTCTCAACCATAGTAGAATACGACGCGTGCCATTAAACTATCTATGTGTCCTAAACAGCCTTCAGACCAGACAGACTGTGTGACAGCACCTACAGTGCATATTTTTTTATTGGTAATTCAATATGGCGCGTTTACATTAGGTCGGTCACTGAAAGCCAGGAATTAACCACTATCTGACCAACACCCTTTCTCCGTGTCTTTAAAACTGCAAACAGTTACAATCAAACTGCCAACTGCAGCAAATTTTACTGTAGATCTGTAATTGCATACGACTATCATGACATCTTGTATACATTGATTGTTGATGAAAGTCGAATACAGCCAAACATATTTAACCTAAACGGCGCATAAACTATATTTTTCCGTTCAATTAAATAATATGAGTAGTAGTTTAAATACTTTAACAAATTATAATTGTGCTGCAGATAACGTAAAAAAAACTTATATTTATACAATTTACGCGCACTTTCACCCTCGTGGCAAAGTAAACGTATAAAAAACATCGCGATTGATGTCATCATGTAAACAGCGAGGTTCGGTGATCGAGCGACAGAAACACGGCCATATAGAATAGCTTTATTGCCGCTTCAATCATATCGCCTCATGTGGAACGGCGGGTTCAATAACTTAAAGAAATCACTTCCTTAATTAGTTATACATGACACATAACCATACATTCTTCATGCTTTGTTTGATAAATATCTTCGATTTAGACACATTACAGCATTTTTACATGTTTAGAAAGTAAAAAATCAACATTATTGCGGCTTCTGTGTTGTGTTGTGAATAGTTCGGTTAGTGTCTGTATGTTCTGTAAACTTTTCCACTCGATGGTAAGTTATCGAATGCTGCCCATGGAGATCTGTAAGCAACTTCAGAGAGTTTTATCTGAATCAACCCCATCCTTACCCCGAAACCCAACAACTGCTTCTTGCTAGAAAGAGGTATGTGTATGTTTGCATGCTGTCTTGTTGCCATCTCATTCTCGATGCCTTCATTCATAATTATCAATGAAACAATACGTAACATAGCTATGGTTTGATCATGTTTTCTTTTACCTAATTAACGGACGTACCCTAATTTTATTTAGGTATCGTAATCTTTAAGAAAACCTGTTTCATTGTTTACAAATATATAAAACGAATAAGGTAAAAAGAAAGACGTACTAATTACATGCTACACTGTAATCAGGTTGACCGAGCCGGGTAAGTGGGCGCCCACTCATAGCTGCGGCGCGGCCCGACTACGCACCCCATTCACTTGCCTCGCTGCAACCCCCACGTACATGTGGAAACACTTTTGTTGCAGACGCGACCATTGTATACTAAAGAAGCATGTACAGTACGTGCAACTACTGCACTCCATAATTTTTACGTAATTACTATTTAGTTAGGTCTTAATTTGACGGGCTAATGCATTGCGTGTTTGTATGCTTGAGACATACATGTTTTTCTACAAGCATTCAACGTAATTTTTGATAACATTTGACAGTGAATGACGTTAATACCTTATCTTCGTAAGTTTAATATTAAAATTATTTATTTACCCATCTAAACTTTCAATAAAATGTCGCTCAATTTACTAGGGTAGGTTTAAGTCAAATTCAATCTTTAATTAATAAAATCACACGCAATAAGTACACTTTTTACATTATGTACAAATTATTATAATGTACAATGTAGGTAGGTAAACTTCTTCAGAAGCAATTGTCCCATTTAAGCGATCTAAATATTGTAAATTCAATAATTATAATGTATGTACTTTATTATTTTACTGCTTTTTCGACATGAATAGCTTCACGAAGATACCACTCCGAACAATCACGATAAAATATTATTCTGATTCGTAAGGTAATTCTCTATATGCTATTATCTCTATATACCCATCCACCCATCCTTCCATCCATCCACCCATTAACCTTATGACATACGTAAGTCTCTCGATTGGCATGAGTTTTCAGCTAGTTTTCACTATTCTTATATTAGGTGCAATTCTAAATCAAAAACATGTACTACTCGACCACAACAATTAGGCGCATAAAACAAAAGCGGTTCCGTACCCCGCACCTTGCTTCTGTCCCCGCGAATCCCCTAGTAACGTGCAGTTGTGTATCGTCTATGTATTTTCGTTAGCCAGCACGTGTTTAATGTTATTTCGTTATAATGTTAGTTTAATGAGTGATTGTCGAATTCTTAAAATTATCATTAAATTAGTCGATTATTTGTCAATAAAGCTCAAAATGGTTAGGAAAAGACTATTCGTGGAGGAGAAATGACTCTTACTCTTACATTCAAAATATGCATTTTTTTAACAAGTGAAGAGTATTGGACTCAGTATTTCTGTCTCCCAAGTCGAAAATCGAATGTGTGCTGCAATAGGCATAAGTTTCTTACACACATAAAAAAAGAAAGAAAGTATTCCATGTCTGTCAATATATTAAACACATGAAAGTGCTTTAATAAATACTCGACATTAAACATACACCACTATGGTATATATTTTAATAATGATATACCTACATACGCTTGATACCTGGTAATAGAATATACTTCGTATCGGGATGGGGAATCCATAGTTCTAATGACGTTTCAACTGTCGTGCGCCTAATTGTTTTGGTCGAGTAGTACTGCTACCCAAACATCTGCATTCCGGTTAACACTAGTTACTTATCGTTTCATGAGCAACTAGCATTGTTTTCATACACACGTCACAGATAAGCTGACACGCATAAAATAAAACACACAACACATTTACAAATATAGGAAATTAAAAGTGCGTAGCAGCAACATTATTTCGAGAACAGATACTGAAAAATTAAATAAAACCCACCTACAGACCTTGATTTTTTTTTTACCTAAGAGTCAAAGAAAGGAAGATTACTTCTAAGCTGTTATAAAGGAAGTTTATGACAGTTTAATAGTAATAAAAATATCTCGTACCTCATCATAGCAACATAAAAAAATATGGCAGTGACTTGCAAACCCATAAATTAATACTAATGTGATTGTGAATTTTCACGCAGATATAATAATTCTTGGAAAAACCTAGTAACAAGTTAAATAAAATAAAAACAACTGATATAACTTAAATTTGCAGGTATTTTGTTTATTAAAGATAATTGTCTAGGGAAAGGGTTTTTTTCTCTGATCGCAGGCGCTATATTCAATTCAATACCAATGATATGTCATAATTATGTTACGATCCGATAAGCCGTTTCATCTGTAGCGCGTGACAAAGCGGATATTTATACATACAAACAAACATAAATACGCTCTAATAGAAACAATTATGGAATTTCCACGAGAAGATGCGAAGTGAAAAGATTTTGTTATTACTCCCGTTATTTTAAGAACTCTCCAGGTAATAGAACCCCTTACAGTGCGACTCCTGAGTTCCTGAGGCATCTCCATTTCTGACATACAATATTTTTTAAGCATTATGGTATTTTGGTTTAAGGGTGACATACTCGTTCGATCCATTCCATTTTAGGCCTAAGACTCCTTACAACCCTTACCCATACTCACGAATGCATTTTTGACTTCTGATAGGACTCACATGTTTCTATTGTAAGCAGTGGTCACTGACAACGTGTGGACAGCTTTGTTTAAATTAATCCTCTGATTACACATAAACCAAAAATAACATATTGTTTTATGGATTTATCATTAGACGAATGACGTGACAATCTTTCTGATTACAACCTAGGATATTCGTTATCAATTACGTCTTGTTATAAACACGTTTGATGTAGTTGCATTACATAGATACTTTTAACTTAATTATTAAAAGTTAATATATTTAAGAAGAATAAAGAAGTTAATTTATAAAAGAAGAAGGAAAGAAAGAAAATACTTTATTCGGTTCAATCCAGAATGTTATACAAAACAGACAAATCAAATAGAAATCATGTGTTATTAATATTAACTTTATAAATAATGATGTTAAGTTACATTTCATTGACCGAAAGGGTTTCCATTCAGCGTATTGCTGCAGGCAATCGAGGTCACTTGCAGCGCTGCATTCTGCGTAGCCAATAATAAATTGCCTGCAAAAAGGGTGTTATATGCCTTATGCATTGTCCATGCATAAATGCTTTTCATGACTAACTAAGGACTCAAATCTAACTTTTCGATGTAATACATAGCTAAATGAGGTTTGATATCACTGGAAAGTAAAAGTTGCACTCTTATTTCTACACTTGCCACTTTCATAACGTAATAAGGAACGTATTTTATCCGTTTTCTATTTTCTTCGCTTCGGTGATGCGGTAACAGCTTAAAAGCAATATTGTGCGCATTCTCGGCCCGGCCATTTCGAGACAGCCAGGCTTTCGCTCGTGGCGCCAGAAACGTCTAAACAGGTTTGGTTTCTCGCTGTCACAAATGTTCGTCAGGCCTTTTACTAATTTACTTTAGCGCCATTCAATATTTATTGTTATTGAAAAATCAATCCACAGATATGATTTTAAACTAGGAGGTACCGCAGCAAAGGTACAGCATAGGGTGTCAATTTAACGGATGAATTTCTTTTTCTCGATATATCGACCCAATTGTATCGATCGTGGTCACGGTCAAACAAATCAACGACGTAATTAAGTGATCGAGTATTCGTCCGAAATATATTATAAAACGAGTTGACAAAGTTACATAAATAGGTACATACATATTTACAGGTTGGAAACAAATTATCAAGGAACAGCCTTCAACAACAGATTCAGTTCATGTAGTAACAAGACAGCTTTAAATCTTTAAGAAATGTTCGTCTGAAATAAATGCAAAAGATTTTATGAAATCTCTTCAATTGTCTAGATAATTTGACTACCTATTTATTTAATTAAAATCATAATACATTATTTTATTTTTCTTATGAATCTCTATTTATAATTTATTTTCGAAGTCGCCGCTTTCTAGAATTTTAAATCTTGGATTTTAATTAGCGGTATAAGCCAGCTGCGGTCTTGATCTCAATTTGGGTATTCGTCGAACAATACAGTTACATATTCAGTTATTCGCTGACCTTCTAAAAAATCTCGACCACCAAGTGTTATAAACAGGTCCTGTAATCTGCTGTTAAAATTTTATGAATTTTAAATTGGAAATTTTTTGGTTTGGATAATTTGGACCACTTTTCAGATTCATAATATAACGAAATGCATTTCTACGCTCACAACCCCTACTACGATTACCTCTCTTGTGTCGTGGGTACCATGTCGGTCTGGCCGGGGATCAAACCAAGACTTCACTTCGTTTAATTCATGAGATAAGCAATGCGAACAGTAACAATAGAAAAATGATATTGTAGTAACAATAGTATTTCTCCAACACTATTTTTCAAATGGAAGCACTGATAATGCACGCATTAACTAAATAAGTCCGTTTAAGCGTCATATTTTGTCCTAACCAAACCTTTTATTTTTCGTGGAAAATCGATTCATGGACTCCTCTCCGCGGGGGAAACTGAGAGGATATGCCGGACTACTACCGGCTAAAACAATGTGTCTGGACGTCACTTATCGGAACTACGAGTACGTTAATACGTAGTACTCGTCCGCGGTCCTTGTTTAACCTATCGTAATCTAAGCTTTATTGTTAAACAAACGCACGTAGAATATTGTGTAAGAAGCACGTAATTATTGGCGCAGGCTTATCTAGAAACGACTAGTCTGTATTAGTTGCAAATGCTACATGGACTGCACGTTGTAGGAGCGCGGCGTTCGGTCAATTGCCTTCGCGGCCGTGTCCTCAAATCGCGGACGCTCGGAGCCGGCGTCGATCGCCTTGCACATTTCGTAGTCACCTTAATGCCAGCTCACAACACATCGGCCTAATTTATTTCAATTCAGTTTTCAAGCCGCTTGAGAACATTTGAAAGCAAATTTTCAGAAACACAACCAGCGTTTCCGAAAAGCGGACCGGACCACCAATTGCAAAAGTAAAAGCGTTAACATGCTGGAAGTTACGTACCTATAGTAGAATGAAATGTATGTACGTTTGCGTTATAAATGCTAAAACTCTTAAAATAAGAACGTTAATTAAAAATATATAAATACCAGATAAAAAATAAAAAAATACCAGCAATTGAAATTGCTAATCACATCTGACGCCCTTTCCTTGATATAAAATTTGTTGAAACTTTCACTTTTGGAATTAGAAAGATCGCTTCGTCTTTTTGGTCTGCCTTGTAGAAACATATGTAACAATACGGCATAACTTCCATCCATCCATCCATCAGCCTTTGAAAGTCCACTGCTGGACATAGGCCTCCCGTAATCTGCGCCACTTCAACCGGTCCTGAGTCATCTGAATCAGCGGTTACCCGCCGTCTTCTTCAGGTCATCAGTCCACCTGGTCGGGGGGCGGCCTGCACTCCTTTTGCCGAGACGTGGTCTCCATTCGAGGACTCTTATAGGACGGCATAACTTATATGTAGCAAATGGCAAACAGAAACGCCTCCCCTTGATATAAATTAAATCGCTGCCAACCAAAAACATTTGTAACTAATACCAAATAGATCAAGAGGTCCCAATCCTACGAGGAGTTTAAATAAGATAAAAGTGTGTTCGTAGAGACGTAACATTTGCCACTGACCTTTCAAAGTGATTAAATATTTATATCCTTGATCAATGCCTAATTAAAATGATAATTTCTATGGGTACAAGACTACTGCAATGATAAATTATAATAAACCCAACATACTGAGTAGGTACATATGTATAGATTTTTAATAGGAAATATATGAAAATGCAAGTTTTTTTCATTAAATAGTACGTGTTACGATTACGGAGCGTTTGTATCGCAGCTACAGTTTTTAATGAATATCTGTACCTATTTGTCAATGAACGCGGCAACAAATTTTGCCTACCTATAAATAATACCAGATCAACGTCGAACGTAGAGAGCCAGGTTGTAGAAACTCAGTTTTATATATCTCGAGATATTTATTATATGATAGAATAACAATAGCGTGTGAAGCGTTTAAAATAAACTTGAGACGTCGAGTGAAAGTCGACGCCTCTTGAGATGTCGGGATTAACCTTGGCCATAGTCTTCCCTGTTATACATGGACGTGGGATGAATTATAAACATATTCAAATACAGATACAGCCTATCAACTAGTTGAACAATTAATATATATAATGATATTATGTTAAATAATGATAGAGCAGTGATAGCCTAATGGTTGAAATTTGCCCTCTTGATCGGGAGCTCTGAGATTCAAATCCCAGGCTGACCACTGATTTTTCTAAAATGATGTGCGTATTAAATATAATTATGCTGCTTTTCGGTGAATGAAAACATCGTGAGGAAGCTTACGCATCCGAGAGTTAGTAAAAACTCTCTCATTATGAGCGAATACCCGTGCCCAGTAGTGGGGGCAATAATGGTTTGACGAGAATGATAGAACCCTTCGTGGCTCCATTCCGGAGGCACACCCATTTCTGCCAATAACAGCAGTGTTAAGCGCAGCTGTGTTCTAGTGGAGAGTTTTTGATAATGGGGATATACTGTTCCTAGGTTTTGCAACTTATTATTCAATGAGAGCAATGCATCGAAACGACAACCCCAGTGGGGCTGTAATTCTAATTTCAGGTGAATTACATATGTCCATGGGTGCCAGTGACTACTTACCAACGGAGGGAATGGTTGTACTTACTATTACGTTGTGCATTATAAAAAAAAAGTTGCTTTTTTTCTCATTGTGTTTTATATGTGTCACGTATTGTGTAGTGCGCTCTTCGTTTTAACTGTCTACAAGCTTCTGGAATTTTATTCAGGCTTACCTACTAAAAATATATATTTACAAAGCGAAAAGCGTCATAGCGAAATGCCATTTCCTAATAAAGTTTATCTGTGTGAGTATATTACCTATTTACAAATAATAAAAAATAAGTTTTATGACGTAAAAGTCGACTACTTTTACTTTTGAAACTGGTAAACAAATTAAAACCTTGTGCAAAATATCACCAGGTATTGTAGTAATTGTAACAGCGACGACAAACGTATTACATTAAATATATTGGATGCCAGTGAATCCTGTTATTCATGCGGGCCAAACCGCTCAAAAAAAGACCTGTTAAGCGTAGGCACTGAAAAATTAAAATCTAAACTATCTAAATTATTTAGCTCTGTATAAGTAAGATATAATTCGTATGGAATTCTATTTAATCCACTTTCTTATTATCGAGAGCGAAACCTGGGAGCAACGCCGGGTTATGTGGGATTTTTACCTCACTGAACCCTCCCGGTGGCCGTCCTCAGGACTCTGGGATATCGAATGGAACATAACTGGAGTCCTCCGAGAGCGATTTAACATTCGCCGTCTTCCCAGTGAGCATTTGTGCTCACTGTGTCTCCTGGTCATTACGGCAGCCGTTGTCCTACCCGGGGTCACTTGGCTGGACGGTCCGAGCTCGCAATCTTACTGCCCGCAACCCCGGAAACTCCTTTTATCCGCCTCTTACTATAGGCAGGGGATACCGTAGCCCTATCCTGGTCCCGGAACTATAAGGACACCCTTTTAATTCCCTATTTACATTTTACGTAATCAATGAGTTGGTCAATTGTGGCTATATATTTTCCTCCCTGCAGTGTTTTAATTTCAGACTAGTTGACCCAACGAACTTCGTTCCGTCTAAAAGTCAAAAATCTAAAATTATCAGTGCTCTTCCACTGTATTACGGATATATTATACATACAAACCTTCCTTTTGAATCACTCTATCTATTAAAAGAAATTGCATTAAAATCAGTAGCGTTATATAGCGCATATATAGGGACAGACAGCGGGAAGCGACTGTGTTATATACTATGTAGTGATGAAGCTTCGAACTGCTATAATAAGTTATCGGGAGTTACATGTGTTATTGTGAATCAACCGTAAAAGATAGACATATGCTGTCGTGGGACATTTTTCACATAATTTTCATGATGATGATGTATGACGAAAACGCTCTCCGCATTTCCGTCATACATGATTTCATAGTCCATTGTAAAAAAATCCAGAATTTGGGAATAGGTTGAAGTTAAAGACAATAAGTTAAAAAATAACAGGTTCATTGATAAAAAAAAATTGACTTGGTAATTATACACCGACGTTTCTGCGACCTTAATTCAACAAAACGTAAATATGTAGACCAGTGAATGTGTTAAAGACTATTTACTTAACTGTAATTTTCACTCTTTAATATTTATAAGTTGTTAATTTTAACGGTAAAATGAACGAATACTTTTATTTATCGCGGAGAAATCGACATGCACTTCCTTACGGTAGGAGGGCAGAAAAACGTCTTATCGGTCTTTTACTAACTAAATCTCGGTGGCGTTCCTCTGGTTGTCGTCAGGTCAGGAGAAGCGTCAGCGTTACATTTGCAAATTTGCAACCAGATAACGTCGACCAGCGCTGTTCTTGTCAGCCGGGTCCCGAGAAGAAGGTGCCCATTTTAGTTATCTTTATGAGATATGCGTACAGAACACACACAATATTTTGGTCTTTATGGTTCTACTTGCTCTGCGTGACAAACACAAACAGAGGTTTTAGAGAAAGCCGCCTTCCGGTGTCCTGTACGCATGCAACGAAGTGGCTGAGGAGACACATCGTCCTCCCTAAACTCTACCCCGTTTTTTGCGAGATAAAGACAATATTAAAAGGAGTGCAATAGACTCAAGAATAGAAACTTAAGAGTTCTTTTAAAATAATAGAGTACAGAATACAAATTTGTTCATAACCAAGATATTTTAAGTACACACCAATGCCATATCGAGGGTTATATTTCAGTGAAATATTAGTAACCACAATGAATTAAATATCATCAAAAGACATTGAATATCGCCAGTTCGTAACACCACAGAAGTGCCTAGAAGTGCTTTATTTCATATGTAAGGTTGCATTAACTGAACCAAAAAAGACAAAGTGTTGTGTGCATTAAGTATTAACTTTGTACTTGTGCAATGGCTACAATACAAGTCGTCTCAGACCTACAAATATTGTGTTATCCTCTTATAGTAATAGGCAGTAAATGCTGACTGTAATTTCAATGATAGGTAATTTATTGTAATTGTCGAAAAAATTTACATCTTAGAAGAACACGGCCTGAACTTGTCTTGTATAGTGCTTAGAAAGAAAAGGTTTTGTTGTCATTATTGTGTAGATCACTGCCTATCCTTATAACAAATTAAATTTATATTAATGTAGATGAATTAATTAGCCAAAGTGTAGACTGTAGATTATAAATTTGCTTCAATGTATAATTAACAGATACATATCATGTATGACAACAATCAAATTTAATATTTAAAATCCTAGACTCAAAAAATAAGCGAAAAAGCAAAATATAATAAGTAGGTGGCTAATTTACACAAAATTATTAATAAACAATGCCTTGGCACAACATTTAAAATCAAAATATTAATTAAGTAGGTATGTGTGCATATACACACTGCATCCTCTTCAAACACTACATTAAAATTAGCTCAACCCATTCCAGCCACTACCATTCCAGACATATACCTACTCTAAACTCATAAAATCCCATTGGGGGTTGGAACTACATTGGAAAACGTGTGCACACACACAAGCAACACGCACACGTGTCAAAATACATGCGTGTGTACACATACAGCATGCACACATTATGGTTTTGTATGTGTGTGGATACAACATAAGGTTCAGAATTAAATGTCAAAACAGTAAATGTTTAGCTAGTAAACTCAAGGCATTTGTGCATCAAAACACAAGGTTTTTACATCTTAATTACATTCATTAAGCTAGTCTGTCTGCTGTTAAACTATTCACGAAAACTTAGCAAGGACAACAATATAAAAAAAATGGTTACTATGCTCAATACAGTAGGTATTAGTTGATCATTAATTTGTTTTGTTTTTTTTTGGTGGCAAATCACCAGATGTATTTTTAACATTCACTAAGTTTTGAATATGCATGACTGTAATATGAACAAAAGACTTATTAAAAAAAGTTTTGCTTTATGTTGTTCTTTAAAAATAACACTATTACCCGGTGATTAATACCTTTGTTTAACACTTTAAATGTTTTCCAATTACTTATTTAAAACCTAACCTACCCTATTTACAACAAAACACATACAATAACATTGTCAAGAAACATGATGGCATTGGTCATATTTAATTTATATTTATTAGCCTTGTCTATTACTGCTGCTCAACTCACAAAACATAGGATGTTATAAAGGCACTAATATTAGTTCATAAAATTTCCAACATGTTAACTCAATAATTATCCTTTAAAAATTTCTTTTTTTATTCATATTTTTTTCTCAACATATATATCAAACAGCTAAACATATACAATATGATTTTTTGGTTATCTTAGTGACTGGACAAATTTCATAGCATAGTTTTTAAAAACAGCCTAACTAGGAACTTCTTCGTGCCATAGAGTCCGTCGGTCTGCCCTACATTAAAATCACCAATCAATGGAAAAATCACAAATTTATTAGAAATTTTTGTCATTCCTAAAAAAATTATGAAAGTTTATTCAGCTAAAAAACAAGAGAATATTAGGATTTTTTTTTAATATAGATTCATGGTTAATTTAATTGGTTAAAACAATATGGAAAGAGCTTTTAATTTTAAATGTTAAAAAAATAGATGATTATAAGGTTTTTAACATAGCAGTTGTATGACCTATCCAGTTCTATTACACAATGTTTACACATTTTTTTTTGTATACACCATCAGGTTCTATTTTTCAGCATTCCCATTGTACCAAACATATTGACTTTAAGTAAGAATTATAGATGCATAACTGGATCATGAAATTTATATATTTTTTAATATAGAGATATGAATGTTGTCAAGTATGTTGTATATCATTTAATAATAAATAATGCAATATTACTTTGATGAAGGTGAAACCCATATGTTTACTTGATAAAAAGTGAAATTTCAAGAGAAAAAAACATGTATGTCAGGTCAGTATATGCATTCTAGTTGTTTATACAACAGAATTATGATTATATTTGAAAATTTATTAATACTTGAATTAGAAAAAATCAAATGTAAGACAAGACACAGAAACCAATTTATAATAAAAAATGGAAAGTTATTTGTTCACTTAACATACTATAACTAAGATATACTATAATTAATTCAAATTAAACAATAAATAATGATAGTTGAAAAATACTCACCCACATACATAGTGGCTCCTGCATCATGAAAGTCATGACTTCCACGACCTGTTCGGAGACGTCCCGCGTAGAGTTGGCGCTGGGCGCCGCGCTGCCGGCCTGCTCCATGCTCGCGTCCGCGCCCTCTGCGGGCTCCTGCCGCTGCAAGGTTGCGTTCGCTCTCCAGTTCGGATCATTCGTCACGTTCACGGCGTAACACACCGCCACCGACAACAATAAAACACTACCCGCCGAGTAAACCTTGAGATTTGGCAAGGGCAACCTGTCTAAGAGTGTCACAGGCATCTTGAACGTTCTCCGCTTTCCGACTCACTAACGTGATACGTTATTACCCTCGACACCGCTCCGAGATGCCCACCTTAATGACATTGGACAATTTAACAACTGAATTTTATCAAAATAATTTCCCAGAGTCGGTAACGACACATCACACGAGTGTAGTATACGCCGCGGGTGATTACGATTCACATTTCACGATGTTGCTTTGTGATAGAAGAATTTAAACCACTTTGCACTGTCGATAATGTTTTTAAATGTGATGTTTTCAATGCTTATCAGTGAATTAAGAACACATGATGAACTGAGAAACTTGTGAAAGTAAAACAAACTGCTAAACGAATGAACGGCGATTGTGGATTGTCGATTGAATTTATCAATTTAGGGATGTAAATAAAATAATCGTTTCATTTCACTCGATTATTCTTGATGAAACATCGAATATTTAACTAACAGTCTGTGAAATAATCGACTGCTTATTCGATTCTTGAATAGACTTTTCCTTTAACGTTATATGAAGAATGAAATGGCTTAAATGAATCAAGTGATATTTGAATTAATGCAGGGTGACATGAACGAAGCTGGGCCTCGCACCTATGCTGCAAAACTTTATTTATATTTTAATGAAAACGAATACTGAATGAGTAAATAATGTAAACATTATTTGATGTCCAAAAACTACCTCATGTCAACATGTTTCTGTCAAACAGTGACAGTCAATTGACAATGACAATGACAGTTTTGCTTTGCAGGAAATTGTGGGTGGTGAAATGGTGTTAAAGTGTTTAGTATTTATTTATTTGGGATATTGTTAGTGAACTATATAAGCCAGAAAAATGACTGAAAAAGATTATGCACCTTTGAGCCAAGCATGCGTCCGCGGCCTGTGCGATAAAATATACGATAAAAGAAAGTTTGCAGGCGTCGAGATCGAGAAGTATGTTGCAATAAAAGATTTTCTTAGAAATAGCCTTTTTATTACTTTTTGTTATTATCTTTCTAATATTACTTGATTTGCTTAACACAGAAATATACGTTATAAAACAATTTGTATATTGATAATTTAGGCGGCTTAGTACTTTCTCGTTTAAATTTTATTATTTGGCCTTAATCGTGTCATATAATAAAACAATAAAGTAAATGTTTATCGATGAATTTCCAGGATGGTAAAAGACTTCAGCGATGCCAACAACACCAACCAGATCAAACGGCTGATTCGAGTGCTGGGTCAGGAGCTCATGTCTTCCACCAACCCTAATGTCAAAAACGGCGCTCTCATGGGGCTGTCTTCTGTTGCTGTTGGCTTGGGGAAAGTGAGTGTTATTGGTCCATGTAAATTTTTATGATTACTTTATACTAAGGGTTACATATAGGTTATATATAGGGTTGTCCACCAATTCACACTCGGCCAGCACTGTGGATTATGGCCTAAAACTCTCTCATTCACAGAAAAGACCTGTGCCCAGCAGTGGGACAATAATGGGTTGACAATATAAGGGTTACAATGGGGAATTTTTTTTAATGGTGACAAGTTTCTAATGCATCCTCACATGTTTGTTACTCATTCAAGCAAAAACTACAACTAGCTAGGATTTTGCAGAAATTTGGTATACAGATTGTATATGACCTAAATTAACACATAGATTATTCACTGATGTGGTAGATGTGATTAAAATGGGCATAGCCGCAGCAATAACAAGGCATGAATCATTACATTCAAATTGAATGACTTCTTAAGGTATTTAATGTAACACTGGCATAATAACATGCACCAGGTGTTTCCGGGAAAGATTGGCAATTAAATAGAATGTGTTGGAGCTGCCTGCTGGCTACATCCAATTAGGTACTACAAGTTTTCTTTCTTATTTCAAAAATAATATTTTTTGAAGAACAAAATCCTATTTATTGCCCAAATGTTGTTATGTTTTGACGCCACATAATAGATGTTAGTATTCCTAAAATGACATTATCATATGACATTGTATGAAATTGAATCATGTGTAATTAATTTATCAGATATCTTTATTTGACATAGATTTCATTGATTGACATAGTAATTTAGTACATTAATTAAATATTGTAATAATTTCATTCTATAAATGATTACCTGATTATGTAATAATAATGATAATTGTACAATAATATAGTTTTAATTTGTATATTTAGCATGCCTTGACAGGTGGACCTTGGCAAACTTATATGTATACATATATAATGTCTTATTATAGAAAATTTTGTGTACCCATTAAGTTTATATGAATAAAGCTTACAGTTTATGTGGATTTTAACCAATTTACAAAGCAACTTGGATTTGGTCAAGGCAGAAGAATATAGATGGCCGATTCATAAAATCACACTTTTTTACAACAGTGGGAAGTATATTTTTGAAAAATAAAGATATATTCTTTAATGCTTTGTCTTAGCATAATTATCATCATGTACTGAGTGTACTATATATATTTTTATTTTACTTTTATCAAATTTAGGTTGCAAATGAACATGTAGCCTGATGGTAAGTAATTATTGCTGCCCTTGGACAACTGTAAAGAATTTCCTAGAGACTAGGGGCTCTATTTAAAGTCGACCACAGATGCATTACTACTTCCATAAACCAAGATGATTGCCTCATATATATAAGTGAGCTGGTTATCACAACTGCTTGGACAAAGGTGAGAACTGCATCACTGTTCTACTTCACTATCACCAGTTGATTTATACTGGTTCCACCACCTGTTAAATGATGATACAAATCCTTAGAACTGCTCGGTGTACGTGGGAGAGCTGACGCACCCGATAGTGGCGTGCCTCGGCGAGGGCGAGGCGCGCGTGCGCTACGCGGCGGTGGAGGCGCTGTTCAACGTGCTGAAGATCGCGCGCTGCGCCGCGCTCGTGCACTTCCCGCTCATCTTCGACGCGTTGGCAAGACTCGCCGCCGACCCTGAGTCGCAGGTTAAGCAGGGCGCCGAGCTGCTTGATCGACTTGTTAAGGTAACACTTTGATAACAAATGAAAAAGATTACACAACACCCTGTTATCATTTTACAAGAGATTTTATTTAAGGGGAAGAAGTGGAGAAGGAAACTTATTTATGTTTTTTTTATACAATGAATATCTTATTTTCATCGTTTTTTTTTGACGTAGCAGATTAGCATTCAATTCACCTGCTGGTAAGTGGTACACTGCCGCCCATCGAAATCTGTCAGCAATTTGATATAGAACATAGGTTCTATTTGTAGCAAATGCGTCATTACTTCCGAAAACTAAGACTGTAGTTTCACATAAAAGTGTGCCGGCAATCATACTCTTCCATTGAAACGCAAGAAATACTTCACGCTAGAAATAGGTGTGGAACTGCACAGATAGTCTACCTCTGCAGTCGAACTGCACTGGTCCTACCACCTGGCAAAACCTATCAAATATGAAATAGAAAACATATCAGATTATACTTTTTAAAGATAAAATATCACCCTCATGAATTATCTGGGTTGTATTTAATTCCGGAACACCTAATTTTGTAACTTTTATATTAAATGTTTCTAGAACTTCACAATATCTATGTAACGCAAAATTGGAGTTTTGTGATTATAACCTAGTATTTTCTAGTAGCTTATTTACTTTTAAAGAGAACCTGCTGCGTGCATGTGACATTTTTTATATGTATACCGTAAGAAAGGGAATCACACAGAGCATTTGAAAATTCAACAATTAGTTGAATCTAGAAGCGTGTCCTGCAGGACATAGTGACGGAGAGCCCGTCGTTCGACGTGGCGGCGTTCGTGCCGCTGGTGCGCGAGCGGCTGTACACGCGCGCGGCGCCGGCGCGGCAGTTCGCGGTGGCGTGGCTGTCGGCGCTGGACGCCGCGCCCGCGCTGCCGCTGCGCGCGCACCTGCCCGACCTGCTCGACGGGCTCTTCACCATACTCGACGACCCGCATCCCGAGATCAGGCGCATGTTAGTGCACGCATGTACACTTCATACACTCACTTAAACGTGCCAATGCAGTACTGTCTTAGAGGATTCGTTGTTTAATTTACTTTATGAAATCACAAAAAATATTTGTGTTAATGTTCACTAGCAACATTGTCTCGCTTTAATCCTTCACTAAGGCTGCTGGTTTTACAATAGTAACTATCTTAATATAAATAATATAATCGTTTACCAATTAAATAAAAAAAACATATTTTATTTATGCTTTCTTATTACAGTATTATTTTTGTGGCACTAAACATATCAATGCTGGGAAACATACTTGTTATTTCTTGCATAAAGTACCAATTTTAGTTATATACATAACAATAGTTGCACAAATATTAGAATGGTCTTAAAATTTAATATTTACAATTCGACCAAGCATTTTAAGAATTATTCATTTTTTATAAAGTATTTTGCCTCGGATTAGAAAAATTGCATTTTTCAAGTCAATATGTAATTTGTCAAATTTTAGTGTGCAAAATTTAAAAAAATATATTTAATATTTATTTTTTATTTACTCTTTATTCAGGTGCGACGTACAGCTGAACGAATTCCTGCGCAGCATTAAAAAGGAACCTCAGGATGTGGACTTCCAAGCTATGATCAACATCCTCATCACGCACGCACAGTCGCCAGAAGAACTCTTACAGGTGTGCTTGTATATTACAAACCATGTGGTATTGTCAAGTTGAAAATAATTCAAAGATAGGTTATAATCAATAAGAATAAAAAATCAAATCAAATAAAAAAAATCGTTATTCTTTTGGGTTTGGACGGTATGCACAACTTGATTAAATATACTACGTATAACACGTAATAACTACGTAGTATCTGTGGGTGTGGCATTAAAAAAGAGAAATTGTAAGAGAACAAACAAATAATAATTTACAAACAAATAAGCATATAAACATGACAGTAAGTTCGATTAAAATATGTTTATCTCCCACAGCTAACGGCGATCACGTGGATCAAGGAGTTCCTGGAGCTGGCGGGCGCGCAGATGTTGCCGTACGCGTCGGGCATCCTGTGCGCCGCGCTGCCCTGCCTCGCCTACAATGACGAGGGGCGGAAGAGTATCCTTTTTGTCTGTTAACATGGACCTACTGTTCATTTCCTTCGTCAACCCATTATTGTCCCACTGCTGGGCACGGGTCTTCTCTCAGAATGAGAGAGTTTAGGCCATAGTCCACCGCGGTGGCCAAGTTCGAATTGGTAGAATTCACACATCTCCGAGAAATTTTTTTTTTACTCTCGGGTGTGTAGGTTTCCTCACGATGTTTTCTTTCACCGAAAAGCAGTGATAATTAATTTCTAATACGCCCACAATTAAAAAAAAATCTGTCGGGGGGCCTGGGTTTGAACCTCGAACCTCTCGATCGAGAGGGCAAATTTCGACCATTAGGCTATCACTGCTCTACTCAACCATTCATTACCTACTATTCATTACCTTGCTGTTATATGTGGAGTTTAACTGTAAAAGTACATTCACTGTACATTTTTAGAATAATTTGATGACGTCACAAAATGATTGCAAATTATATGAAGAAAAACAGCACCTGAAATGCTGCATAGGTGGTACGAATAAGATTCAACAGGGTAGGTACTACCGCCGCACTTATTTCTAGCGTGAAGCAGCTCTTGCGTTTCAGTGGAAAAATGTGTTTGCCAGCTCACTTTCGTACTAAGTTTATATTATCATTGTAAAATATATACAATAACATAACCATAATTGAAATTATTACTGTGCTGTGCTTTTTAAGTCATAACACAAAAGTCTTGCTATTATTACCTTAGCATTGTATACAGAAATTCGCGAAATGGCATCTATCGTCAACAACCAGTTGACTAAGCTAGTTGTTTCCGAGAGTATGGAAACTGAAGCCGAGACAGAAAATATCGCAATAGCAGCAAATAAAACCGATCCTGTGCAGAGCATGGAAAAACTAACTATAGACGAGCAGCCGAAGGAAGAAGTGGCCAAAGAAGAGAAACCTCCGGGGGAATTGGATTTGACTGCCGTCATAGGAGTGCTGTCGCTGATGCTGCACCACAGCTCCGTCCACACAAAAGTAGCGGCGTTGGATTGGATATTGCATTTATACAATAAGTTACCTAACCAGGTATGTTGATGAGAATTTAACACGTTCATAACCTTCGTAATATAATTAAATATGCATTATTTCTGTTTGTGATATTTTGTCTACCTAGGTTAATATGGTATATGGTTATAAATATAAACATGAAATTATTAATCATTGAAATCATAATTCATCATAATTTTGTGTTATAACAGCAGTATGTAATAAACCAATATGTAATTTAAATTGATTAACAATGATAGCATATCTTGTCAAACAGGGATCTCTTTTACTGAACTGTAAGGCAAGATACTGGACCTAACTTTCATTATCATGTAAAAAATCATGATTGTAATTATATAAAAAAAAATGGATATAAATAAGAAAAAAGACAAACCCGCTGAGTTTCTTGCCGGATCTTCTCAGTTGAGGTCGTTTTCCGATCCGGTGGTAGTGTAAGAAAAAAAAATGTACCTGACAATTTGTAAGTGCCCCCATAGGCCTATACAAAATAAAGACATTTCATTTCAATGAATTTAGGTATCGTTTGGTTGGATCCCTTCCGATTTAGTAACTTCATAGGTATCATGGGACCTCTTATCTTTAATCTACCATAAGAATAAAATATTGATGTCAATATTTCTAGCCACAAGTATCATCGCTTATCGAAAAACACTACTTAAGTTTTTTGGCAGATTTTACAGGGGTGTGAAATAAAATAGCTGCGTAAAATTCATTTCAAGACTCACTTTTTGTTAAAAATGAACTATTTATAGATAAGTGGTGTGGAATCCAAATGTTTATATGTTTTTTTTACCTTATTCACGTTTTATTTTGACTCAGCGATGTTGCATGAAAACCGCGAATTTTCGACTTGAGTGGTGTTATTTGATAAGCGACGAAATGTAAACACACGGGGTGTAATATTGTGCTTCCGCGTCCAGATGTGGGGCGAGACGGAGCGCGTGTTCGTGAACGTGGTGGGGTGCCTGACGGACGCGGCGGACGACGTGGTGCGGCGCGCGCTGGCCGTGCTCGCCGAGCTCTGCACCTGCCCCGCCGCCGCGCGCCCGGACCCGCCCACTGTCTGTATGTTCACATGGATTATTTTTATGTACATATACGTTTTAAACAATGAGTTAATTAAATATGTTCATGAGATTATAAATATTAACGACAATCCACAACTCATCAAGAAATTACTCTTCTAGTATTTCTTAATGACGCTGTTAAAGATTTCGCTCCTAACTGTGGTTATTTGAAAGCGAAAAGTGTTTTCAGGCATAGTTTCCTATCTTGATGAGAGAACATTATTTATCGACACAAAGGCTATTGTGGAAATCTCGTATAAATCATCATAAAGTATATCAATGGTATTTTATAAAATGTAAAATTTCATGATGATTTCAGATGATTTAGAATCAAATCCTTATTACTTTAAATTTCTACGAGCATTGCTGAGGCTATTGGCAGCAGACGAAACATTATTAGAAGACAGAGGACCTTTCATTATAAGGTAAGCAATCAAAGTGTGAATTTGCCGCGTTTCGTTACTCTTTTTGCAATTTTAACAGTTTTCTGCGTTTGTTTGTGGATTAATGTGCAATATGTTCCTTGCACGTAATATTACTTAAGACCGAGCATTTTGTTAATAATGCCAATTTTGTTCCATGGTGTCATAATTAGCGTATAAAATGGAGGCAGGCGGAACGGAGAAGGTGGTAGAATCAGTTTAGTTCGGCCGGAGAACAACCACCGACACACCCATTTATAGCGTGATGATTGCGTTTCGATAGAAGGGTGTGGTTGCTGGCACACTTTAACATGAGACGACCATCATAGCCCTCGGCAGTAGCAACGCATCGGTGATTGACTTCAAATGGAACCCATGTTCTGTATGTGGTTGATTACAGATGTCCATGAGCGGCAGTGATCATTTACCATCAGGGGAACTGCTCGTTTGCTACTTCAGTGAGATAAAAAAACCGAAGTAAAGTAGTAATAGCGTGTGTTCCGTGTTGCAGGCAGCTGTGCGTGCTGCTGCCGGCGGAGGAGGTGTACCGGGCGCTGGCGCGCGCGCTGGAGGGCGAGCGCGACGTGCGCTTCGCCGCGCGCCTCGTGGACGTGCTGTCCGCGCTGCTGCTCTGCGCCGCCGAGCTGCACGCCACGCGCCTGCGCCTGCGCGCCTTCGACCATCCGGTCACTGCACTCGACACTCTACACTACATTACATGGCCGCGTTCCACAAGACGCTCACAAAGCCCAAAACGCCCTAAACGTCGTTCCACAAGACGACCACGGTCGTGGTTGTCGCGGCGAATACGTCGCTCATGATGTCATGACTTAATCCCACGCGAAGCTCACGACGATCCATATAATAAGTGTAGGTCAAAGAGATTGTTCCACTAGAGATTATGTCGGTAACGCTCATAAACCAGTGGAACGGGGAAAACTGCGGTCGTGAGCGTGAACTTTGTGAACGTCTAATGGAATGCACTCTATTTGTCACGTAGTTTGCTACAGATCTCTCTTCTTAACTAAAGTATTTCCAAACTCTGTCAGCCCACTACTTTGTGAATTGAGTGAAGTGCATAGTATAAAAACAATAAAGTAGAACTAAATTAACTATCTATATATAAGGAAAAACTGACTTAAATACTGACATATTAACACATAGCCCAAACTATTATGGAAGAACGAAGGTGGCAAGTTTGTATGAAAAACCGCCAACTTCAATGGTAACTTAATGAAACCTGAGTATTTTTTCTTCGCACTTAATGTAATGAAAAATATTTTTTACTATTTTCAGAAATTAAGCCCTAAAAGAGTATATTGGTATCTTTTGACAAATCAGTGGGAGGGATAGTCAGTATCCAGCAGTGGATCTTAAAAGTCTAATGGATAGATTCGCACGAACGAAGTCGCGGGTTCTGCTAGTCACTGCATAGTATAAAACAAGGTCGTTTCTCGCTGTCGGTCCCTTTGTACACTTAGATCTTTAAAAGTACGCTCCGGATTTTAATGTAGTTTTTTTAATAGAGTGATGTAAGAAGAAGGTTTTATGTATATTAAATGTATAATGTAGTAAAGAAATACTAATAATTTTATATTTTTGACTTTAAGGCGGAACGAAGTTCGCCGGGTCATTTAGTATAATTCAATACTTGAAAAGTAAAACGTGTGAAATTTACCTTATGGTCATAGCGTCACGGCGATGTTCCCGATGTATTTGGTTTAATAATAAATGAGTAACGTATGTTCCCCGTGCGCAGACGACGCACGCGCTGTTCTGCGCGCTGCACGGCAGCTGGTGCCACTCGCCCGCCGCGCTGCTGGCGCTGTGCCTGCTCACGCACAACTACGCGCACTGCCGCCGCCTCATCGCCACCTTGTATCCTTTTGCCGACACATGGACATATGCGTACTCGACCTTCAACAAACATGCACGCACACGTCACGTATGTATGTACGTTCAAACGCGCGTACGCACGCATGCAAAGACACATATTAATATTCAGTTTATTATTTAAAAAAATGCCTTAATATACAATATTAAACCTTAACAATAATACAGTGGTGATCTTGAGATCACCGTAGAATTTTTAACAGAAATAGACAAATTAGTGCAATTGATAGAATCTCCAATATTCGCATGTAAGTATAAAATATCTTTTTAAATTATATATGTGTCAATAAGCTCATTTTGAACTGCTGAAAATTACTTTATATATTTCATTATTTCTAAATTGTTTAATATTGTATGATGTTATTAAACATATTATTCGAAAACAATAACCTGTCATAAATTTTCATAATTCGTTTATTCATTTAAAGGTAAATTTTGTATGATAAATATGATTGCAGATGTAAAGTAAATGCCTTTAATGTAAATGCACGAAATAAACTATAAAATAGTTGGCTCTCGTTATATCTGTTCTTGTATGAGGCATCGAAACCACTAAGGGTCATCCATTATTTACGTGAGATGTTTAGGAGGACCACGAGGATCAAGTTTAATTACATCCAACGTAAGGTAGGAGGAAGGAGGAGAGCACAAGTTATTGGCATAGTTTTCACGTATTTATTTTTACAATTAAAACCGGAAAAATTGCGAAACAACTAGATTATTTTTCTCAATTGCAAATAATCTCACGTGCCATTACTGTGTGGAGGGAGGTAAAGACAAATCTCAGTACGCCTCACTACGAAGGAAGGGCAAGTTGGAAAAAATCTTATGTCTCATTGCCATTTTGGCATCACCTCACGTAATGAATGAACAACCCCTGACCGGTACACCTCGTAACGTGGTCTCGCGTGTCGGGCAGACATGCGGCTGGAGCTGCTGGGCGGCGCGGCGAGCGCGGAGCTGCGCGGCGCGCTGTTCGCGCTGCTCATGCTGCTGCCGCAGGGCGCCGCCTTCACCGCGCTGCGCATGCGCCTGCACGCCGCGCCCGCCACCGCCGCGCTGCTGCCGTGAGCACGCACACACACACACTATACACACATCAACACATACACACACAAGTGTTACTACCCGACATATCAGTGTACGCGTAACATACTCGCGTAATAACAACGGAAATATTAGCATTCCAAGTCAGTCTGATAATTAAATCCGTGACTGAAATAGTTGATGTATGGTTACTTGCTACATACACTATTAGATTGATAAATAAAATATTAGATTTTGATTCACTGATTATATTTTCCACGAACTAAACTAATTGATGATATGACAGTTGATGTAATGAGCACGCGACGCACTTGATAGCTAAATGCGAACTGATCAAAAATACTTAGTTAATAAATTGAGCGCGCGCGTCCAACCAATGAAATTGCTGACCTCAGCAAATGCACGGTTGTACCGTACATGCTCCCAAGGGCAAAAGATGAAATGAAATTGAAATGAATGTGAATGTATGAAAGTGTAACAAGGTGATTTCATTGTATTCTTATGCTACAGATAATTCTAATGTCTTTAAGTGAAATTTTGTCTACGTGGCATAGGGCTTATATATTTGTTCACTTTATGCACTTTAGGTATTTCACTATATTCACTTTCACACTGCACTTGATTAACACATTCACAATCACACTTGTTCACGTTCGAGGAGCTTGCAGCTGGTTGCTCGCTGACCGTCGGTTGAGAACTCGCCTGTTCAGCTCTCACCATTGTCGACTGCCGAGGTGTCCAGTGCTTGCTACGGACCCTCCGCACCAGGACGATAACGCCAACAACCAATATGACTCCCAAAATCGCATAAATCAGTGTGTAGTGGTGAAGATCATGATACGACACCCGTTGAGATAAATTTTCATTTGATTTAAGATCGTGAATCTGTCTTTGCATTTGTTCTAATTGCTTGTCATTGGAAGAGTAAGAGTAGTTGAGTTGCAAAGGTGTGAGAATGCTTATGTTTATCATATTATTTATAGGTTCCATCTCATGTTTGTAAAATTGATTTTCAATGTGTATACTAGTGGAACTCTCACTATGTGCATATATAGTGAAGTTGTCGGTCTTAATTAAACAACCTTGATCGACCGTTATTATCCCTGCATTTCTTAACCTAGTTGCTGTCACTTGGTCTTCACACAGCACTCGAATGTAGCATATACCGCAGCAGAAGAATAGATAGGTATTTATCTTGTTGATTTCTATCCATTTATTGGTACAAGTACTGTAATTAATCTTACATTTTCTTGTAATTGCTTCCATTTGACATAAGTTTTCATCTGTTTTAAGATGATAAATAGGACTCATTGAATAGCATAGGCATCCATCGGTTCCGGTATGTAGACATGATTTTATATCTTGTTCCGACATTATCAAAAATTTTTCATTTCTTAAATTAATAGCAACATATTCTGCTATAGGTACAATTTGAGCCATTCCCATATTACCAAAAGAATGAGGAATTGATAAAATTTTCGTGATTTCAAATAGTTCCCGAGTCACCAAAGGTAGCCGTATTTCAAATAGTAAGTAATCTTCTGACATTCTAGCTTTTATTTTTAATAAGTTGTATACACTTCTTAAATCATTATGCAAATTATTGATAGGTAATGTTAAGTCCTTTGTTAGGTGACTTGAAATGCTGCTTAGTGTAGTTTTAAGCTGCTCCGGAGAAATTAAATGAAAATTAAATTTGCCGTGATAAATATCTGTTATTGTGTCTAATAAGGTACAACCGTGCATTTGCTGAGGTCAGCAATTCCATTGGATGGACGCGCGCGCTCAATTTATTAATTATGTATTTTTGATCAGTTCGCAATTAGCTATCAAGTGCGTCGCGTGCTCATTACATCAACTGTCATATCATCAATTAGTTTAGTTCGTGGAAAATATAATCAGTGAATCAAAATCTAATATTTTACTAGCAGACCCGGCCACGCGTTGCTGTGGTTAAAGAAATGTTACATAAACAAATTTTAAATTGTATTATTTCGTATTTGTAAGAAATTAATAATTACAAAGTTGTTAGTAAGCGACATGTAACATATAAACTTATAAATAAGGTAAGAAGGGCAGATGGTATTAAATTTTCAACAATCATATTTATATTTTTTTATTAAAAAAATTGACATTCAATTTAATTCAGCACTTCTCGGTGTAAAATATTTGTAGTTAACCTGTCTTTATTTATTTAAATTAAAGGGTCGAACAATGAAGCACTATTAATTAAAAAGCAGGAATAGTTTTATTGTTCACTATACTATACTTCAGTCTAAGTAACACGTAGCCGTCTACGATAACTCCAAAAATTTAAAAACCAAGAATATTGAGATTTAACTGTATTGCGATCACCACAACATAAAAACCACGTTAGTTTGTCTTTCATACAATAAGTGCATCGACAAACAAAAACAAAATAGGTTAGGTAGTGCCACCTAACGGTCACATCAGTACGAATTTAAATGTAATTTGCGTTCAAAAATACTTCATCAAAATAAATGTTTTCTATAAATAAAGACAAATTGTTTGCAGTAAACTATGAATAAAAAATAACTTTATGTAATATTGAGTCAACTGTTCTATTGATATAATTTTACACTTTGTTTTTAGGGAAATGTATGTCAGGTGAACGCATCAATATTATTTTAGTCTTAATACATGCATTGTTGCCAGTAATAAATTAAAATTGTATGGGTAGGTTTATCTTAATATATATAAATTACGTGTCACTTTATTTGTCCGCAGTGGACTCTTAAACCTCTGAACCGATTATAACCAAATTTACACAACATCTGCATTTTGAGCCAACTTGAAAGATAGGATAGTTTATATCTTAATTTATAGGTTTAAATGCAAATATTTTTTTAGCTTCAGCTGTTAGCTTCATATAATCCTAATAACAGATGGCGGTGTAATGTTATCTTTATCTGTTAACTTGATTAAGTAAGTAATGGCGCTTTGTAAAAATTACAACCGTTTCACATAACCTACAATTTAATGTCATGACCAAAGATAAGTATAAGTTTGTAACTTCGATCAGTAAATATTGGTGATCAAAGGTTACTAAAGTACCTAATACATAGCCATCTCAGTATATTCTGCGTTGATACGCAACCTTACCGCCAAATAATGTAATATAAGATATTAGATGGCGCTCTTTACGATACAGTCATCTACATGAACCGAGTGTATTGATGGCGCTTTGTTAAAATTTCATATGAGCAAATGTTTCATATGAGCGACAATTTAATATTATAACCAGATATAAATATATCGTTATAAGTTACTAAAGTAATACAATGCTATCTCAGTATATTCTGCGGCGTATCATACGCCACCTTACCGCCAAATCGAAATAGTAATATGTCTGAGATATTAGATGGCGCTGTTTACGTTAAGGTCATTTACATGAACCGAATGTATCGTCGATAAATCAATACCGTTTCAGTTAGTCAGTTTCTTTTTATTTTAATTTCGTATTTCCTTAAACTAAAATTGACAAATAATTTTAAAAGCAATTTAAGAGATAAAGGAAAAATATTTTATTAATAAATAAACCTACCCATACAATTTTAATTTATTACTGGCAACAATGCATGTATTAAGACTAAAATAATATTGATGCGTTCACCTGACATACATTTCCCTAAAAACAAAGTGTAAAATTATATCAATAGAACAGTTGACTCAATATTACATAAAGTTATTTTTTATTCATAGTTTACTGCAAACAATTTGTCTTTATTTATAGAAAACATTTATTTTGATGAAGTATTTTTGAACGCAAATTACATTTAAATTCGTACTGATGTGACCGTTAGGTGGCACTACCTAACCTATTTTGTTTTTGTTTGTCGATGTACTTATTGTATGAAAGACAAACTAACGTGGTTTTTATGTTGTGGTGATCGCAATACAGTTAAATCTCAATATTCTTGGTTTTTAAATTTTTGGAGTTATCGTAGACGGCTACGTGTTACTTAGACTGAAGTATAGTATAGTGAACAATAAAACTATTCCTGCTTTTTAATTAATAGTGCTTCATTGTTCGACCCTTTAATTTAAATAAATAAAGACAGGTTAACTACAAATATTTTACACCGAGAAGTGCTGAATTAAATTGAATGTCAATTTTTTTAATAAAAAAATATAAATATGATTGTTGAAAATTTAATACCATCTGCCCTTCTTACCTTATTTATAAGTTTATATGTTACATGTCGCTTACTAACAACTTTGTAATTATTAATTTCTTACAAATACGAAATAATACAATTTAAAATTTGTTTATGTAACATTTCTTTAACCACAGCAACGCGTGGCCGGGTCTGCTAGTTTATTAATAAAATATTTTTCCTTTATCTCTTAAATTGCTTTTAAAATTATTTGTCAATTTTAGTTTAAGGAAATACGAAATTAAAATAAAAAAAACTGACTAACTGAAACGGTATTGATTTATCGATACATTCGGTTCATGTAGATGACCGTAACGTAAACAGCGCCATCTAATATCTCAGACATATTACTATTTCGATTTGGCGGTAAGGTGGCGTATGATACGCCGCAGAATATACTGAGATAGCATTGTATTACTTTAGTAACTTATAACGATATATTTATATCTGGTTATAATATTAAATTGTCGCTCATATGAAACATTTGCTCATATGAAATTTTAACAAAGCGCCATCAATACACTCGGTTCATGTAGATGACTGTATCGTAAAGAGCGCCATCTAATATCTTATATTACATTATTTGGCGGTAAGGTTGCGTATCAACGCAGAATATACTGAGATGGCTATGTATTAGGTACTTTAGTAACCTTTGATCACCAATATTTACTGATCGAAGTTACAAACTTATACTTATCTTTGGTCATGACATTAAATTGTAGGTTATGTGAAACGGTTGTAATTTTTGCAAAGCGCCATTACTTACTTAATCAAGTTAACAGATAAAGATAACATTACACCGCCATCTGTTATTAGGATTATATGAAGCTAACAGCTGAAGCTAAAAAAAATATTTGCATTTAAACCTATAAATTAAGATATAAACTATCCTATCTTTCAAGTTGGCTCAAAATGCAGATGTTGTGTAAATTTGGTTATAATCGGTTCAGAGGTTTAAGAGTCCACTGCGGACAAATAAAGTGACACGTAATTTATATATATTAAGATTTATCAATCTAATAGTGTATGTAGCAAGTAACCATACATTATTAAATGGATTGCATCTGCTCCCGGATGTAGGTCGACGACGCGTCCTACCGCCCACTTGCCAGGGGGTAAATTTGCATCATTAATCATCACTACATCATTAATTTGGATATTAGGTTGTTGATGTTTCCATTTGCTTCGTGCTGAAAGATGACTGAGATACTCGGAACGCCATCGTTTCCAGACGTCTTGAACATTTTTTTGCGTAAGATACCATCTAGTACGCATATCAGTTTCGGTTTCCATGATAGTCATGTCTTGATTTAGATTTATAAAACTAGATGGTGTAAGGAAATCTAAATCCTCAGGATCCTCACTTAGCGGGCACAGTGGTCTCGAGTTCAAAACTGCTTCAATTTGGGCTAATACCGTGGAAAACTCTTCAAAGGTCAATCGCTGCTCACCAATAACCCTTCGGATATGATATTTGACACTTTTAACTGCCGCCTCCCATAGACCACCCGCTGAAGGCCATGACGGAGCGTTAAAATGCCATTCTATTTCCATATTTGTTAGCTCAATAATAAAATCTTGATCAAATGTTTGTAGTATGTTCTGAAACTCCTGAGCCAAAATATTACTAGCACCCACAAAGTTCGTGCCATTATCGCAATACATATGCCGCGGGGATCCTTTTCTAGCCGACATCCTACGCAATGCCGCCAAAAAAGCAGACGAGGAAAGATCGGAGACCAGTTCCAAATGTACAATTCTTGTAGCCATGCATATAAACACTGCTATATATCCCTTTGTGGTCTTGATACCACGACCCTTGTTGGCCTTTATGAACACATGTCCGGTAAAATCTACACCAGTGTGGTAAAACGGTTTGGCAGCGTTGCACCTCTGTGTAGGTAGATCTCCCATTACTTGTGATATTTTGATAGGATTATGCTTGCGACATGTTACGCAAGTATACAATCTGCTCTTGACAGCTCGATTGCCACCCATAATCCAGTATTTTTGACGAATAGTTGCTAATGTTACTCTAGTACCACCATGTAACGAAAGTATATGTGCGTGATCTATCACTAAATTGGTTAGGGGGCCACGTTGCGGTAAGATTATTGGGTTTTTCATGTTTACATTTATGTTCGCCTTATTCAACCTTCCCCCAACTCTAAGAAGTCCATCTGAATCTAGAAATGGATTAAACTGCAATAATTTACTTTTTCTGCAAATAGGTATGTTTAGTTGTAAGTTATTGATTTCGCTTGTAAATTCAGTTTGTTGTACATACTTGATTAATGTGTATTTTGCTGTATTTATTTCTTTTAACGTGAGGTAACTTGCTTGGCATGTTTCTTTTCGCTGGGTTATTTTTATAAATCTCAAAATCCACCCGAAAACCCTTGTTAATTTGCGAAAGGAACTAAACCTTGTAAGAAGCTCTTCAATTATGCTAGTTTTCTTAATTATAGAATTTACTTGTATTGATTGCTTAACTTCCTCATTCGTTTTGTAAATTTCATTTTTCTCACTGTTCAGGCTAGTGTTAGACGCGGAGAGCCATAGCGGTCCTTTCCACCATTGAGAGTGTTCTATAAGTTGACTTACACTCATGCCCCGACTGGCACAATCTGCTGGATTTTCCGCCGATTTGACGTATTGCCATTGCTGCGGTGGCATAATTTTAGTAATATCTCTCACCCTGTTTGCCACAAAAGGCCTCCAGCGTCCCGGGTTGCCTTGAAGCCAGGCGAGAACTACCATTGAGTCCACCCAACCATAACTCTTAATCTTATATTTACCGAAGCATTCGTGCACTTTAGCCATCAGTTTTGCTAAAATCAGGGCTCCGCAGAGTTCTAACCTAGGTAATGATATCGTTTTGTTTGCTGGAACAAGCCTGGTCTTCCCTGCTACTAATGAGACCTTGATTTCTCCCTCAAATCTGATTCTAGAGTAAATGACGCATGCATACGCCTTGTTCGAGGAGTCACAAAAGCCGTGTAACTCTAGCTCATCGCCTTCCGCTAATGTGTACACCCATCTTGGTATTTGAATTTGATTTATATTTGACATATCCTCCCTGATTTTTCTCCACTCCTTTACGATATCTTCTGGCAGCTTATCGTCCCATTGCATATTAGAGCCCCAAACTCTTTGGAACAATAATTTTAGTCGGGTTGATATTGGAGACAGCCAACCAAGTGGGTCATATAACTTGGATATATCTGACAGCATAGATCGCTTGGTTGGTGTTTTTGTCATTGGCTCGAGCTGGAATTGAAACATAAACATGTCCTGCCTGGAGTTCCATCGCAAGCCCAATGCTTTAGTTGATTCTGGTTGTTTGAAATGAAAGTTATCTTCCTTCTGATCATCTTCTGTCATATTTTTAACTAAAACTTGCGAATTAGACTTCCACTTTCGTAAATTAAATCCGCCAGACTTTAATAACTTGATTAAATCTTGCTGTAGCCTTGATGCTGATTCAACAGACTCCGCTCCATGTAAAACGTCGTCCATATAAAATGATTGTTCTAAGACCTCTGTAGCCTCTTTATAATTTGATTTCTCATCTTCTGCTAACTGCTTTAAAGTCATCATAGCCAAAAACGGCGCGGCCTTGGTGCCATATGTGACTGTGCAGAGTTGATAATCTTTTACAAATGATTCAGAAGTGTCACGCCATATTATTTTTTGAAATCTTTGATCCTGTTCGTTTACCCATATAAACCTAAACATTTTTTCGATGTCTGCGGTGAAAGCGTAGCGGAATTGTCTCCATTTCAGTAGCAATGATTGGAGGTCCTGTTGAAGATTAGGCCCTTTTAACATTAAATCATTTAAACTGCATCCTGTTGTTGTTTTAGATGAGGCATTAAACACTACGCGAAGTGCAGTAGTAGTTGATTCATTACGTAACACACAGTGATGAGGTAAGTAACAATTAGGTATCTGGTTACCGGGCGATGGCCTCATATGTCCATATGCTTTATATTCATTCATAAATAATTTATATTGTTCTTCAATGTTGGGTTTATTCTTAAATTTTCTTTCCAATTGATGAAATTGTGCGATGGCTATTTGCTTGGATGATCCTAACTGCTCCTCAAAATTTTCTTTAAACGGAATTCTGACTTCATACGAGCCATCTTCCCGCCTTTTTGTAGTTGACTTGTAATATTTAACGCACTGGTTATCTTCTTCTGACAGAGAGGATGATTCTGATATATCTTCTATTTCCCAGAATTTCTTTAATTTGTCGACACGATTTAGGAGTACGTTACACTGTAATGTCTTTACGTTCCCACACAAAATCCATCCTAAACGTGTCTGTTGTGCTATGGGTAAATTTGCTTCATCAGACCTGCTAATCCCGTCCAATATGATACTTGAATACACGTCGGCACCGAATAGTATGTCAACAGATCGGCTGACATAAAAGTCGGGATCTGATAGTTGTATGCCATCCAAATGAGCCCATGTTGGCTTGCTAAACGTGGAACTAGGTAAATTCTTTACGAGCGTATTCATAATGTATATATCGGTATTGAATGAAAAGTTATTATGTAACGAGTAACATGTTATATTCGTCATTCCTTTGCAACTACTTTCCTTGGCTCCGACGCCTGATATCAATCCTTTACAGTATTTTCTCGGCAAACCTAAGACTTGTGTTGCATGCTCGGAGATAAGGGAAATTTGAGAGCCTTGATCTATCAGTGCTCGCATCTTACGAAAAGATCCATCTCCTGCTTGGACCTTGATAACAGCTGTTGCTAATAATATTTCATTCATATTGTTACTGCCATGTTGTAATTCAATCTCTTGATTCATAGCTAGAATGTCGTTTTTATTAGCAGTAGTAATATTGACGGATGATTTTTTAAATGCTTCATGCACAAGCGTGTTATGTTTTCCTTTGCATTCGCGGCATCTTTTTTCTGAATAACATGCCATATCTTTGTGATCATAAAGACAATTTTGGCATAAATGAAGTCTTGCTATTGTTTGGCGTTTGTCTTGTGGTGTCATATTTAAAAACTTATTGCAGAAATAAATTCCATGCACTTCATTGCACAATGGACATGATTTTTTCGCTGAGTTGGAAGGTGATTGACCACTTTTATATGCAGGCAATGATTGTTTTGCATGTTGACTTGATTTAAAATGTTTAAAGTTGGGCATATTATTTTGTAAGTTATTTGGTTGTTTAAAATATTCTGGTTTCTTTCGAGAAGATTCTAACGTTGTAAATTTTGTTTCCAAAAATTTCAAAAAGTCTTGAAGGTGCGGCAATTCTCTAGGGTTTTTGAGAGATTCTAAGTAATCGTTATGAGAATCCGTATCTAGTTTTTGTAACAAAATATGTACGATTAAAGGATCCCAACTACTTATATCGACTCCAAGATGCTTTATAGCGTTTAAACATTCCTGTGTTACGTCATGTATTTTCTTGATGTGATTTACTGACGGCTGTTGAGTAGTCGGCAAGTTTAGAAGTGTATTTGCGTGGGTTGAAAATATCAATCTTAAGTTGTTATATCGATTGTTTAATATTTCCCAAGCGATGGAGTAATTTTCAGTGCTTATAGGTAGATGCTGTATCAAACGCTCAGCTTCTCCTCTCAATTTGCCTTTTAGAAATTGCATTTTCTGAGCATTTGAGATAGATATATTATTATGGATAGCCTCCGTAAATAGATCTTTAAATGATGTCCAGCTCTGATAACTACCACTGAAGCTAGGAATATCCATCCTTGGGGTCCAACTCTCTTGGTGAGAAACTGACCACAACTTGCGATTTATTTCTCTCTTCATTTCGTTGTAGGTGCACTCATGCTTAGTATAAGTTTTTTCATACGTTACGTTTGATCCTTCTAACTCGCTGTCTAATTCCCAATGTAAGGAATCTATTATCGACCATCTCGATTGCAAACTACGTAAAGCATCCTCTAATTCCCACTTTTGAGACATGACACTCAAATCCAATGATGACACTGTTCGAAGGAATGCTCTGAAATTGCTTGATTGTTTCTTAAGCATTTCATCCAACTTGCTATACGATCCGCTGGAAGTTTGCCTGGTTGATGATTGTTCATTATCATCTTCATAGTCGGGGGACTCTCTTGCTGGTCCCGCAGCTTGCTGCCGACTGGTCTCTCCTTGATTCTTTTAAGCAATCCCTGATGCAATCCCTGATGTTCACCACTTGACGACGTTTCTGATATACACTGCTAGAGTTCTTGCTAACCACTAACAATGTCTTTGATATTTACTGCTAGGGTTCTTGTTAACCGCTAACAATGTCTTTGATATTTGATTTACACTGATAGTCACTAGTCAGGTACACGTGGTCACACGTGGTATCGCGCCACGCGGTACGACGACTATATAATATAAACTCCAAAAACTATTTAATATTCACTGCTTGGCTCGAAGGACCATTTAATAATGTATGGTTACTTGCTACATACACTATTAGATTGATAAATAAAATATTAGATTTTGATTCACTGATTATATTTTCCACGAACTAAACTAATTGATGATATGACAGTTGATGTAATGAGCACGCGACGCACTTGATAGCTAAATGCGAACTGATCAAAAATACTTAGTTAATAAATTGAGCGCGCGCGTCCAACCAATGAAATTGCTGACCTCAGCAAATGCACGGTTGTACCGTACAGTTGATAATAAGTGTACGTGTTTGATTCTGATGCATCAAAGGGTGAACGACTGAGCTTTGTATGTAATATTTTCTACAGATTCGTTATTTTCCCTAGGGTTATGTGAGAGTTGCTCTCATTAGTATTTTGAATCATATTACAATTTATCATTATCGCATGCCACTGCGACACATGTAATTTTTCACTTTTGACTAACGTAATATATTATGTTCTTTTTATCACAAACTTTCCCTCGTGTAATAGTTACGATATAATAGAACAATCTGATAAAAAAAAAATGTTTTCCGGCAGCGAATTGCAGGTGGCGGCGCCTACGCAGGACATCGACTTCGACGCGCTACTCGAGCAGTTCAAGCGCGTGCAGGCCACGCATCGCGCCTTCCGCACGCTCGACCGACCCGATAGACACGCCTAGCAACCAGACATGAGTGTATCTAAAACAACATCTAGGTAATCGACAAGAACACGCGAAGCTACTCGAATGTATGTACTCACCACTAAGTTCTTAAGCGTGAATCAAAGAGCTATGAGTCTTGAGTATTTAGTACACGTTACTTGCATGAGCGTCATTGTTCAGTGGTTTTCTGTACGAGTATCTAATTGTTGCCTAATAAATACGAAGTCTTACAAAATCTTCTGAAAATACACTCCAAAATTAAGATAATGAATTTCTCATTCATTATCTTAAAATTGATCAATAAAATGCATAATACAGAAATACGTACCTTAGTTACTAAGATTTATTTTTATCTTTCTTCTCATGAATTTAAGTGATATTTCTTTTACGATATAATAAAAGTATCAATGACGCACACTTCATCCAGGTACATGAAATGTATCAGAAAAAATCGTTCATAATTGAAAGTGGATCTACTAGCACGTCGTGCTAAAGGACTTATAAGTTATTTTATTGTTTTTCGAGGCGCTCCTAGAACGAACGGTTCGTTTGGAGTTAAATTAGTGAATCTTTTTACGAGAAACTTAAGTTTCGACTAATATATTACTTAAAAAATACATAATCATAATGTTAATTTTAAAGGCACGTAGAGTGTGTTATATTGTAATTGATATGTATGTATGTAAATATATAAAATATTATTTATATATTTTGATCTCCAAGTAAGCAAAGATCCTTGCTGAAGAGTACCTAAGATCTACCTGATAAAATTGTTAACAATTGTAACAGGTCCACAGGATGTATTTAAAAATAAAACATTTGTACATTCCAATTTCATAGTTTTTTATTACAACCCTAACGCCCCATTTAACCAACATTTACAACAAAGTAACTCGGTATCACTGCCATATTGCTTCATTTATATTGAATAACGACATAACGAGATATCTGTATAAAATATAATTTAAAGAATTAATATAATCACTATTCTCATATTTTAAAGGAAACAAGTTAAAACTGATTTTAATTCAATAAGTGAAGAAGTCTATTTTATAATATGATTGTGGAATTAATCCATTTACATATGCAAGGGTTACTCTATACATATTAAAATCATAAATTATTTTATATCCGGGAATAAATTAAGCACCAATATATTTGTTAAGAAGGCTTTTCACGAGGACATGTACAACACATTAAATTTGATAATCACAAATTTCCGCTTGTCAATTATCAATTTACATTGACACCAGACGCAAAAACATTTCGATTGGGTTTTATAACAAGATTTCGGAAAAACACACTGGTGCCAAATATATCTTTTGGAATCAACACAAAATCAATTTGTGGTACAAATTCATATACATATAGGCTTGTTCGCTTGCATTTAAGAAATATCCCACTTGTCGAGCAAATAAATACATATTAACAGATAATATTATAATAACTACCCTTTTTCTACTTAGTGCCTATAACTACAATACTAATTTATATTTACTACGAGGATCACAGAACAGGTAAATTCTGATTTTAAAACTGCAATATAAATAACACTTTATATAGACAATATGTGAAATTTTAAGTGTTTATTTTAATTAAAATAATTTCGGTTATTTATAACAAAAAAGGATAATTACCATGACATTTTTGCCTATTTTTATTAAAATATTGCTGGTTTCTTTAAGTAATACTTATTAGATGACGAGGCTTCCGGAATAAACAGCAAGCCTAACAATAATACTAAACAATAAGTATCATCATCACAATAGAAAAGGAATATCATGAATATAAATTTGGAAAACTGGAAGTTTTGAGTTACACTTAAATTATTATGTAAATCAAATAAAAAAAAATAAGACGTATAAACGAAACTAGAAATTACATTGAAAATTTGAATGTCCAAAAAATTATATAAATTGTAGATGATACACAGTATAATTATTTTAGTAGATGCGATATGTCAGAATAATGTTCATTGATACAATGCAGCATCGAATATTATATTTTTCGTTAGAATTTAATTAAATATAACTTCATATGAGATCAAGTAACAATTAATAATACATTCAGTACATTTGGATATAAGGTAAACTTTGATTGCGTAATGAATTGTTTACATAAATTGCCATAATCAGTCTTCATAATTCTGAAATTCTGAAACATTACACAGCTATATTAGGAATGTAGAATTTATACAACCATAATCTCTACTATTAATTTTTTTTTGACCTCGATACATTTTCGAATCTAAGCTAAAATACAAGAAGGTTTACTTTTCACGGTTTCATTTTTGTTAACGTCTTCAGTGACATCATTCTGCAAGGACTCGACCTCCTTGGAGCTGGCCGACTCGTATATAACCGTCCTGATGCCGGAGTCCACAGAGGACATCGGCTCGTCGTCGTCGGAGCGACAGTCGCTGCTCTCCGTGTCGGAGTAGTCCACTACACTGTGCGTGGAGAGTGCGGCGAGTGCGGGCCCCGCGCGCGGCGGGCGCTAGGGCCGCAGCTGGTGCGCGGCGTGCGCCAGGCGCGCCAGCAGCGCCGAGTTGCCGGCCACGGCCGCCGCCAGCTCGTCGTGCGCCGCCAGCAGCGCGCGCACGCCCGCGCCGCCCGCGCCCACGCCCCCCGCCGCCGCCGCCCCGCCGCCCGCCGCCGCGCCGCCCCCCGCCGCCGCCCCGCCGCCCGCCGCGGTCGCCGCCTGCCGCCCGCCCTTGCCGTTCGTCACGCCCCTCTTGCTTTCCTTTTCCTTCTCTTTTTCTTTCTCTAATGGAGGCTCGGCTTTTAAGCTGTTTAACTGCAACATTTGATGACGTACAATTAAAGTGATTGAAATTTATTTATATGACTAGCTGTCCCGACAAACGTTGTTTTACCATATAAAACATAAAAAAAAATGTTAAGGGTAATCCTTAAGGGGTATGAAAAATAGATGTCGGCCGATTCTCAGACCTATTGAATAAGCATATAAAATTTGGTAAAAATCAGTCAAGCCGTTTCGGAGGAGTATGGCAACAAAAACTGTGCCACGAAAATTTTATATATTAGATATAAACTTCGTGTGATTACGACGTACTAAAATATAACAAAAACTATACATGAGATTACTTCAGAGTGGCTTGATATAATGTTTAGTTTTTATTTTATTTTTACTGACACTATATAAATCATAATACTATGAATGTACTACAATGTTTATTTCTAAATCATTATAAAACGATAATAATATCAATTAATTTCAAGTTAAAAAATACGCGGAGGAATCAAAAGTTATAAACTACATATGACTTTTAGGGAGATGGGCTGAAGCGGTGCATAATAATATGTAGAGTGCATACGCACGTGTGCTCGCGCCCGCTGCTCGGCGTCCTGCAGGCGCGCGGCCAGCGCCAGCAGGCGCAGCTCGGCGCTCGCCACATCCTTGTCTAGGATTTGCGTCTGCAGATACACCGTCTGCGCTACCTTGTACCTGCGGGCAACATAGTAGCTAAATGTTCAAATAAGCTCTTAAAATTGGTTTCTTAATAACCAATTGTAATATTTATTTTCAGATAATTCATTTATTTGTGTCACTTAAATGAAATTATTAAATTTATTTCCAATGCATTTTTTTTACATAGTCACGAACCATTGGCCAAGTTACATCACGGCATATTTTTAAATACACAAACGAAAGACGAATTTAAACGTATAATGAGTGTATGGAGTTTGAACGGACTAATATTAGTAAAAGCTTTCGAGTACACTGAAATAAATTATTTACATATTTGTATTTGCATGTATTTTGACTATGCATCTATATTCGATTATGGCGTTGACAAACTCATCCTCGATGAGGAAGTTACTCGGTTGATTATGTTAGAGTATCTAAGTGCTCTATAATATGCGTAGCTCAAATTAGATAAAGATTTAGTAAGATTTAAGTTAGTAAAGTAGGGCAGTCTGTGTGCGTCACCAGTCGGCCACGGCGTCTGCGCGCGCGCGGGCGTGCGGCGCGGCGCGGGCGTGCAGCGCGCGCAGGCGGCGCGCGGTCTCCGCCACGGTGATGCGCTCCAGCACGTGGAACTGCTCGTCGTTGTACGTCAGCGCGCGCGTCGCACGGTCGCGCACCAGGTGCTGCCACGACTCGCGCAGCCTGACATAATTATGACATTTTATTATTCAAGACATTGAAGTAGTTACAATTTAACTATTAATTATCAACACTGCCGCCTATGAATAATTTTAACAAACTCCTTATAGAAGAAGTGAGGTCTGCTTAAAGTTGATAACAGATGCGTTTGAATCTCTAAGAATAAAGATAGTTGCGTTGTATGCGATTCAGCCGTCATTTCGTCGTCAGCCGTCAGCATTCAGCCGTCAACCCCTTCCAGTGAAATGCAAAAACTGTTTAACGCTACAAATAGGCAACGCAGAGGTACTTCCCCGATACAAAGTAGTAAACAAATGTAATACCTGATAATAAGTGACCATTGCTGTTCATATATAAATAATCAACTCCAGACAAAATCTTAGATAACATCTGCCACAGATACGTCAGTCCACCCGAGGCTGAGGTGTGTTTCTTTTATCACACTGTTTAAACCACCACAAAGTAGCGCTTGACATAGAGTTTATGACTCAGAAGTACATGTGACAATGATGCTTCTGTAGAGGAACCGTTGGATCTGTTTTATTTTGAGCTAACAAGAGTAAGTGAAGTCAATCAATAGAACTAAGATAAAGCGATAAAATGAAAAAGAAGCGTGTTGAGTAACCTGTCGACCAGCGTCTTGGCCTTGAGATGGAGGCGCAGGTCGGCGGGGCAGGGCGCGAGCGGCGCCGCGGCGTCCCACTCGGCGGTGAGCGCGGCGCCGGCGTGGCGCGCGCGCAGCGCCGCCGCCGCCGCGCGCACCGCCTCCGCGTCGTCCGCCGCGCGCGACCCCGCGCCGCCCCACCCCTCCGCCCACGCCGCGCCGCTGGCCACGCCGCCTTCTGGCACGCCCGTCTGTGGGTTATTATTTTTACATATATGACTAAAGTAGCAAACGAGCATTCAGTCCACCTGATGATAAGTGGTCACTGCCGCACATGGACACTTGTCATCAACTTCATACAGAACATGGGTTCTTTCTGAAGTCAATCACAGATGCGTTGCTACTCCCGAGGACTATGATGGTCGCCTCATGTGAATGTGTGCCGGCAACCACATCCTTCCAACAAAATGCAATAAATGTTTCACGCTATAAATAGGCGTGGCGGTGGTGCTTCTCTGACCTCGTCTAACTACACTGGTTCTACCGACTTCGCTTCTTCTATTGTGATTGTTTACAAAGTTTCATTGTTTACCATTCAAACGCGTAAAATAATTTTTCGTTATTATAGCAAAGATATATCTTAATTATTGCTTAATAATTTAACTATTGCAAAGTCTTAATCACGTTAAGATGATGGCGATGTTCGATCTAGGGAAAATAAATGCAGTTACAAATAATACATGAGATTTACGTAAACGCCGACATCGTCAACGTATTATTATTCCTCCGCTAGGACTGGAGTTACCATTTATAGTATACGTGATAAAAAGTATATGTTGCAGCACACTTTCCTTTATTCGAAAACAGATAAAATTGGTCTTACAATATTTTCTACTATTGTTAAAAACAGTTGTAATTAATTTTTAGGACTATGCTTAACTTCGAAAAATTTAAAATTCATATTTGAATTAAGAACTTCATGCGTCACTTCCAAATTATTACTTATTATCATTTTTTGTTACTATTCTTGTACTCAATTCCTTTTAAAATCTTATTTCACGTAATATTCAATTAAATATTCGTATCATTACCACGAATAACACGCAAATGGCAAGTCCTTCGCATAAAAGTTCAATAAACTTGCAGCGAATCGTCGAGTGGAATTAGTGTATGTAATCACAAATGAGCATGGCGAGACATTGACCAGCGTGTGCAGATGTCTGGTGGCGGCGGCGGCGAGGTCGAGCGCGCGCGCGGCGTCGCGCAGGCGGGCGGCGTGCGCGGCGAGCGCGTCGGCGCGCGCGGCCACGGCGGCCAGCCGCGCCGCCAGCAGCGCGCCCCACCGCGCCACGCACGCCGCGCACAGCCGCGACGCGCCGCACAGCGCCTCCACGCGACGCTTCACCACGTGGCCCACGCTGCACGCCGTCTGCCGACACATACCTTATTACTTACACTACTGTTATAATCACTGTTGAATGGAGAAAATATTGATTTGTTTAATAGAGGTTTTTGGATGAAGTCTTAGTAAATTTGAGCCGAATATTTCAATCTTCAGAGGTCATGGAATCTGTGACCAGATCAAATGCTATGATTATATACATTTGATTACCTATGTTCATGGGCGCCAATGACCACTTACTATCATATTGTCTAAATTCTTACTATAGTCTACTGGAAATTAATACTCTCATCAATTTTTAAAATATCACTTGTTTCACTTCTCTTTTCAAGAAATAGGATAGATGGCATAAGTACAAAAAATATACAAACATCTCTAATACATTATTAACCAAAATAAAAAAAAAAATATGACTATTGAAACTATCTTATTATTTATAAAATACCATACAATACCATACCATAAAATACCATATTACCTTGGCCTGACTGGCGTCGTTCTCAACGGACACGATGTTGGGGAAGACGGGGAACTTGGGCACCTCGGGCTCCGGCGCCATGCTCACGTTGTTGTTGTTCTTGTTGAACAGCAGCAGCGGCTCCTCGCTCGTCGTGTCCGGGAAGTTCTTGCCTGCGGAACACCAATAACTAGTATTCATTTCTTTCTAAAGTAATTTGAATACCAAATTGAAAGTTTGAGAATGACACGCATATTTTCTGACCTAGATTTACACATAAGTTATTCATCAGCGTGGTAGACGTGACCGAAGCGAGCTAGGTCACTAGAAAAATCCAATTTTAACTATCGCAACTCGCGCTATCATAATGTGTATGAAAATAAATGTAAATGCTCTGTTGCTATATTATGTTAATTACGATTACAAAATAATTCTATTACGTCTTTGCTTTACAACATCATCTAAAATGATGCCTCACCTAGGGTATTCTCGTCGATCTCTGACAGCAGTAGCCGGTCTTTGTACAGCAGGATCTGCGACTCGGCGACCACGCTGCTCTGCTCGCAGATGTACGTCTGCAGGTGTTCGTACTTCTCGTCGATCTTTAGGAACACCTGAAAATACCCGTATACTATACTTTTTCGCTAATGTAACTTTGTGTAATGGTCAAAGGTGATACAGTATGTACCTATTATGAGATTGAAAATAACCAGTTTTGTTACGCAGTGGATAATGGCTATTTTCCTATCATGTTCATCTGAGTGGCATTTTTAAATATTCCTGGCCAGATCGTAGAATGCATCAGACTAATTCCTAGCTGTTTAGAATGTATGTTTGTTTAGTTTTTAAGCACAGTGAAAACATACAATCATACGAGTACGATTAAATTATAATTGTTAAGGAAGGAATCAATGACAACATGACATAGACATTACTATGTAATAAAAACATTAATTGATATATTGATAACGTGCGTGCCAGTCGAGCACGGTAATATACGGAGCAATCGCGCATCGCATTCATTGCCATTTGCACGTAGCGTGTGGAAAATGTATTAATCGTCTTGATGAAAACTAGGTACCTACACCATTTATTAAATTAGTAGAGACGGCAACACGAATATCGAAATAGAATATTTACTGAATCAATTTATTAATACGTAATAATATATAGTACGTTTATAAATTACGTATTAATTAGTTGTTCCTTTTAATGCTTGCTATATTTTATGAACAAGCAAGGAACATTTTTATGTGCTAAGAGTATGAGGCATACGAAAATTCGTATTAAAGTCATCCTAGTTGGCAGAGCATCCTAATCCTACTTGGGGTTGAACAGAAGGCCACCATTTAACTATATCAAATATTTTTTTTATTTGATACGTTTTTTATTTCGTGCTTTTCAATTATGTATAGAGAGATGAGAGATTTGATACATTTCAACCATTTCACATTGTGACTCAACAATCGCAATATCGATGTTTATGTTTTTGTCGATAATTACAAATTTACTACACTTTGTAAATCCGGTCATTGTCTTGTAAGCGGAACGCGCGATTCCGCAGCGTCTATCGACTCTGAGCTCGTTCGACAATCGGCAAGGTTGAAGAATTGTTTTACGTTCGTTTTTGTTTATATAAGCACCTACTTTAACCGTAATTAAACACCGTTTTACCTTTGTTTTTTTATTTAAGCTCCTACTTTAATCGTAATTAAACACGCCTGAAAAACTTTATTACATTGGTTTGAATTAATCATTATATTGTTCCTTCTGTATTATATGTACTATTTCCTACTTTTACTTGACTACAGAGTAGCAAAAGAAGGGAAACTACAAAATAAAAAAGTCCATAAGCTTAAGCCAAGCTAATTCTATTAATATACTGAACTAAATGCAAGAAAAGCAAAATTTGTTAAAAATATTTTTCGAACAAATTTTTTTACTAAGTATCAGGCCTCATAAAATTTATAGCCTTGATCTGATTGGAAATAGGTATTTTAGATGTTAACATCCCCACTTACTTTTATACTTGCAGCTTTGTTGACATGAAAAACGTGGATTGGCTTGGTAGAGGTTGCAGTCTGCACCTCAGAGAAGAACCTGTCGAATGTCCATATCCTGTGAGGGTCTACTTCTAGCAGACCTGCCAGCAGTGGGGTTACCAGCTTGCGGAGCCCCACACTCAGCTGGCAGTGAGCGGGTAGTTCCCGTGACCATTCTATTGGACCATTTTCTGTTGTTTGAGTACCCTGAAAATACAAATTATATTATGATTAATGTGTAAAATCCTATTACATTATTTTATTGTGACAAGAGATTTTTTGGAAACAGGTTACCTTATGAGGAAAATTCTTTTGTTGTAGCAATACATTGGTTAATTTAGTATATATAAAAATTTTTAATAAGGTGGATTTTTAAAAATATTGTTTTTCAACTTAAATTTATTCAGATCTACCTCAGCTATACGTAACAGAATCATAAGTAGGGGCCATAAAAGAATAAGTAACATGCAGTCTACAAGTTTATTAGAGCATAAAAAATGTTTTTATTCACACCAGTTGAAATAAAAACTATAAAGATTTAAAAGAAAGTGCAAAAACCTTAAAGTGATTTAAATTATTATTCTATTTAAATGTTGCTTGAAAAAAAATAGATATTACGTACAGATATGACTCCTGAAGCTTTCTTTGTTGTAATATAATACATTGTTTCCTTGTTCCGCCGGCCCCCATACGGCCTAAATGGTAGCTGGCCTGTCGCCACATGATATAATGTGACCCCTATAGACCAGAGGTCCACCGTGGCCCCAAAACTTTTACCCACTGGCTTCCTTAACACTGCTCTCTCGTACATGTCAGGGTGGAGATATTCCTCCGTACCATACAAGGATACAAACTGCTCCTCCTCTTGCAGCTCTCTAGCAGCTCCAAAATCTGTCAGCTTGTAAGTAGTGGTGCCATCCTCATTGATGAACTTCATAATGTTGCCCGGCTTCAAGTCTCTGTGCACCAGGTTATTATCGCGCAGGTGCTTCATGCCCGCCGTCAGATGTTCCAGCACCAAGAGGAACTCGTGCTCCTGCAGGCCGTACGTGTTCTCCGGGTCGTCGAGGATGTTGAAGAGGCTGCCGCCGGTGCACAGCTCCATGACGATGACCTTCCCGCGGCCCTCCTGCTCCTCCTCGATGGCGAGCAGCTTCACGATGTTCTCGTGTTTCACTTTCTTCAGCACCTCGAACTCGCGCATCTGCACGTCGTGCGGCCGCATGTGGCTGAGCTGGTTGAAGGTCTTCACGGCCACCGGCTCGCCGTTATTCTTGTTCACCCCCTGGAACACGGCCCCCGTGGCGCCCTTGCCCAGCACGCTCGTTGTACACCATACGTAGTTTTCAGATCCTCGTAGGAACGACATTTTAGCACTTATTGAACTTATCTTAAGCTTAAAAAGTTAATTTATAATTTTATTTAAAACAAAAGAAGTTTATAGATAAAAAGTGTAATTAATAATTCGTTTAGTCAGCCCGTATATTATAGTAATTGTGAATAAGACATACAATATCTATTTTTTTTAATTTAATTACAATACATTCACTTTCATTTAATTGTTGATCACTACACACATATCATTTCATACAATCATTTCTAAAAAGTATTTTGTCTATGCTGGACTGCTCATGACCATGCTGTCACTGTCACAGTGTCACTCAGCTGGTGTGTGTGTTTTAGGCCAAGGAATCCGAGGCATTAGGTTCAATTTCTATAAAATTTCTGTTTTAGTTTAAAATGGGTTTTTGAAAAAAATGTAATGATTATATTGATTACCTCACTATTTGTTAATTTGCACCCACAGACTATTAACGCCAAAGGTCCTAGAAACTGATCTGAGGCCATTTTCTACAAAATTGTTAGGCTGAAAAGCATGAAGCTAAAGCCTGCAAAATATTATTTTTAAACGAAAACTGTACTCTATTGATAAATACGACATTGTCACATTTGTCACATTGACGTAAGTGACGTGAACTTGAGTTTCCTGAGTTGGTATTTTTATAGATTTATTTAGAAAACAATTTAATATACTGTTAGAAGCAAACAGTAAACAATATGATTTATTGTTTAAGTAGTGAGATATATAACATTTTCTTTAAATAAACCATAGTTGAGTTGTTATTGGCCACAAAATTGTAACAATTGATTGCAGCGACTAATGCACAATAAACCATGTAAGTTTATGCAAGTGTTCCCTTTGCTCTCCTTTGTAAGGACGCGATATTATAGTCTTAGTTACTATTTCCAGTAGAAACTAATAAAATACTCTCTGTGATTGATTGTAAAAAAATTCAAATAAACATAACCTATAAAATGATTTTAATTCAATTCGGTTTTCCTTAACTCTTATGATTGGGTTCTTGTTTAAGATACGATGATGATTAGGGATATAGATTTCACGTGTTTTACATTTAAGTATTTTATTGTTCAGATAAATATATGTACTTCATTCAACAGTTAGAGCTAAATTAATTTAAGTTTGCATTTTTAAGTTTACATTTTATTTCTATTTAACTTTGGCTTTTGTGTTTTTAATAATTGATAATTGTTAATAAATATTGATTTTAAATAATTACTAACGATAATATAAATCAATTTTGTCATCACAGGTCATCAAAGCAATCTGTAAGTAGGTATAGAGATCGATCCCGGAGTCGTTCCCTCGAACATAGGAGAGCTGAACGGGGCAGATCCAAGGATGTAAGCAGCAGGAGAAGTAGATCCAGATCCCCAACATCCCAGAGATCCCACAGTAAAGACAAAAAGAAATCAAAGAAGGAGTCAAAGCATAAGAAGAGCAAGAAAAAGAAGAAAAGGCACAGCTCTTCAAGTAGCAGCAGCAGTAGTAGTGACAGTGATGAGGAACAGCTTAAGCTGCTGCAGCGGCTGGAGAGTGAGAGATTGAGATTGAAAGAGGAGAAGAAGAAACAGAAGGAACAGTTAAAAGCTAATGAAACACCAGAGGAGAAGAGGTCAGTCATTTTTGATAGTTTTCAAGGTACATCTACTACTAAGTCCCTAAAGGCTTTGTAGTAGAAGTGCATCATATTTAAAATTTATCTTTTTTTTACTTTTTTGTAAAGAATTATAATAGATATTATATTGCAGGGCTCGTCGCTTGAGAGAGAAGCAAGAAAAGGAGCGAAAGCGTCGTGAGCGTATGGGATGGGACAATGAGTATCAGTGCTACACCAACCAGGACAACCCATTTGGCGACTCAGCATTAACACATACTTTTGTATGGACCAAGAAACTTGCCAAAGAGGGTGTCAAAACTGTATCAAGAGATGAACTTGAGGCGCAGAATAGACAGAAGCAACTAGAAAATAAAATTGAGTTGGAGAAGGTGGGTTGGTCCATGAATGATCTTTTTTGGTACCTAGGATTCCAATTAAATTACTGAAATCATTAAATGTGTCAATAAAATCATGAGAAAGTATGTTTTAGAACTATATAGATCAACAGCTTGTTTTCAACAGCATGTTTTAGAAGTATATAGATTAATTTCTAGTCATTATTATAAATTCGAATATATTCGAATATATCGAATATTTTTTTCATAAAAAACTACTGGTCAGTTTTCACTAAAAAGTAGCACACTTCATAGTTCACGACTTAGCTTATCATAGGTTACTCATTAATATGATAGACGTGTCTGAGAGTAGTAAACAGATAAAGAGAATGTTGTGTCTGGAGGAAGCGGAGAAATATTTGATGTTAAGTTTGTTGGTGTGGTGTTGTGTCAGGTGAAGCAGCGGCGGCTGGAGCGCGAGGCGGAGCGCAGCGCGCGCGAGGCGGAGGCGGCGGCGGCGGCGCGCGCGCGCGAGGCGGCGCAGTTCCACAGCTGGGCGCGCCAGGAGGACGCCTTCCACCTGCACCAGGCGCGCCTGCGCAGCCAGATACGCATCCGCGATGGACGGGGTAATGCACACCTTATATATATATATTTTTTTGATGTAACAAACGAGCATGCAGTCCACCTGATGGTAAGTGGTCACTGCCGCCCTGCGACATCTGTAATCAACATTATATAGAACATGATTTCCATCTGAAGTCAATCGCAGATGCGTTGCTACTCCCGAGGACTATGATGGTCGCCTCATGTGAAAGTGTGCTGGCAACCACACCCTTCTATTGAAACGCAAGAAATGCTTCACGCTAGAAATAGATGTGGCGGTGGTACTTCTCCGGTCAAACTACACTGGTTCTACCACCTTGAAATAGGATAGCACTTGCAAATGTTCTATATGCTATAAAGTGCAAGTGTGTTAATAACATACCAGTGGACAGAGGACAAATAATGCCTTGTTTCTTGATAAGAGGATAAAAAAGAAATCACTACGAAACTTTACATTATGTATCTTCAATACATTTGCGTGTTATTCAAGCACATTTTAAACATTGTGCTTTGTTTATTTTGCTACCTGATGTTAGCAGTAATTTTCCTCCTCTATTAAAATTTCCTATATTTATCTTGGTTAAAATAGAACAGGTTTTATTTATGAAACTCGTAATTTATTTTTCGTATTGTAATATTTTTTTTGTTTACAGCTAAACCAATTGATCTGCTAGCGTGGTATGTGAGTTCAGAGGAGTGTGTGGATGCCTTGGAAATGCATGAACCATACACTTATCTTAACGGATTACTTGCACAAGACTTAGAAGATCTACTGGAAGATATTAAGGTAACATTTTAGTTATAAAATACTTTGTATGTGTTTTTTATAATTGATATACATATGAAATTAGACAATTGCTTTAGAATTAAATATTTAATTTCTTGGTTAAATTTTATTACATCAATTGTAATCTATCTTATTTGAAAGATTTCAGCAATAATTTATATAATAATTAAAGTAAAATCAATCGTGCTCTCATATAGATGCAATGAATGTATAAGAGTAGTAAAGTAATAAAGAGCAATAACACGAAGTCCTGTGTGTATATACACAGGTGTACAAGGAGCTGGAGACGGCGGGCGGAGGCGGCGGCGGGGGGAGCAGCGGTGGAGGGGGCGTGGGCGGGGGCGGCGCGGACGGGTACTGGGCGGACGTGCAGACCATCGTGGAGGACGAGCTGGGCAAGCTGCGGCGCCTGGCCGCGCCCGCCGCGCGCCGCGACGGCGTGCACCGCGCGGTCGCCGACGACGTCGCGCAGGTACCGATAACTTGCGTTTTGTATTCAGTTTTGTATTCTCAACCCGCAGAAGACTTCCGTCGAAAATTTGCAACCAAGACGCGTCAACTCGAAGAATTTACATGTGTTTAGTGTGAAGTAATCCTTAAGTTTCGTTGTAAGGGTGCGAATGTTAGTTGATTAACATGTGAGATTACAAGTCTTCAGGACTGGTAATGCATTCATTATTAGTTACAGATGTCTATTGGCAGCAAGTATCTGAAGAACATATATGATTTTATTTCTATCTCGAGTGCAATGATAGTGTCCTACTACGATGCTACACATTCTACATACTCTTACATGCATTTGTTCTCATTTATTCCCTTTTACAACCTGGCCAGAGCTTAAGATGTCATTAGGTGTAAGCTTAGCTCATGTAAAATTAAAATCGACTTTTGTTTTTATATTTGACCTTGATAGAGATTAGACCATTGACATATTTTTGTTTCAGATTTTCAAAGGTAAAACGGGAGCGCAGCTGGAGGCGCTGCAAACGCAAATTGAGCAGAAGATTAGCGGCCGTCGTGACGGCGTCGATATCGGCTACTGGGAGAGCTTACTAAGCCAGCTCAAGGGTGAGTTTTGAAAACTTTTAGTTCGTTTCTATTGCTCAGATTTTGTTCTATTGTCGTGTGTTATTTAAAGATAAAATTATATTCCAGAAGGAACAAGTTTCATACGTACGTTTCGTACGTCTATTAAAGTATATTGTATTTATAGATTTTTTGGTATCGCATATATGATTTATTAACGTTATAAAGTTTCTTGTTTTTCAAAACATGCTTCATTGCCATATCATTCGTGAAGCTCAGTTAAGCTTAACCGTCGTAAAAGTCTGAGGGTCGAAAACTAAATCGAACAGACCACTAAAAGCACATGATTCCTCTTGAGAAATATTCTACTTCACAACTACTCCGTCCATTCACACCACAACAAATACTTGTCAACGATATTTCCGGTACTTTTGACACTGGCAGTTTAGCATCTCAGATTATTTTAATAAGCACCTCTGTTTAAGCTTTTGTTGTAGTAGTCAGATTTTTTACCACTACGTCATTATAGATATATATCTTTAAATATATTTGTTCCTCGATTTTAATATAATCTAATTTATTCTAATTAATTTATTACGTCATTTTGTTCAGTACGACTGTAGGTAAGCATTAAATTTGTAAATGATGTTCACGCCTATAACTGGCATGCACACATAGTTTGTATGTATTATTGCTTCGTATCCTATGTTTAAGATTCCTGTGTAATGCATATAATGTAACTGGATGCATCGTGTTATCCCTCAGCGCACCGAGCGCGCGCGCGGCTGCGCGACCGCCACCAGCTGAACCTGCGCCGCAAGCTGCAGCTGCTCAAGCGCGAGCAGGGCGTGCAGCCCGCGCCCGCCGCCGCCACCGCCGGCGCCGCGACCACCGGCGCCGATACACAGCCGTACGTGGCCCCATTACGTTGCTTTAACATTCACACCGACACTATTAATGACCGAGCTTATCTTACATTGAAAAATATGGTTCACCATGCTAGCTAATATGAGATTTTCTTTTAAGATTCTCGAAACATGATTGTTCATTTGTAATATTCTATATTTTTATATTCTATAATAAAAAAAACAAGGTTGCATCTAAGAGTTCAAGCCATTAGGCAATATGTAAGTTAATGAAATGATCATTGATGTTTTCAAGCCATACATGGTTGAATAAAATTCGTAGATAACCTAAAAAAATAAATCGTGAACAATTTTTGTTCTCGATTTATTTTTTTACCTATAATAATATAAAATAATAATAACGTTTGATATTTCTAGACCGGGATCTCCTGAGTTGAAACTGGAAAAACCGGAACCGTCGACAGCAGAACAGTCAGAGAGCGCGGAGGCGGAGGGCGGTGCGGCCTCCGACAGCGAGGCGGCGGGCGAGGCGGCCGACGCGGCTTGCGAGGCACTCTACGCACAGGTAAACTTGAACTAATGTATCATTTGTATCGATACTAATCAAAACATGACGTATCGGTATACACGATATGACGTTTTTACTCTAATATTATTATTAGATTGTAATAGCAAACAAACATGCTATATACCTGAGAAGTGGATACTGATATACATAAAAAACTGTAACAAACTCCAACCAACTGAAGAATAGGGGGTACTATGTGAAGTCAATAAACGATGCGCTTGTTACTTCCGAGGACAATACTGTCTCCAATATAAAAGTGAGCCGTCAACCACAACCTTCCATCGAATCGCAACAACTGCTTCACTTTGGAAAAAGGTGATAGTCCTCATGTATGATCGCTGTTAAATTTATATAAGTATGATATGACGAGAAATACGATATGTACTTTTTTGAATTTTATTTGTATATTACAAATCGCATATCGTTGTGTCGACGTACAGTAATAACGATAGGTTAATGTTCATGTGCGTCTGCAGGGGCGGTACTCGCCGGAGCCGCTGGCGGCGAGCGCGCTGGAGCCGGGCACGCTGCTGACGGAGCCGGCGCAGGACGCGGCGCGCCTGCACTTCCTGCGCGCCGCGCTGCACGCCGCCGCCGCCAGCCGCCGCGCCGCCGCCACCGTTAGTACACTCACGTACTATAACCCGGAACGGAACAGCTTTTTAAATTTACTCGCTATCATTTTGCTACATTTAGATACTGGCCGAATACATGCGAATACTGGTCACGATTTTTGTCCTTTTTCTGTAGGGCTTAGGTTTTCGAGCGTTTCGTACTTTATAAATAATTCGCTATGTACTCGTTGGAATTTCTGCAAATACATTCCTAATGGTTATAATTATGATAACCCAAATTCACATGGGGTATACAGCACAAATAGTTGAGTCTCCATATTTAATTCACAAGTAATACATAAATTTACCATAACATTTTGTTATTTTAGGTACCTTTTCTGCCACGAATGTATTATAATGTCAGTATTTTCCAATGGATTCTTAAATTATTATCCTGGTACAGGCGGAGGACTCGGAGCCGAGCGTGGCGGCGGGCGTGGCGGCGGGCGGCGCGGCGAGCGGCGCGGCGCTGGAGCGGCTGGCGGCGCGCGCGATGGGCGCGGCGGCGGACAGCGACGCGCCCTTCGGCGGCGAGCACGCGCTGCCCGACCAGCCCTGCCTCTGGGCCGACAAGTACCGCCCGAGGAAGCCCAGATACTTCAACAGGTATCCGTTTTACGCCTTAATTCATGTAGCTTATGAGGACTCGTTTACGCCGAGTCGTCGGGCGAATAGGCTAATTCATCCGGTGTTGTGTTTAATGTTTTGTGTGTGTTTAATAATTAATTGTTTAACGTCAAAGGTCTCTGTCAAAAATCGATAATCAACGATTATGATGTTTGGGTAAGCGATGTTCAGCTAAAATGTTTTGTTGCCAACTATCTATAGCGTTATAAATATTTATGTCGAAAACTCATGCCTTTGGTGGCAGACTGTTGAATGAAAAACAACCGGATAGACTGCTAACTACGATCTTTTATTTTTGTTTTCGAGGGGGAAACCTTCAAAAGGTACCCGACGCCGTGGGAGCGACGCAGGGTTATGTGGGATTTTTACCGCACTAAAATCCCCCCGGTGGCCGTCCTCGGCGCTATAAAGAGGACTCCGGGAACTCGGTCCGACCACAACCGGAATCCTCTGAGCGCGTTGCCCCATCGGGCTCCTCCCAGATTGAGTGAAAAACAACCGGATAGACTGCTAACTACGATCTAATAGAAACGTTTTGTATTATTAGTATGAAATATTTTTTGCCCATCCATCTACTTTAACATCTTTTTTCCTTGTTTACAGAGTACACACAGGCTTTGAGTGGAATAAGTACAATCAGACTCACTACGATATGGATAACCCGCCGCCGAAGATCGTGCAGGGCTACAAGTTCAACATCTTCTACCCTGACCTCATTGACAAGCAAGCTACACCTGAGTTCTCACTGGTAAGTTCCATACAGCAATGTAATCTGACTTTTCACTGCTATTGTCTTCCTTGAAAGTTTCACTGTAGAAAGCTGGTAAAATCCGCAAGATTCGACTGGGAAGTTACCGCCACCAAACCTATTTTTAATGTAAAGTAATTCTTATGTGTTAAACAATGGGAATGTCAGTTCACTGACGACAATTGTACTTCGCTGGAGTGGCTACGCATCTGTGATCCTTTAAAATTTACTTGGTCATTTATTTTTTTACATTTATATACTTGTCGAATACAAACTTTAGGTAGAATTCTATATGAATTTTGGTTACAGATTTATAAGCTGCAGTGCACTGTAACTAAAACAGAAGATATACATTCCAAATTCTACAATAGCAACAAGAAATTATTATGTAGTCACAAAAACCAGCCTGCTAAAACTAAAATATGCTAAACAACAAAACCATTTATGTTATGTTTATTGTTGTTGTTTACCTAAAGAAATTGAATTTATTTCGGAATATTGTGTACATTTCTGTCACTACATTACAATTTCCTATTCCCCAGAAACCATGCCCGGACAACCCGGACTTCGCGGTGTTGCGGTTCCACGCGGGCCCGCCCTACGAGGACATCGCCTTCAAGATCGTGAACCGCGAGTGGGAGTACTCGTATAAGCGCGGCTTCCGTTGCCACTTCCACAATAACATCTTCCAACTGTGGTTCCACTTCAAGCGATACCGATACCGACGTTAAGCTTAACTTTACAATATTAATATAGATAATAAAACTCTTAATTAATATGTATGATAAAATCTCGTTCTGAACATCCCCTCATAGAGCTAACAACATTGATCCTCAGAAAATAGCTGGAAGTGGTTGCCAATGAAATACATAGATACATCTAACTACACCAAGCCTCTACAAATTTTCTCAACTCTTACTTCAAATGCACTTGTACAAAGAAACGTAATCTGCATTTTTCTCTTATCTTCTACATAATATATAAATCAATTTTATTACATAGCCAATCGTCAGTAACTAATTATAAGATTATACTGTATGTATTTAAAAAGGTTAGTTTTATTTGAATCCTGCTTCTATGTAGTAGACATTGAATAACATAATAGTGATTCTAAAAGGGTATGATCAAATCACTAAAACATTACTCACATGTTGTAGTATATATTATGATGTCAAACAAAAAGCTTAGCATTAAATTTGTGTGCTTGTGTTTTTAAAATTACAGAAATGCCACTAGTATGTTAAAAAAAAGTGAATACAGGCAGACCTCGTACTTACAACAAGTTAGATTCTGTAAACACGCGACGTAAATCGAAACGACGTAAGTCGAGACATATTTTTTCATATATTTTACATGTAAAACTCAAGGGCCAACACAAGGTTCCTTCTGGCCTCAAAATTAATATAAAAACTGAATTTATAACAAAATTTATGCTTTATAATTCAAGGTTTGAAATAGGTAGTTATTTTTGCTATATGTATGTTATTCACTATAATAAATTTAATTAGTTATTTCTGTATAACAGAATGATAAATTAAACTTTTGACTTCAAAAAAAAATTAAGAAATTAATTAAGAAATTTTCAAATTCTAGACAACTTCTTGTTATCATACAGGTAACACGGCGTGATGGGCGGCCTAGCAAGGCCTCACACATTTGTTAATTATTTTTAACTTGTCGTAACTCAACACAATGAAAGTCGAGGACTGCCTGTACATACAAATAATTTTAATTATACTACAAATTGAGATCAGGTTCAACTTCCAAGGATAAGCTCAAATAAATAATTAAAGCAAACAAATCTTTTGTCTTATATTATATTCATATAGATTACTAAAGTTACTCTGATCTAAGAGTATGGTTACCACACTATGACTCTAAATAACCATGCTTTATAATCTTTTTAACTTGTTTATAACAAATAGAATAGGATAATTTGCTAGCAGATGTTTATTACATTGTGAGTGTAGATTATTCTTTCTTGGGTGTGTCAGCTGGGTTCACAACTTCCTCAGTTGCTGGGTTTCCACGGAAGTTGGGAAACTGTTCCCATGGTGCACTGAGCTCAAATCTGCGGAACTCTTGAGCTAATTCCAGGGGCTCCACTACTACACGCTTTTGCTCGTCATCATATCGAAGCTCTACATATCCACTGAGTGGGAAATCTTTTCTGAATGGGTGGCCTTCAAATCCATAATCAGTCAGAATTCTTCGTAAATCAGGATGGTTAGCGAAGAATACTCCATACATGTCCCAAATCTCTCTCTCATACCAGTTGGCGGCTTTGAATACTTCATCCGCGGAGTCCACGGGTGTCAGCTCATCTGCATAAGTTTTGACCCTTATCCTTGCGTTGAAACGAAGAGACAGTAAGTTATAGATGATCTCGAACCTATTGGCGCGGGTCGGCACATCCATGCCCGCGATATCCACCAGACTTGCGAACTGCGCATTATGATGATCCTTCAAAAACTGCAAAACTGGAATGACTCCTTCGGGTGGAATTAAAACTTCCAGTTCGTTGCCCGCTGTTAACTGCACCTTTTGCACGTATTTAGGCAGACATTCAGCTACGTATTTCCCAAAATCTACAAGTTGAGCCTTCTGCAAAGGGTCTAATTTGGCTACAGTGGGTCGACTCTCCACTTGCGGAGTCGTTTGATCGGTTTTCGTCGCTACTCGTTGCACTGTTGGTAGTTTTTTGTTATTAAAAACTGCACGGCCGATATTGCAGCCCGCACCAACGGTGCGTTTTAAAAAAAAGGACATTGTTTTTAAATTACTAATATAACCTTACGTAATTTAAATCTCGCTTTTACTTGCGAGCAAATAGTAAAATTGACAGTGACATCAACCCTTTTACGCTGTTTTCGTTCTATTAAATTGTCAAACTGACATTGAGGTTTTATATATCTTTATCCGAGATGTTGGCTTCTTGTGTTTCAGTCCAATATGTACTACAATAATAAAATTGAGGTTTCTTTTTTATTTATTTTAGACGCTTTTATTGTGGTAACCACAGACCTAGATTTGAGTAAATCTAGCTTGCAAAATCTCGCGACAAGCTTTCATATGATAGAAAATTGTACAACGAACCAAAATGAATGCGATTGACTGCTACCTATATGGTTTATTTTTGTCTTTTTAGTTCATTGAAATAAAAGCTTTAAAAATATGATTTTATAAACAGGTTAGGCCCGCATTGGTTATGTGGGACTCAGGGAAAACCTACGTGCCTACCCACTAAACACCACCAGAGGTTGGCTTTGGCCTCTGAGGCCTTAAAGCCTTCGTCTGATATATGCCCCCTATGGGCTGAAAAGGGGGTTTTTAGCGGAGTTCCTTAAGGGAGCTCCGCGAGATTTTAACACTGTCGTGTAACATGTTGAGCATTAGTGACATCTGAAGGAACAGGTTAGGCTAGTTAACTGAAAGTTGTGACAAAAACATTGACTGAATTCATTGATTCCAAGCATTTATTCAATTTAAATAAGTGATGTAGCATTGACGCATAATAAATAACTAAGTAAAATAAGGTCGATGCTCGAAAACAATTTTTTCTGCAGTAGTATTAGTAGTGGTAGTACCTGTCTAAATACCTGTGGCTTTCGTTTACAATCTGTGTCTTTTGAGTATATACTTTAAAGTTGGCTCTGTGTCACTCTGCAAGTCTGCATATAGGTATGTGTGACTGTGTGAGTTTGTTGTTAATTGTGATGATTGTGAATGAATGTTGTTACCAGAAAATAAAAAATGGTGGATTAAGCCGGTGAAAATAAAACAGTATTTGTTTACAAGGTAAATACACGTGTTGTTTTTGTTTCAAAATGTGTACCTTTAGAATTGTGTTATGTGTATTTTAATTTGAAAGCTATTTTCATAACTAACAAATTAATGGATGCTGTTATTGTCAAATTCTTGGTTATTATTAATTTAGTGATATCAGTAAAGGAATAGCTGCAGTATCTTCATTCTATGAGAGTGGCATTAAATACAAAGCTGATCTCATATATTATTTGACAATATGGTATGTACGTTTTTAATACCAATCTATTAAATTTCGCGCGACATTGTAAGGCCTCGTAACCTGACCTTGACGCGATTTGTCCGAAACCATTTATTCGGTAATATCCACAACATCAATTTAGGCAATCATTAATGAATGTAATATTGTTTATGAAGATGGACAGTGAGTTAAAGGAGTTGAAGTCAGTTCTGCGGTCGCTGGTGGTGTCGAGCCCCACGGAGGTGGACATGCGCTCGCTGATGCGGGACTACCGCAACATGATGGGCGAGATCCTGCCGGTGGCCAAGTTTGGTTACCGGGATGTACTCCTCTTCCTTAAAGAGCAGTGCAGTGATTGCTTCTTGGTGAGATCTACAGTAACTTTGTACAATTTAGTTCCTAATTATTAAGTTTTAATTTTATTAGACACAATAACAAGATGTAATGTTTGTATTTAAACAAATGGTCATACTTTATGTGAATACTTAATACAAATAAAGTTTTACTGTTGGTTGTATAAAAATTCAACATCCATGTACAATTTAGTTATCGTCAATAATTTGAAGGATTTAACAAAATAAATAATTACTACAAATTTTTGTCACAGTTCTCTTGAGCAATTAAAAACACTTGTAAAGCTGTATCTATGAGTTTCTAAACTCTTTATTGTTATTGATTTAAATGAGGGTAGAACTGTTTGTAGTTGAAACCAATGGTATTATACCACCATTATTTTTGCTATAAAACAGTGTTAAGTGCTGCTGTGTTCTGAAGCATGTGGTAAGAGTGGCATACATATTCGAGTAATATAACTCAATCCTCAAGGGATTAAGACTACCTAAGACTTAAACTATATAAGGGATTGATTTCATATGTAGTGGCCACTGTTCATTAGAAGCATGCATTCTTTTCTCCTACATTACATTATGTTAATATTATATCTGTTTCCGTATGCTTATTTTGTAATTATAATCTGTTTCATATGTAGATACAAGATACAAGCAGCAATCCAATACTAACTCTGATAGTACCGGATACAGTGAAGCACATAGACCAGTTTGTAAAAAAACAAAAATCAACACAATTGACAAAATAGTAAGTAATCAATGATTTTGTTATTATAGGATAATAATGATCGAATGTTTTGTGATTGAACTTATATCACTCCAAACCCATATCCACATGTACTACACTTACCATATTTGTATACCTACTGCCTTCTGACTTGAAGGGACAAAGAAGAGGCATATGACATATTTTAATTTATGTATTTTAGTATTTTAGTCTATATTATATAGTATATAGTCTATAGTCTATATTATGTATTTTAGTCTATATTTTAACTTAATTGGGGTTGAGTTCACCTAGTTAAATTTTATGGACATTATATTATGTATATCAATTAGAATTAGACCGATTTATTTTTTCTCTTCAATATTTACATTGAGTCTTAATTAATGTGACATCTAGCTTAATCATTAAAAATTATCTTTCTTTTAATAGTAAACCAAAAAGAAGAAGTGTTGCTGAGTCTGTTTTGAAGGATAACTTAATAGTAAGCACATTCAAACCTCCCGTGAAACAAAAAGTTGAAAACATTGATAATAATCCAGCTTATAAAAATGAAATTAATCACAACCAAACCTATACTTGTAAACATATAGCAGAAGAAGAAATTGTTGACAATGGAAGAGTGGAGAATATTCAAAATGGACTGTGCACAAATACTGAACAGAATACCGAAATAACTAATGGAGTATGTTCAAGCACTGCTCTGCGGAATTTTATGAAGAAGAGAATGCCCTTGATGAGTTCCCAATATTTAGACAATGACACAATTTCTGACAAGTGCTCATCAAAAGGTGACACAGATTCTGGGAGAGTAACTTTATCCAGTGAGTGAATTATGTTGTATTCTACCAACTATGAAATTTGCAAGGTTGGAAAAAATAAAATTAGGTTACATTATTTTCAAAATATATGCAATTTAGAATTTTAGAATAATTGTTTTGTGGCGACAATGGCATCGTAATTTTTTAAATGCTTCTTCAATTACTGGTTAGCATATTCAACAGATATTTAATAAAAACAAATGAGTTTTTTGCAATGAAGTGTAAGCAGTGAGCCTGTAAACCTATCAAACATTTGTTGTATAGAGATGATTATGGAGCTACAATGTAGGCACCCCCGTTTCTAAAGATATATAGACATACATATATGAACCAGCTAAAATAATTTCAGGATCATCTGCTTGTGAATTATTTTATCTCCTTAAACAATTAGCTTACATAATATGTTTTGCAATTTATGTTTACAGCCAACAGTAGTGGTAAAAAAGGGCAGCTAGAAGATCTTAAATCAGAAATCCGGGACATGGTGGCAGAAATGCCAGAGGGGTTGTGTTGTACAGACCTTATGAAAGCCTATCGGTAATTATCATTTGAGTTACACTACTTGATTTACAATTGTTTAAAAATATTTTGTTCCCACTTACCCATTAAACATAAAAATAAATACATACAATAAATAGTATGATAAATCTCTGAATATAAAAGTCATTGGATTGCAAAAGGATTTATAAACCGGCATATCATGTTTGCAGGGAGAAATATGGACGAGAGTTGAACTTCACGCGGTTTGGGTTTACAAGCATAACCAGCTTTGCATACTCCGTGGAGGGTCTGCAGCTGTGCGAGGCGGAGCTGACGGGCGAGATGATGCTGCGGGCGCCGGGCCACCCCGCGGCCGCGTGGGCGGGGCCCGGCGCGTGGGCGGGGCCCAGTATGCGGACGGGACCCGGTACGCGGGCAGGGCCCGGTGCGCGCGCCCGCTCCCTGGCCGACTACTCGAGTGCTTCAATTGCTGTGGATCCTGACGATGCATTGCCTGGCATCGACTTCGTAAGTTTTACTTGATTGTCGATTGTAGTTGGAAGCCCGATGTCATTTGTCGGGGTTGTGCTGATCTTCCACTCTCATCAACCCCTTTATTGGCTCACTGCTGGGCATGTGTCTTCTCTCAGTCATATCATGTCTATATCAAAAATGTTTCATAGATGTTTCATAAACTTTCATAGAATTATTATTGTCTTAGGACGAAGACGTGTTCCCGGCGGACTGCATGCACTTCATGCAGAGCATCCCGTCGCAGTCGCTGGACGACCTCGCGCCGGGTGCCATGTTCGATGTCGTATTGGGCGAGGTGTACTCGCCCTCGCACTTCTGGTTCCTGCGCCTCGGCCCCAACCACTACACGGCCATGGAAGAGATGATGGACGAGATGAAGTTAGTGCTCGCTTGTTTTAATTTTTTATTATAGCTATTAATACATATTGTTACTCAACTTCGTTAAGTGAATGCGGTAATAATATGTCGTAGACACTTTTGGAGTAGGTTGTATATATTTTTGGAGGTGAATAGGCATACTATGAATAGCGCAAACCGAATTACAAACGGCAGTGGTCAGAAGTTCCAATTCCAGGCTCGTGTTGCCAGGCGTGTGTTATTATTAGAAATTAAATGTTTATGTTACTGCTTTACGGTGATGGAAAACATGGCAAAATACCTACACATTTTAAAGTTCTTTAAAAAAAGTTCTAAAGTAAGAAAAGGTGTGTGAAGTCCACTATCTTGCATTTCGCCAGCGCGGTGAATTAAAGAAAAATGTTAGTGTCAATTTGTAAGTAGGCCTATACAATTAAAGACATTTCATTTAATTATAGTGTAAAACGTATATGTTGTGTTTGTCAGTACTTACTACCGCGGGGAGGGCGCGGGGCGCGTGCTGGCGCGCGGCGCGGTGCGCGTGGGCCACTACTGCGCCTGCAGCTACCAGGGCGACTGGCACCGCGCCGTCATCGTCAAGATACTCGACAGCGATACCGTCAAGGTACTTACATATAACTTACTTTGTGGAGCTGTGACAATGAATTTAAGACAAAAATAAAAATAAGCTAAAAAAGGACACGGACGAGCCGTCATAGAGTAGATAGTCATAGTTTTTAATAAAAAAATATGTATATTTTTAAATTAACTTGTAAAGTGGCAGGAGATATATTAATTGTAAGGAGAATATTGTTGAGACATTTGTATTTTTGAAATTGTTTCTATAAATTCTTATAGTATTAAGTCTTACTTAGGCGATGTTTAACCGTAATAGGATTTTACCTGTTACGTTTGTTTATATCGACGTGTTGTACTGGTATGTATACATGTTCAATGTGGTCTCGCGACTCTCATCCATGTGTGTGAAACAGTAGCATGCACTCGTACAGGTTGGTCATGTGTGCGAACTTATTGTATGTAATACTAGTTGAATCCCGCAGCTTCGCTTGCGCTAACGAAAATCTATTGTTCCGTGGGAATAAGATATTTTTCCACAGTGAAAAGTAGCCAATAAAGGAAATATGTTAATCTAGAGTATTAGCTAACTCCGTACTAAATTTTATGAAAATCACTCCAGCCGTTTACACGTAAAGAAGTAACAAACATACACACTCACAAATTTTCGCCATTATAATATTAGTATGATTAGTATTGTAGTATGATATCCGGGATCAGAATAGGGCTACGGCATCCCCTGCTGGCTTAAGAGGCGACTAAAAGGGGCTTCTGGGGCTGCAGGCGGCTAGAGTGGGAGCTCGAACCGTTCGGTCAGGCGATCCCGGGAAGGACGCCGGTATAAGTGGTCGCATACGCCACCGGGGGGGGTTTTAGTGCGGTAAAAATCCCACATAACCCTGCGTCGCTCCCACGGCGTCGGGTTTTGAAGGTTTCTCCCTCGAGAACAAAAAAAAAAGTAGTATGATATATATGTGGATGTAAGAGAATATGTTTCCGTGTGCGCAGGTGCGTCACGTGGACTACGCGACGGTGGAGGCGGCGGCGGCGAGCGCGCTGCGGCCGCTGCAGCGGCGCTGGGCGCGGCTGCCGGCGCAGGCGCTGCGCGGGCGCCTGGCCGCCGCGCGCCCGCCCGCCGCCGGCCGCCGCTGGCCGCGCGCCGCCGCCGCGCACTTCCTGCGCCTCGTGCAGGAGCGCCGCCTCGTCGCCAACGTCGTCGCCAAGGACGCGCAGGTACGCTGCACCGCACGGAACTGCCCACTACCTAAACTAACATTCACCTCGTATTTAAGTAATCTGGCACACATATTCTTTAAACGAAACATAGAGAATGCTTCACGTTAAAAATGCTCTCCCGGTGGAACAATACTGGTTTTAACACCTTTTAGAGACTTACACGTACACCCTTAGTATTACATCTAAAAATCAGGTCGTTAGAGTAGCGACATGGGGCACATATATATCATTCAAAAATTGTGTCTTGTAATAAGAAGTTAAATATGTAAAATAGTGTGCTTATGGCCCATCGCGTGTATAATAAATGTCACCCACGATTACAGTAGTTATTAAGACTCATACTTTTTCTCAATACAAACACGAAAGTCTTCATTTTTGTTACCGAAAAGTACGCCTTTAATCATCGCTGACAGTAATTGCTTACTGAATATTAATCATTTTTATATGTGTACCAAAAATAATTGTTTACAGTGCATCACAAATTTGTTTTATAAATATCTATAAAACTTACGAACACTGTTTTTACAGGAGGGTATCCTGGAGCTGCTGCTGGTGGACACGTCGACGGACGAGGACGTGTGCATCAGCGAGGAGATGACGCGGTCGGGGCACGCGGACCCGCGGCTGGACTCCGCGCTCGGCGTAAGTTCCTCGTCCTCGTGCAGCTCCGACGCGGCGGACGGGCTGCGCTCGCTGCTCAGCGGGCTGCCCGCCGCGCGTGGCGCGTGCACGCTGCGCGACGCACGTGTCGCGTGCACGCTGCGCGACGCACGTGTCGCGTGCACGCTGCGCGACGCACGTGTCGCGTGCACGCTGCGCGACGCACGTGTCGCGTGCACACTGCGCGACGAACGCGCCGCGCGCGTCCCGCCGGACGCCGCCAGCGACGTGTCCGCGTCCGCGTCCGAGCTGGTGGGCCGCGGCCCGCGCCTCATCGAGACCTGGGCCTGCGACGCTTCCGCCGACTCCGACGACGATGCCGCTTCTCCTAACGTTACCGCCGATTTGTTGCCACCATACCACTTTAGCAATCCACTGGGTTACTCAAAGGATACCGGTAACTGTATAGGAGGTAGACAGGAGTCTGATGACTCTCAAAGTGTCACGACTGCGATTCATGCTCGTTTACAATTTTTGAACAAACTTAAGAAGGACAAGTGTTCTGTTCCTTCTGACGTAAATCAGAACTGTAATGTGCACGCACGCAATGTGCCTACAGATAATGATAACTCTGAATGTGAAATATCCAATACGAATGAAAATGTCACGCCTACACGCCGTCGTATACATAATTCTGATAGTAATAGAGTAAATTCACATAATATCAGTAAGGATTCGTATCCTAACTCTGATAATGAATCTTTCATTAGCGCCGTGGAGGTTCGCATGCATTTACAGCAAAAGCTACAAAAACCGACAGAAATAGTTCCTAAAATAAATAAAAAAATTGAAATGCTCCATGAGAAACCTAAACTAATTATGATCCCTGATAAATCGTACATCGGCTCCTCCAGAGCAACATCTAGTGATGAAAAATCTCAGAATAAATTAGATCACGACTCAAAGAATTCGAGATCGTCAGTGTCAAATACAAAGAGTGTTGCTAGTGTTAGTTCATTGAGTGCGATAGAACTTCGACTGCGGAAACAGCTGGAACTAGAGTCAAAGGTCAACTCGACCAGTACAAACAGCACTGTTACTAATCAAACAGGTTTAGATAGTCGAAGCAGTGTGGTGAATTCCGATAGTTCTAATAGTGGAACCGAATCAGCCAGTGTTGTACAAATCCGGCTCGCATTGGCTAACAAGTTACGAAAACATTGACTGCATTGGCCCCCATCTAATAAAGTACCATTGAGATAATCGAACAAATCAGTATATGTATATAAACATCAACTACTAAATTTAAACTTTTAAATTGTATGTTTTAGATGTCTGTATGTTGTTTAAAGATGTGACAAAAAATACATTTCTCATTTATTGATAAATGACTCAGAGGTCTGCCTTTCAGAGGAATTATATTATTAGAGTATTCTTTTTAAAATATTGCATAGCTTTTATCGCGGACTTTGACCGCGGCGATCAAAACAAGAAATTCCGTAACGAAAATAACCTAACACCCCCACTCCGTCTTCTATGTAGCGCGGCTGAGCGTTCGCTTAACGTGTATGTATATGGTACGACAGTGCGAAGCTCGCACAGATCCAGACGAGCTGCTCCGAAATCGGAATGAAAATCAAAATGCTATGCTTAAAAATAGCTTTATCGCGGCAGTCCCCGAGTGCCGCACGTTTTTTTTTTAATTATATAACAAACAAACATAACAAACGAGCATACACCTTGCAATCAATATAGATGATTGGGGTCCTACCTGATGGCGACCACAATTTTTGCTCCCCTACTAATAAGTAAGAAATTCTCATTATGTTTACGCCTTATCAAACGTTTAAACAAGACTATTAGTAGTGTTGATTTTTTTTTATATTTTTTGTGATTGTATTTGCAGTCAGTCAATATTGACTGTAAGCAGTGACGTTGCTCTTAGTGAATCTAAATTATTATTATTATGAAACTGTTTAGTTTGTTATGTCATGGTCAAAAACATCCCGCCGAAATTTTTGTACACTTTCTTATAAGGCAGAAATAGGTTTGGTGCTTGGTGACTTCGAAGGCGAATCACATTGGACATTCCAAATTTTGTGGTAGTACTTTTACAGTAACATTGTTACGGGCATAATAAATATGGTATAATTATATGGATCATTGTTTATTATATTTTTAGTGATGTTCTGAGAAAAAATTAAACATAAATATTAACCACTGTGGTTACTATGCTCAATATAAGTTACAAATTTAAATGAAGTGTGTTTATTTTGTAACTATGGAGGCATTTTAGAAGGCGCTCACAAAGTGTCAATAACAATATTTACTCTTACAACACCACCGGATCAGAATACGTTCTAAACATATGCTGTGTATAATAATTATAATAAGTAAATGTTGTTAATATGCATTGTCTGTTCAGCTGTTTTGTATGTTTACATAACGTACAAACAAGTTGACAACCGTCCTCACTTCTATTTAATGTCAACTCACGTTCCTAACAATATGTTACTAGTAGCCTCTGAAGGCCATTATTTAACTTCTTACTTCATCATCAGTAATAAATTGACCTCGGTAATGTTTGTCCCATTAATGAAGTCAATGTATTGGACTACTCAAAATGATATACGAGTTTAAAGTCTAAAGTCTCCTTTCTAATAACACAGAAATGTTCCACTATTTGCCTCCTGGTTTCCTGTCATGAAACCCTCGTTACTAAATCAAGTCTACAATCCCTCATTATCAATCCTTAGATCAGCTCCCAATTGCAAAAATCTGAGTATTATCAAAGATTCATATGAAATATGTTAAATTGTGTACCAAGATTTAATTACATTGTTGTTTTATTATTGTTTAGTTAGATGCAACACTTGAGGCGACCATCATAGTCTTCGGGAGTAGCAACACATCTGTGATTGACTTCAGATGGAACCCATGTTCTGTATGAAGTTGATTACAGATGTCCATCGGCGGCAATGACCACTTGTCATCAGGTGGACTGCATGTTCGTTTGCTACTTCAGTCAAAAAAAATGTTATTAAAATCATAATCAATATCGGTTATTTATTAAGGAGTCACATAAAGACACATAGACATTTGTTATTATTACAATTAATATTATAGTTTTTCTCTCAAATCGAATTTTGCCTAGACATTACGCGTTCATAAAATTTAGGTCATAATTTATTTTAGTACCGTTTTAGTATTTGCTTGAAAATATTTGTCAACGCTTATTTAAACGCTGTCAGTGTAGAATGTAAAAAAAATCTGTACATAAAGAGTGCCTATAGCTGTAAACTACCTACTATCTAATTTTTTGTTCTTTTCGTTTGTGTATTACGATATGATACAAAAAAATGTTTGTAATATCCATCTGAATCGTTTACCTAAAACCAATTTAGACAACGGAGTTATATACATCGTAAGAGATTCAGTCGTAATTGTGATTTGAAGATAATATTTTTTGGTTACAAACCTTACACCTGAGCGTCAGTGATACTAGAAATATTTTTTTTGAGCTTTTAATTTCGACAAATGCTTTCATCAGCGGCGCTCATGTGTAAGAAGTTAATGCGTGGAATCGTCGCTGTAATAACCTCCGATGTCTGAACAGTCATTCGAGATGCCAACGCCTCGCCTGTATGTTTTTAACACGAAGTAAAATTAACGTATCGGATCGATGGTTTCAGACATCGGAGTGTTACCTGTACCCGCGCTTTGACGCGCTGGAGAATGGCGACACGCCCAACTACGGCGAGATATACTGCTACCTGCGCGACGGCATCTCGCTCGAGTTCGTCGAGGACTACCGCCGCCACGTGCCGCCCTGCCTGCCGCCCGCCGCGCCCTCCCCGCCGTCCCCGCCGTCCCCGCCGGTCGACCTCGCGCCGCCCTCTCCACCCCCTGCGTCCCCGCCCCACCCGAGTCCGCCCACTGCGCGGCCAGCGCCACAGTGTACCCGTTCGCTGGGCCAGCTCGCCGACAGACCCCCTGCACCTAGAGTCTCACGGGCGGCGTCACTGACTCCCGGTGCGACCGCCGACGAGACCCCGAAGTGGAACGGTGCCGTCGGGATCGTGAATCGAATCCCGCTGCTGTGTCCCGAGTCGAATTCTGCCCGGCCTCCTCGATTCGATCCTCCCGATCGCCCACCGCCGCAACCCGTTTCATCGTCATTTCATCTACCGCAGCCGCCACTACTACCGCAGCCACCTCACCTACCACAACCGCCTTATCTACCGCACTCGCCTCATCTACAGCATCCGCCTCATCTACAGCATCCGCCTCATCTACCGCAGCCGCCTCCTCCCCCTCCCGCGTCGTTTCCGGGCGGGTTCGGAGGGTTTCCTATGCCCTACTACCCGGCAACGCAGCCGGTGTTCGCGCCGCCTCCGTATCAAGGCGCGTATCCAGGGTGCGGGCCGCCGTCGGTGTCGGTGCCGGCGTCGGAGTGCGAGATCTTCGCGCTGCTGAGCCGCGTGGACGCGGGCGCGGCGCAGCGCTACATGGCGGACGCGCTGCGGCGCGCCGCGCGCGACACGCACGTGACGGCGGCGGGCGGCGGCGCGCGCGTGGCCGCCGCGCCCCTGCCGCGTCCGCCGCCCGGCTTCGAGCGCTACGCCGCGCCGCCCAGGTAGCTCCCTCCGTAACCTACTACCTCGTTTACATTATAAGCTATTTTAGTCGTTAAGTTAAGAACTCTAGTTATAAGCTTGCATTGATTGTTTACACTAGTTGAGTTATCGAGGTGTCCTGTGATCTTTGTAAAAAATAATTTTATAGTATACTTACCGTACCATACGTTATGCTACGTTAAGTATACTCCATCGTTCGTTAGTGACAGTACCTTAGATAGGAGGTAACAATATTCAGGAACCAATCTAGCTGTTTTGCCGCATTGAGCAAAAGTTACTAGCAAGTCACGAGTAAGCGTGCGTTTGTGCCGCACTGGCCGTTTTAATGGATGTTAAATTTACAGATTCGTATAAAAATGTGTCGGTAAAATTTTTTAAAGAAGAAATAAAATAAATCCTTAAAAAATAAGAAATAGAGTCGCCTATATAAAAATGCTGTATCTACTAGTGAGACCTCGCAACAGCCATAATATATACCTATAACGCGTAAAGAAAAATGGTCATCCATTTCCAGATACAATTTGCGTCTCAGTCGGCTGAAAATCACGCTGTTAGTCATTCTTTCCGACTAAATCCCAATTTGACAAAGTTGTATAAGAATATTTTTTATTTTGACATTGATGAATAAGACCCACGAATTTATTTTATTGTAACATTGTTCTTTAAATTAATATGTATATCCATTGGCTTTATTGTGAAATCCCCTTGGAATATAATTATTATCATTCATCATTAAACATACTACATTGAATGATAATTATTGTAAATGCTACTTTACTATAATTCTATATCACACACAAGTTTCTTATAAGTATATGTATTTCCTCTGTTGTAAATTGTAAAGATTACACTTTATAATGACTGAATCTCTTAAGAATCCTACCATGTTGTTTTTAGTTAAGGTTTTTTTGGATATTGATTATATTTTACATAACTATAGTTTTAAGTCGTAATATCTATGACCGTTAGAACCCCTGGGCCATGTGTTATATTTGAAGTACGCTGTACATAAAAAACCTAAAGGAGGTAAATTTAAAAATTGGTCTGTCTGAAATAGATGTGTTCCATACATCCAGGTTCTTCTTTTATTTTTTCCTTTCCATTTATCATGGTGCTAATTATTTGGACTTAGGAATACTATAGATGATAATATATACGAAAACAGTGCTTAAATTTGCGTTTCGCACATGCTTCAGGGTCTCTGACGCTCGTGTTATTTTCTTTCAATGTGAACACCTATACTTACAAAGTACATTTCAGTTCATAATGTTTATAAGTGATTCATGGACAATATGCCCACAAATTTATATGACTATGTATGTAATTAGATATTACATAATATTACTTGTTAGAGAATTATACGAACATAGAGTCGTAAATTCGTTGTTATAAAAGTACTAGTTTAAGAAAAGGAAAATGTTTTTATAAAGAACATTTCGTTGATATTGTGATATGTTAGACTGTTTTAAGCAAATGAATCTAATCATTTGTCATTCATATAACGATCAAGATATGGATGGTTTTCAATCTTCTGTCAATACTTAAATAAACTTTGTTACTAAAATTTCTTTTGTTTTATTAATTGTGACACTCAAAGTTTAAATGCATATTTTCATAATAGAAATGCCTATTTGCAAGTCAATCTGTAACTATAAAATATTGTTTATATAGTAAGCAAGCATGCAAGCATTTATCAAAACATGATTGTACAAACTTACTTCCAATTTCTCATTACCTTTATTAAACTAAAAAAATCTCTTCTATGTTTGTGACGCATTAAAATTCATTACAAATATAATAGCAATTAAACTAAACAAGCACTAACTGGACACTTTCCGATGCCCAGTACTTTTTGTATCAATACTCTTAAACTTAGTATCGGTCAAAACAATTAGGTATTTTTTACAGATATCGACCTGTGTATTAAATGTTCAACTCAACTACAATCAATTTGGGTAACATTGAACAGCGGTGTAACTTTGAACAAAGTTGTGAAAAAAATATATTAATTTATTACATGGAAACTTCTTGTTGTTTTAATATCGTACCTGCGTAAAATGGTTTGCCAAAATGTTGTAATAGCAATGGAAGTAAAAAAAGGTACCTATCAATGTCATCATTTTAAAAAATACCGCCTTTTCCGTAGTGAAGTTGTTGCAAGTGTTTAATGCTTCATTTTGAAATAGCAATTATATTATAAAACTTACCGTAAATAGGTGTGTTTTGGTGTTTATCTTTAAAATGTATATTGTATATTATTATTTTGAAACTGTACTATCCGTATCCCATGTTGAATATTGCGTAAAACTGTTAAACTTTTGACGACGTCGAAATTTGATGTTATATGGGTAACTTTGAACGGTTCAAAGTTACCTGTATCATAAAAAAATATTTTTTTCGGAGGCTCAGGGTCGCTCAGCGTGCTATGGAGAGGGTTATGCTCGGAATTTCGCTACGAGACATGATTCGCAACGATGAAATCCGTAGACGAACGAAGCTTACCGACATAGCTCTCAAAATTAGCAGGCTGAAGTGGCAATGGGCCGCCACATCGCTCGTAGGACCGATAACCGATGGGGAAGAAAGGTCCTCGAGTGGCGACCATGTTTAGGCAAAAGGAGTACCGGTCGACCTCCTACCAGATGGACCGGTGACCTGAAGAAGACAGCGGGAAACCGTTGGATTCAGAGGACACAGGACCGGTTGGAATGGTGCCATTTAGGGGAGGCCTATGTTATGTCCATGTTCCGTCCATCCTTTTTTTTTTGTTTTCGAGGGGGAAACCTTCCAAAGGTACCCGATGTTCCGTCCATCCTATGGATGGATGGAATAAATAATCAAAAAAAAACTAGTATCTTATTTTACCACCAAATTGATCGACCTTGATTCATATGGCAAGACCAAGTTGTCTATTGTATTTATATATCAAAATAAATGTATTTTTTATAGATTTGGTTTTAATTAACAAAAATATGTTAATTAACTTTACTCAGACCTTAAAATATTCGATTGTTGACGGATTTTATATCCTCAAAAAATTATATTCAAAGTTACCCAAAACTAAGGATAACTTTGAATTTGAGTTTTAGGGGTAATTGTGGATAGTTTAATTGTTTTCTCCGTAAATTTATTGTGTTAGATTAATAAACCAGCTAAAAAGGACACTATTCATTTAATAAAAACAAGGTGCAATAAATATAAAACAGATTAAAATATCACAAATATTGTAAAAAATGTTCAATGTTACCCAAATCGAGGTTAACGATAGTAAAATATAATATTTTGGTTTTAGCCTCGTATGATGTAGTAATACAGATAATCTATATACAATCGTAACCGACAATGCATTGATAATTTTCAAGAAAAACGTACGAAACGAAATATTGTGTACAATAGATGTCTTACTTTTCAGCGGTATCAATTATCGTTTAATGTTACAAATTTTTAAATGATCTATTCCAAGTACAAAATTAATGTATAAAAATAAATAAATCATATCATTTTCTGGTAGTACAGTCCGAATATCCGAATCATTACTCTTGACTTAACCATAAACTACAGTTTTGTTTGAAAAAAAAAATTGACACGATAACAAACATGGCGTGCTGGTAGAGCGTCGTCGAAATTTGTTTACAAGTGGCAGTGGATCTGTCAGGTTCGATCGTCTGGCGAGCATGCGGGTGGTGGCGGGGCGGAGGCTCGATGCGGCGCGCGCGAGGTAGCGCGCGGCGGCGGGGCTCGAGGGGCGCGCGCGGGCCGCTCGCGGGAGGGGCCGCGGCGGGCGCGCTCGGCGGCGGAGGCGTCGGGTGATATGCAAGCGGCGCCGGCGCGCTACGTGTCCGCGAGCGAACTGTACTCGACCGACGAGGTGGAGCTGCTGCTCGAGGAGATCCGGGAGTTGGAGCCGCGCAGCTGCCGCGGCGAAGACGTGCAGGACTTCGAGATCGCGGGCAGCGGGCGCGCGGGCGCGGGCGGGCGCTCGCCGGCGGGCACGGAGCTCACGGAGCGCTCGTGGGACTCGCACGCGCACTACTCGCGGGCGCCGCCGCCGCGCCCGCAGGCGCTCGCCCCGCTCTACTGCCACCTCGCGCATCTCATCACGCCGACTGGCGCCTTAACCTTATTGCTAGTGGTGAGTTGCTTAGCCCTCACTACTCTTGTTGTCTCATTTCATGTGTAATAGCATGTTCTCTTGACAAGTGTGTATATAGTATGACAACAAATTCATTTATACCCATTGTTGCATCAATATTCCAATTTGAATCTGGTAATCTTGTGGATTGGTCTAGGATGTTTGTACATTAACCAATTTGATATAGGTAAAATTTTTCATGTCAAAAACCATTATAACTGTTATTGGGGTTGTTCACTTCATTGTTCATTGTCTTAACAGTGTAGCTTTTTTTAGATTATCAAATAAACACATTGCTTTCTTTTGTGTCAGGCAACGTGTTAAGGAAAATAAAAGCCATCACATAAAGACGAGTTGTTACAGAACTTGCTTCTTTAAATGTCAGGCTTTACTTGCGGCTACAGCCGCGGTTGTAGTTTGCCAAGCCCCTAATATTTCAGATAACAGTAATACTTATTAAGCCTTATAGCCCCATAGAATGACTAGGTATTTCAGACATGTTTGTAGATGATAGACTTTAAGATGACGTTAGCGTTAAGTCCAAGTGACCATTCCTTTAGAAAATGTAGATTGAGAGAGTCTTCAAACTATTCAACTGGACTTATTTTATAATAATTGTTTATTTGTGGTAACGTTAACAGGTGGCTTACATCATTACACTGAGTTGTGCGGGTATAATGCCATTCTACACAATAACTGCACATAACAATAAATATCTGGAGAAACTTGTATCCAAATGCAAAACCGACACAAATTTGATCTACTTTATTGAAAAAATCATAGCCTTTGCTTCATATTTATTAAATAAATAATCTAGATTCAGTACTGGGCTAATTTATGCAGGAGTATGCATTCCACATTCCTTTATTGGATTGGAGGACTGGTTAAGGTGTTAAATCTACTTATATCGGCTTATAGTAAAGTGTGTACAGTTGTAAATACTTCAGTTTATTGGATTTACCTAGAAGGCTTTTTGCCATGTCTAATGTTATTATTGTAATTAAAGTTTATATATACTTATGATAGGAGCTACCCTAAGATAATATAGCACCTTGCATATGTTCTTATAGGTTTTACTAGGTGGTAAAACTAGTGCAGTTTATTAGCCACCTGTAATTGGCTTCGGATTGAACCTTGTTTTACATGAAGTTGCTTAAAAGTGTCCATGGGCAGCAGTTACCATTTGCCACCAAGTAGACTGCTGGTTTGCTATTTCAATCTAATACACAAAATTGAATTATTCAGAAAAATCAGCAAGCTACTTGAATTAGTATGTATATCCAAAAAGAATATGAAAAAGACCCCCTCTTTTTCTCTGATTGCAGGGAAGATATTTTCAAATACATACCAATATTGGTATCTAATGAATGCTTGTAAGTAGTGAATGACAAACGTATATGCATTATGACACTTTTATATTAGTGTTTTTACACGAAATCAAAAAAAAAACAATTGATTCAATTTCAAGTAGTTGATTTCTCAATAATTGAGCCATTTTACTTGTTAATACTAAAGTTAGACATACTGCTGGTTGTACTTATCTTGAATTGTATACACTAATTTCTTACAAACCATTATTTCTGTTATTGTTTTAATAATCCTAACATATATTATTTTGGTAGTACATTTTTAATATAGCATTCTATGTTAGTCTGGGTATATCTATGTTTTGATGTGATATAATGTCTCTTGTGTAGAATAGTTCCAAGTTCCAACAGCTAAGCAGCTTAGACATACATAAATAGGCTCTATAAAGAGATTTAGTGGCACTTAACATTGTGTTGAGTGCAAGCTGTTCTCTGAAGGCTACTGGCCCACATTTATGGCCACTTCATGTTTATACTTCATCGTGGATTAAGTCCACACATGTTGTTATATATGTCATGTTTCAATGCTGAGATGATTTTGAGATTCTTTTATTTATATGCATAGAATTGAAGAAGGGACAGATTAAAAATAAAGATATCAGATATAAGACATATATTGAAGAAACTGGGAATAATGCTACAGTAGAAATAGAAAGTGATATTTATTTTAATCTTACCTAAAATGATGAAATAGGAGAATCCTTTTGATTATTGGCTCTAAAGGCCAATTCTATATTAATTCTTGCTTCATAATATTATTTTTAAGAATATTCTGGTTACAAAACTGGTAAGGAGAAGTTTACATAGAAGGTTTGATTTTAGTCCTAAATTGTGGACATTTATTGGCATCAACCTCAGCAAGAACTTCAATCCTGACTGGGTTACTAAGATAATACTCAGAGATAAGTGAGGCAGTGGTCTTCCCAGTTGAACAACACTGGTTCTACCTGGTTTATTATTGTGGCAATGATTAGGTAATGTGTCAATGTGGTAGATTAGAATACTCTTTATTGCACACTATAAACACATAAAACATAACAATAACATACAAAGTAGATCAGTAGTATGCAATAGGCGGTCTTATTGCTAGGTAGCAATATCTTCCAGACAACATATGCACAAAATGGGTAAAGAGAACAGGAATAAAAAGCGGGAAGTGTTACACACACTTCCCGCTTTTTATTCCTAAAAGTTAATTCCTAAAAGTTTCCTATTAAGTTAGAAAGGGGACGATGTAGGACAGGTATTAACGTAGGATAGTTAAGTAACATAAAGTACACAGTGAAAAAAAATTGAATGAAAGAATAAGTATAAAAAAAAGTTTCTTCTCGCTGTCTGTCCCCATGTATGCTTAGATCTTTAAAACTACGCTACGGATTTTAATGCAGTTTTTTAATAGATAGAGTGAATCAAAAGAATTTTTTTTATGTATAATACATGCAATTTTTTATAGATAGTGATTCAAGAGGAAGGTTTTTATGCATAATATAGGGCAGAAACACTGATAATTTTAAACTAGTGACTTTTAGGCGCAACGAAGTTCGCCGGGCCAACTTGATTTTTTTTGACTGAAGTAGCAAACGAGCATGCAGTCCACCTGATGGTAAGTGGCCACTGCCGCCCATAGATATCCGTAATCAACTTCATACAGAACATGGGTTCCATCTGAAGTCAATCACAGATGCGTTGCTACTCCCGAGGACTATGATGGTCGCCTCATGTGAAAGTGTGCCGGCAACCACACCCTTCTATCGAAACGCAAGAACTGCTTCACGCTAGAAATAGGTGTGGCGGTGGTACTTACCCGGTCGAACAACACTGGTTCTACTACCTTCAAATACTAGTGAAAGATTAAAGAAATGAAGAAAGACAAAATGGTAATTGCAGGTATGCAGCGCGTGCACGTGCGGGTGCGTGTGGAGCGCGGTGGGGCTGCGCGCGGCGAGCGCGGCGCGGCCGCTGCTGTTCGGCGCGCTGTCCTCGCTGCTGCTGCACGCGCTTATGCTGCTGCTGCGCGTCTCGCGGCTGCACAGGCTGATGCCGCTGCACTGGAACAGACTAGTGAGATTGTCTTTGTTACGCTCGCTTCCACTCCTACAGAGTCAGCAGTGCTGTAATGAACTTTGTTTACATATATTTACATACATTATACATATGTAATGCAAGAGACTTAAGTTTTCTAGAAAAAATAGATTAAGAAAAATCTGGGTCTGGGCCTCTGAGACACTTTATTTTGAAGGTCAGGTGAAAATTGGTAGTCAGAATTGCCTTTCTTGGGAGACTGACCAGAATTTCAGGCGCATTTAAATAACAAAAACTGCTGGATTCGGAGGATGTTTGAAAATTTGGTTATTATCTGGTGTGTTGAATGTCACATAAAATCAATTTAATATTGTGATGTAAAATGTAAGGTCTGTAAAAAAATATGTCAGATCACTCCTGTTTTTGCTTAATAATATAATGGAAGTGTTTCTGTTATGTTTCAGTTTCTAGAGTGTAGTAAGACAAACTGATTTGAGGTGGTCCAGATTAGTCCTCAGGGATAGCAAAGCTTCTGTGTGTGATTTCCGGGATTGTTTAGATATCCATTTACAGCATCATATTATAGTATACACTTATCATCAGATTGTGTCGCGGGGCGTGCGTGCCGTGCGCCCCACGTGCGTTGTCGTGAGTGCGCAGGCGCGTCCGTCGGCTAAAGCGTGTCCTCACCGACGGCTCTTACCGCGACGGAGGGGTGCGGGCGTGATGTTGTTACGGACGGACTTTCGCTCGTCCGGCGCCGGAAGCCCGCTCGTGTGTGTACTTCGCGTCGGGGAGTTGCGTCGTTCTCTTGCCGTGTCGATGTAGAGGGTGCGGGGGGTAGGTGCGGGGGGAGGAGACGTTTTTAAAAGAAACAAGAATGACGTTATCTGTTTAAGCCGTAGTGGACCAGCCAAAGCCTAGCCCTAATCCCCCTTGCCTAGCCCTAATATCCTTCGCTCTTCTGTCGCGGAGAATCTTCTTTCTTCCTGCTGCAGAAGGTCCTTCCGTCCTGCAGAGTTTCCAGTCTTCAATCTTCAGTCTTGAGTCTTCAGAGTCTTCTTTCTTCTTCGGAGTCTTCTTTCTTCTTTTTCTTCTTGGTATTGCTTCTCTCTGGAGGCCATATTCGCAGCTAAAAACCCGCCTGGTCCGCTGCCCTTCGGCATTACCTTAAAGAGAGCCGCATGGCTCTAAGCCCATATTGCCTAACATTTCGACATAATTTTCACTTTGGCTGACCCATGTCCGGCTAAATCTTTATTATTCCCCAAAATCTTACATACATGTGTCATACATCGTTATATTCGTCTTAAAAAGTTCTATTAAACCATACAATCCTTATTCTTATATCTAGAAAGACAAAAAAGTTATTCGTAAAAAACATCGTAAAAATACAGTAATTTTGTCCTGTCTTACACTTATTTTCCTTAATAAATCCTAAGTTTAAAACCTTATCCTTATATATCGTATATAAAAATGTAGAGGAATGCATAACCTATCGATCTACACTAATTATAACAATACAACTTAATTAGAACTATCAAAAATTATAACAAACATATGATTTACATAATACTTCCATACAATTTTCTTAAAACTATTCTCTATCTCTATTTACATCTTGCATCTCTTTCATATCGTGTTATAATCATAGCTTACGTCTATTGTGATCCTATCGTAATGAACACTTCAAAAACATTTCTCTTAACTAAATTCGTAACATAATTCGTAAAGGTTACTCGTAATACAATCTTATTCTTATCGTACATAAAGGAACTTAATCTAATTAGATGAGTCGCCGACATCCTCCCCCTCGTGCGTAGCACCAACTCCTGACCCGGCGACTCCGTGCTGCTGGCCCGATGCGATGACTGCCTCCCCGCAGTCTGGCTCGCTGTCCGCCGACCCGCTGCTCGGCTCGACGGCTGCTCGCTCCTCGTCGCGTTGCGCCGGAACCAGTAGCACCACCTTGGAGCTGGGACGTTTCAGGATGCCCCCTGCCGTGCGCACCTCCAGTACTCTGGTGCGCCCGTCGGGTCCAGGATAGGTTCGGACCACCTCACCCCTTGGCCAGACTCCTCCCGGCAGCGTGGCGTCCACTATGAGGACCGTATCCCCACACTGCAGGTCTCTCTTGGCAGCTCTTGCGTCGACTCTTCTCGGGATCAGAGTTGGAAGGTACTCTTTCACCCATCTGCTCCAGAAGTGGTCGGCTAGTCGCTGCGCCGTCTTCCATGTCCGCTGGCCGGTGAGATCTTCGTCGGTGAATATTCCCAATCTTGTGCCGCAGGATCTCCCAATGAGGAAATGATTGGGAGTAAGGGCCCCTTCTTCCATGTCTTCGTCGGCTTCGATGAGAGGTCTTGAATTTACCAGGTGCTCTGCTTCCAACAGCAGAGTGTGCAGGACTTCTTCTTTGGGGTGTCGCTCCTTGAGGGTGACTGCCAGGGCCGTTTTGACTGACCGGACCAGGCGTTCCCACGCACCCCCCATGTTCGGAGCCCCAGGTGGTATGAACTTCCACCTGATGCTCATCTTCTCCGCCGTGGTGACCATCTCTTCCTCGTTGAGGTCGGCGAGGGCTTCTTGCAACTCCTTGTTGGCCCCCATGAAGTTGGTGCCGTTGTCGCTGAAGATCGTCTTCGGCATCCCTCTTCTCGCCGCCATCCTTCTGAGCGCTAGGATCATGGAGTCCGTTGACAGTGATGCTGCTACTTCTACGTGGACCGCCCTTGTCGTGAGGCACGTGAATAAAGCGCCCCACCTCTTCTCATGGCGCCTGCCGACTGTGACGTTCATGGGCCCGAAGTAGTCCACCGCGGTGCATGTGAACGGCGGCTCTCCATGTTGCAGCCGTTCCAGCGGGAGGTTTCCCACCGGCTGAAGCTGCGGCGTCCCTCGGTACACTCTGCACCACTGACACCGATGAACCGTCGACTTCACCGCAGATCGTAGTCCCAGGATCCAGAAGCGCTGCCTTAACTCGTTGATCACCGTCGCGTGGTTACCGTGGTTGAACTTCTCGTGGTAATACGCGATGAGCAGCCTGGTGACGTGATGCTTGCTATTCAGCGCCACGGGTCTCTTATCTTGCCGAGTGTGTACAGCTGCGTCGATTCTTCCTCGGAGACGTAGTATGCCATCTTCCATAACGACGTCCAACTTCTTTAACTTGCTATTCTTCTCGAATGGTCTTTCCTTCTTGACGCAGCGTACTTCTTCTTGGAAGCTCTCTTCTTGGCTTCTCCGTATGAGGATTCTTTCGGCTTCTCTTATATGTCCGGGTTCGAGGGGAATGAATCTTCTTTCTTGGGTTTCTTTGTTCACGGGCTTCGTCTTCATCTTGTTCTTCTTCTTGATCCTTCTCCATGTAGGATCTTGACGCTCGGACTTGCGGGACACGTTGACCACTTGCTTCCTTTTTCGGCACAGGTCGATGAACTGCAACACCCTTGCGGTCGCCCTCACCAGTCGAGTCCACTTGGAGAACTTGACCGGGTTTGGAGTTGGATGCCGGTCGACGGGCTTCGTTGCCCCCACAGTCGCTCGTTCCTTCTCCTCTCCCGTGGGCTCCGCCTTGAAGGTGCGCGGCTGCGGCCAATCTTCCTCGTCGAGTGCCAGGAACGCAGGTCCGTTGAACCACCGGTGTCCGCTCTCGAAGTCCTTGGGCACGCCCCTCGTTGCGTCGTCAGCTGGGTTCTGGGCCGTTGGCACCCAGCGCCACTCTTGCGGCTTCGTCGTGTCCTCGATCTCTGCCAACCTGTGTGCAACAAAAGGCTTGAAAGTTCTTGGGTCTGACTTGATCCAGGATAGTACCGTGCTGGAGTCGCTCCAATATGTCTTCCTTGTGATGGCGATGTCCAGCTCCTCTTCAATCGATCGCGCCATCCTGGATCCCAGCAACGCAGCTTGCAGCTCCAATCTTGGGATGGACACCGGCTTCAATGGTGTGACCCTCGCCTTTCCTGCTAGGAGCACCACCCGATGACCACCTTCCTCGTTGCGTTGCCTCAAGTAGATCGCGCAGGCATATGCTTCTTCACTCGCGTCGACGAATACGTGAAGCTCCTCCTCGGTGTTGGACTGCGCGACGCACCTTGGCACTCGAAGATCTTTCAGCAACTGCAGGTCGTCCAAGTAGTCTTCCCAAATCTTGTTGTCCCCCGCCGTGATGTGGTCGTCCCATCCGACACCGCTCCTCCAGATGCTTTGGATAAGCTTCTTCCCTTGGATGAGCACCGGCGTTGCTAGCCCCAGTGGGTCGAATGTTGACATCACGGCGCTTGTGACTTCTCTCTTGGTGGGAATCCTCTTCCTCTCGACGACCTCTTCTTCCACGTTGCGAAGACACGTCCTGAACCCTATCTTGTCGCCCCCGGTGAACCACCTTAGACCCAATGTCTTCTTTAGTTCCTAATTCAATCTCTTCGTTGTTCCCCTCTGGAGTGAGCTTCCTTAATACATCTTCATGGTTTGATGCCCAACCCCTTAACTCGAACCCGGCCTTCCTATGGATCAGATCCACTTCGCTGGCTATCTTGACCGCTTCTTCTTCCGTCCCGAAGCTGTGCAGGTAATCGTCCATGTAGTGATTGCGTTCAATCGCTCTTGCTGCTTCGGGGTATTCTTCCTTATGTTCGGTCGCATTCTTATTCTTCACGAAGATAGCAGCACTCGGAGAACACGCGGCGCCGAAGATCACTGAAGTCATCCTATATTCCTTCGGCGTCCCACTCCGCTGGCTTCCTCTCCATAGAAACCGAAGACTGTCTCGATCCTCTTCCCTTATCTTCACTTGAAGAAACATTTCTTTGATGTCAGCTACCACAGCAATAGGCTTCTGACGGAACCGCAGTAGTACTCCAAATAACGACTGCAGCAGATCTGGTCCCGGCAGCAGCTCGTCGTTGAGGCTCCTTCCTTGATACCTCGCGGCAGCATCGAACACCAATCTTATCTTCTTTTTGGTAGGGTGCGTGACGGCGAAGTGAGGCAGGTACCATTTCTTCTCCGGTGTGGACTCATGTTGAACTTCCTCGGCGTATCCACTGTTGAGAAGATTCTTCACTTGACATTCATATTCCTGCTTCAGTGCCGCATCCCTATCCAACTTCTTCTCAATATTCTTCAATCGATTCTCGGCTTGTCCATAATTGTCCGGCATTCTTCCATTTTCATTCTTCCATATTAAGCCGGTCTCGAAGCGCCCATTGTCCAACCTCTTCGTTGTCTTCTCCAATATTGCCAGAGCCCTTTCTTCAATGTCCGTGGTCGGTCGACGCGGCTGAATCCCCAACGACTCCACGGCGAAGTGATCCTTGATGACCCGTTCCAATTCTTCTTCTTTTGAAGTTACATGTGCGCAGGTTGCGAAGTTCACAGGCCTCGATGCTGCTCCATCGGACCCATGTAGCACCCACCCTAGGTAGGTCAGCGATGCTACGGGTTGACCCCGCTTCCCCTTGCGCGTGGCTCTGGACACGATGAGCTCCCAGTTGTCTTGTCCAATCAGTAGCTTGGGTGACTCCTCTTCGTAGTACAACTGGTCAGCCATCGACTTGAGGTGAGCGCATTCTTCAATCCTCTTCTTGTCCAGCCTCTGAGGCGTCAGGCATATGTCATCTATCGTACGCGCCCCAGAGATGGTCCTCTTCTTTGCCTGGTGCATCCCTTTAATCTTCATATTCAATTTCATGGAGTCTTCCTTGGTGATGGTTCTTCCTCCAACGGTTTCTAGGGTGAGCGCCTCCATGGGTCCCTTGAGTCCAATTCGCCGCGCGACCGCCGCGTCGAGCAGCGTGACCGTCGAACCCTCGTCCAGCAGCGCCAGCACCTTGGCAGCCCCCCTTGGCCCGTACAACTCGACTGGAACCATCTTCAGATACGCCCTTCCTGTCCTTGCCGCATTCACCGGGAGCATCACGTTGTTTGCAACTTCTTTCTTCTCTTCGCGCTTCGGGCTGGGCCCCCGTTGCTCGTGAAGCACGAAGTGGTGCCACCGGTTGCACACCTTGCAGGGAGGACGCCGACATGTCTCCTTCTGATGCCGCCCTTGCAGACACCTGTAACACATCCGTGACTTCTTAGCGACGTCCCACCTTTCTCTTACCGGTAGTTGCAAAAACTTGCGGCACTCGTGGAGGTGATGCTCGTTCTGGCAATGTGGACAGGAGGTCTTCCTTTCTTCTTCGACCCGATCAGACGTGGTGTGTGCGAATTGACGCCGGGGAGGCTGCCTCTGGTGCACAGTCTCCTGCGTCGCGTAGGGTCCACACCGGTCCGCTTCCCTGTTGAGGAACTTCATCATTAGCACCAGGTCCGGATCTTCCTCTTCCTTGTCGGCGGCATAGTCGTACCACCGATAGCGCAGCACCGCCGGCATCTTGTCCACGATGGTCTTCACCATCTCCGGCGAGTGAAGGTACTGCGGTCTTCGAAGCCCCCGAATTGTCGCGACAGTGTTGTTCACCCGGCTGGCAAACACGCAGACGTCGCGCGCACCTTCCGTGATGCGTGGCAGGTTCTTCACCTTCTCCAACTCCATCAGGATCAGGGCTTCTGGTCTTCCGAACCTCCGACGAAGAGCTTCCAATATTTCCTCTGGTGGGCACTCCGAATACAGGAGACTCTTCACCGCCTCCCGTGCCGCACCCTTGATGGACCGCCGCAGCCGCGCCATGTTGAGAGCATCTGTAAACATAGGCGCAGTATCTTCATATACCGTCCTGAAGGCGATCCACTCTTCGCTCCTCCCGTCGAAGTCCGGCAACTCGTGCACATAGCTCGGCGCACTCCTTGGCGCCGCGCTGATTGCCTTGATGATGGCCTCCGCTAAATCCTTGGTCCCGTTCGTTGAAGGTTCCTCTTGATCCTCTGGCTTGACGGCGGCAATTGGAGGTTGGATGGCGCGCCCCTCCTTGGACGTGCCTTGTTGGTGCCCCTCCTTGGGCACCTCCCCTCGACGTACCTCTTCGGACATCCGACCGACCGTCGACTGCACCCATGTCTGGACGTTGGCGTCCCATGCAGGATTTTCTTCTTCAACTTCGGACTCTTCATCTTCCACCTGGGCCAACTCCCATTAGGCCCGGGCGAGTTCCGCTGCTGCTTTCGCTTCGTCTAATTGTCGGCGCGCCAATTCCAGCTTGGCTTCTCGTTCCCGACGTCCCGTAGACACGACGGAGCGAGTCTTCTTCTTTGCTGCAGGTGCTGCCGTTGCAGCAGCTGGAGCAGCAGGAGCAGCAACTTCCGTCTCTGAAGTGACTCTTGACTCGTACGTAGTTAACGTTCCCTCTGTAGTTGTGCCCGAGGTTCCCGACGTTCCCGAAGAGTCAGTTGTCCCTTGTGCCTCTTCTTCAGCACGGGGCGCAGTCGACTGGTTCGGCGGCGAGGTACCCCTCTGGCTCCTGGTGACAGGCATGACGACGTCAGTAACCCGATGTCTCGACGAAATACACGTAGATCCGGCTCGAAGGACCAGCGGATGTCGCGGGGCGTGCGTGCCGTGCGCCCCACGTGCGTTGTCGTGAGTGCGCAGGCGCGTCCGTCGGCTAAAGCGTGTCCTCACCGACGGCTCTTACCGCGACGGAGGGGTGCGGGCGTGATGTTGTTACGGACGGACTTTCGCTCGTCCGGCGCCGGAAGCCCGCTCGTGTGTGTACTTCGCGTCGGGGAGTTGCGTCGTTCTCTTGCCGTGTCGATGTAGAGGGTGCGGGGGGTAGGTGCGGGGGGAGGAGACGTTTTTAAAAGAAACAAGAATGACGTTATCTGTTTAAGCCGTAGTGGACCAGCCAAAGCCTAGCCCTAATCCCCCTTGCCTAGCCCTAATATCCTTCGCTCTTCTGTCGCGGAGAATCTTCTTTCTTCCTGCTGCAGAAGGTCCTTCCGTCCTGCAGAGTTTCCAGTCTTCAATCTTCAGTCTTGAGTCTTCAGAGTCTTCTTTCTTCTTCGGAGTCTTCTTTCTTCTTTTTCTTCTTGGTATTGCTTCTCTCTGGAGGCCATATTCGCAGAATGAATGAATGAATAGGGGACGTCTTACCCTCCGGGACTCTCATATGCTAAGGCAATGTCAACATAAGGGCGGTGGGTAGGGAATTTCGGGCCTCGAGGGGTACCCTCTTTACCCGGGCAATTCTCAAGGAAGTTGAATACCTCCCGGATCTTTAACATTTATATATAACATTAAAATGTTAATAAAAACATTATAATTTTATATACAAGTGTAAAGGATATTTACCATCCCCACTGTTTAGTGGGTGGTTCGGTGTACTTCGGCGTCGCTTACGAGCCGACGGTCGTCCTCCTGGTGGTCGGAGGTCGCCAAGCCAGGGAGCTCCCGCGGGAGCGGCCGCCCCCCAGGTGGTCGATCGTGAAGAGGCGCGAACCCCTTTAGGTGTATATGTGGTCCAGCCTCCGCCCGCTCATACATTGAACGAGCTAGGCGGACCACAAACTCCTCGACCGTCTCGATCTTGAGGTCGCGCCGCAACACGTCGTTCCTGACGTAGCGACCAGCCCCTACGATTACTCGCAAGGCTAGGTTCTGCTGCACCTGGAGACGCTGGCGGTTCGACCTTGATACCAACGCGTACCATGCCGGCGCCGCGTAGGTAAGTCGTGAACGAATGTAGGTCTTGTAGACCATCAGCTTCGTTCTTAATGGTAGCCTAGAATGTAGTACCGGTCGGAGCATCGCTCGGGCCGTTCTGGCCTGGCGGAGGGATTCCTCCACCTGCGGGATCATATGCAACGAGCGATCGATACTACATCCCAGGTACTTAACTGTTGTCTGCCAAGCTACATCCGTGTCACGGATCCGTAGCGGCGCGGGCATGATACGCTTGCGGCTGAAAAGTATTGCGACTGTCTTACCGACATTGACAGCCATGCGCCACTTATCCAGCCACACAGGTAACAGGTCGAGTAACCGCTGCATCCTCCTGGCAGCAATGTCAGCTCGACGGGCTGACGCGAAGTACGCACTGTCGTCTGCGAACAACGCGAGCGTAACGTCACGTTCCCAGTCCTCCAGGTGACCGTGAAGGGTGGGAATGTCGTTAGTGTAGAGCGCGTAGAGCCACGGCGAGAGGCAGCTTCCCTGAGGAACTCCTGCACGTATGGGTCTAGGGTCTGAGGCTATGCCCTCAACCGAAATGTAGAACTGCCGCTCACTTAAAAACGAAGCTATCAACCGTACCAGCGTCACCGGCGCGTGCAGCTCCATCATTTTGAATACGAGCCCCGCGTGCCACACACGATCGAACGCCTTCTCTATATCGAGAAAGACGCCGACCGTATGACGCCCGTAATTGAGCTCGTATGCTAGATGATGGAGTACTCGCGTCAGCTGTAGCGTCGTTGAGTGGCCGGCGCGGAAGCCGAACTGCTCCTCCCTTATATTAAGGAAGGGTTGCATTCGCTTCAACGCCAGCTTCTCAAACAGCTTTGCTGTGGTCGATAGCAACGTTATGGGGCGGTAGTTGCCCGGGAGACGGCGGTCTTTCCCCGGTTTCGGGAGTACAATTACCTTCCCTAACTTCCAGATGGTCGGGAAGTGACCTGTGCGCAGGATTCCATTGAAGAGCCTGGTCACTGCGACCAAGGCCCTCCTCGGGAGCATGCTTAGCGCCGCGTTGGGGATTCCGTCGTGACCTGGAGCCTTGCGTCTGGGTAGACGCATGACCGCCTTCCTTACCTCCGTGGGAGAGATAAACTCTATCCCTTCGAGTGCCGGTGTCGGGCCACTAAGGAACTCCCCTACTCTGCGCTCCACGTGCTCGTGGTGGTCGGAGACAGACGGTGCTGCTGGATGAGGCGAGAATTGCTCTTCCATGTACTCCGCAAGGATCTCCGCGCGGTCCTTCGCTGAAGTTACCCTCCTCCCCTCGCCATCTAGGAGAGGGGAGGTTGGCAACTTGGATCGGGTCAGCTGTCTGCTCAGATGATGGAGCGACGTTTGCGACTCACCAGCCTGGTCGACTCGCGTCTCCCAGGTGGTCCCTCGCAACTCCGCCATCTCAGCAGACAACCGCTCCGCCAAAGCGTTAAGCTCGCGCTTGACCCGGGGGCACCGTGTTCGCGCCCAGAGCTCGCGCAGCCTGCGTTTCTTAGCGAGCATGTCGCTAAGACGGACTGGGATCGGTGTATTATAGCGGCGCGCCTCCACAGGGTGCTGTGTGGTCGAAGCCGCCAAGGCTAATTTAATAGAGGTTTGAACCACCTCGGATGCGGCTTCGACCCCCTCTACGGAGGAGAGCGCGCCGCTGAACTTAATGTTGGTAATTAAATTATTGAACTTATCCCAGTCCGTCTTGCTGCGGAGCCTGGGGGGTTCGATACACGCCGCCCCGAGGCCAAGGACGGCTAAAATGGGGAGGTGCGGTGTGTCCAGTTCATACAGCACCTCCACATGGACTGGACACGGGAGATTCCTGTGGAGTACTATGTCTAGGACATCTGGTTGGTGTGACTCGGCCGAGGGGATATGGGTGGGTGCCTCGGGTCCCTGTACCTCATATCCCTTTGCCTCGGCGTCTTCGTACAACCTCCGTCCCGCTGGGTTGACGACTCTGGATCCCCACGCCAAATGTTTGGCGTTGAGGTCGCCAGCCACTAAGGTCGGGGTATCACCATCCATGATGGTACTGATGTCCTGCGGGTCAAAGAGGGGCCCTGGCGGGCGGTAAGCCGCATAGATCCGCAGGTCCCTTCCCGCCACTCTCACCACTGCCCCGATGGAGCGAGTATGCGCGAATGGCGGGTGGGACAACTCCTCATGTATAAGGTCGCTCCGTACCGCGACCGCGGTGCCTCTATAGGCCATGCCAGCCGGCGATACTTCATCGCGCCTATATACATGATAGTTAGGCAGTCTAAAATCGAGGTCCGCTCGCAGCTTGGTCTCGCCCAGGAGCACTACATGAATGTCTTGCTCCCGTACGAGACCACGCAGCGCATGCATATGGGATTTAACGCCTCCCGGGTTCCAGTACAGCACCCGAAGGGACGCCGCACTGTACCCCGAGGAGGTCGGTAAGGATTCTCCGTACGGCCTCAATAAGGTCCGGGTGCTGGGCCACGACCTCGCTGATTGCCTCTGCGGCGGTGACAAGCACCTCAGCGGGCGTGTCCAGCCCGAGGGCCCGAAAGGGCCGCACGACGGGGGTAGGAGTAAGGGAACTGCGGGGGCGGGGGGTCGGGGGTTCTTGCGGAACCTCGGTCGTCAACCGCCTCTGCGGCTCCCGGCTTGTGCCCTCCTCGGCGACAGGTTGGGCCGCGGGAAGGGTTCGGGAGGGTTTCCTCTTACCGGTTTTACGCTTCGGTTGCCTCGGCGCGGCCGCAGGGGTTGCCCGCGTCCGAGCCGGCGCTTCCGAAGCGGTGGGGGTCGCTTCCACTGCCGGATGCGTCTCTGGAGCTGATGTTTGTTGCTCCATCGGCTGAGGAGTCGACTCAGCGAGGGGTACCCGCCGAGCCGCTCTACGCTGTCGCAGCAGTTGCCGGCGTCTGCGTTGCTTTTCTCGCTTCGCTTCGGCCGGGTTCCGTGCCGGAGCCATTAGAGAGGCACCGGCAGTGGTCGCGTACTCCTCCACAAACCTCACCTGGTTTCCCCTAGCGGTGGATGCCGCGCGACTTATGGTCGGGGGGGTAGGACGAGGTGGGACGGCACTCGGAACTGGTCGGGTGCCGGGGATTGGTGGGTGAAGCGAGACGTTCCTATACCGCGCCACCCGCCTGAGGAACGCACATTGCCTATCATTGGCCTTGTGTGCCCCCTGGCAGTTGGCGCAGCGTGGTAGAGCGTCCCGCGGGAGTGGGCAGTCCCGGGCTGCATGCATCCCTGCGCACCGGACGCACTTGGTGCGCCGGAAGCAGTTGTAAGAGGCGTGGCCGAAGCCTTGGCAGCGGTGACACTGTGCCAAGCCGTCGCGGCCCCTCCACGCCTCCACAACTACTCCAGGCATAAATAGCAGCTCGTTCACCCTGTAAAGGCTAGCGAGCTGCTCCTGCTCCATGTGGTCCAGCTGCACATGGAAGGTACATCCCGGGCGTCCCTTTTTGGGTGGGATGTATGTCGCGAAGCGTACAGGGAATCCTAACGCCCTGAGCGCCCCGCACACCCTCTCCGGGTTTGTATCCCCCGGGAGCCCCCGTACAGCCACTTTAGTGGGTCGGCTCTCCCGTGGAGAATAACAAAACCAGGAGAGGTCCGGTTCTGTTTCCGACAGGGCGGTCAGGTACGCCTGAACTACCCTGTACTCTTCAGGAGTCTGGGGGAGGAATCGAATCCCCCTTTCATACGGTCGCGCGCTCGGCGCGCGACCCAATCGGGCGTGCAGCACCTCGAAGTGCTGCGGCCAGTTGGGCATGCGCTCCACCACTATGGGGGGGTAGCCCTTGGTCCTGTCGCCGCCTTGAGGCCCTTGGGAGGGCCCACCAACGACGGATGAGCTCGGCGCTGTTACAGCAGCCGGGATTGGTTGGGGTGATGCACGCTGAGGTGCTTGTGTTGCCATTGCCTCAGCATAAGAGAGACCCTGCCTCACTCTATGAGGTGAGACTGGGTCGCCACTAACCCTGTCCCTAACTGTACTGATTCGTACGTCCTGGGAGGGAGGGGTGGGGGGCTGGGCGGGATGGGATTGGGTCGCGGTTTCCTCCGGCCGGCCGGACGGTGACTCACTCGATGCGATACCTACATACGAGGTCGAGTCGAGGCCGGCCTCGACGGAGGTTGCCCTCGTGGGCGGAAGGGAGGGGGAGGGGGATCGCGGGGGAACCCTATGTCTTACCGGGCCTTCCGACACAGCAGCATCAGCTTCTACCCCGGACACCTGCTCCTCCACACTGTCCTCATATTCTGAGGAGGACTCTTTTGAGGCTGCCTTTCTGGCGGCCAACGTCTGCACCTTCGCGGGGCGTTCTAAGGTCGCGTCGGAGGGCGAGACCCGTCTAGGGATTTTACTCGCCCTCCTTGGTGGTGACAGTTGGGGTGCAGACGTTACAACGCTTGGGAGCGGCAGCGGATCCTCGGGTCCAGTGTCCAATTCGGGCATGTCCCCGCCTTGCAGTGCTCCTTCTTCGGCAGCAGGTTCGAGTTCTACCGCCGGGTTTACCTGGGATTCAGCTGGCTGCTCCTGAGGATGTGGAAACACTTCCTTGGGTACGCCTCGCCGAGTACCCCTTGGCCTACCCCCATAAACAAACATGGAGTGTAGGGGCTCCTCCGCAGGTGGTGGCAGGACATTCCGGGGCGCGAACAAGTCACGCACCATCACGCGCCTACCCTCGTCCCTGCTAGTCGAGGGTTGGGGAGCGCCGGAGGCCCGACGCATCTCCTCTTCCTCCTTCTTCTTCTGTCGCCGCGCGGCCATCCCCCACCGGGTTGATTGCGCTGGTGCAAAGCCCAGCGAGTGGTGCCAGCGACGGACGACGGAAAATTTGTGACGCGCGGGTTTCTCCGGCACTCTACCCTTTTCTCAGAAAAGGGGACGAGTGAGCAGAGGCACACGATGGTGCTATCTCGTTCGCTCCCGGAAATGAAGTTGGCGGAGGGTAGGCAGAAAAGGTTGGAAAGAGAGGTACTCGGGGCTTACCTTCCGATGTTCCACTGGATGGCGGTAGATGGTAATCTTCCAATCCGTTCCCAGTTAAACCCGGTGGCACTGCACTCCAAGAACACTGCAATCCAAAGCACTGCAATCCAAGACACTGTGATCCGAGGTATCCAAGGCACTGTGATCCTTTAATTACACTGCAATCCTTTTGAGCACAACAGACAATGAATTTCCGTGGCATACGAGATGCGCGGTAAATGTACTAATATTCGCAGCTAAAAACCCGCCTGGTCCGCTGCCCTTCGGCATTACCTTAAAGAGAGCCGCATGGCTCTAAGCCCATATTGCCTAACATTTCGACATAATTTTCACTTTGGCTGACCCATGTCCGGCTAAATCTTTATTATTCCCCAAAATCTTACATACATGTGTCATACATCGTTATATTCGTCTTAAAAAGTTCTATTAAACCATACAATCCTTATTCTTATATCTAGAAAGACAAAAAAGTTATTCGTAAAAAACATCGTAAAAATACAGTAATTTTGTCCTGTCTTACACTTATTTTCCTTAATAAATCCTAAGTTTAAAACCTTATCCTTATACAGGGTGTAAATGACAGCGTACCGAAAACTTAAATGGTAGATTTGTGACACTAAATGAACTAAAAATAACTCATCAATTTTCCTCGGAAATTATTGGTTCCCGAGTTGGTCATTTTTGAGCGCGCAATGTACATCGAACAACCCGCGTACTGATCGCCGATCGCTTATTGTATTATAAGTAGTTATTCCCCGCACGCATCTAACAACAAATCGCTTATTCTATTTTATTAACTTAGTACCTACCTAGACTAAGACCCGTGCCGATTGCGCAATACTCGAGCTGCGGTGCGTGTACCTAAGCGCGGATTTAGACGCACGGCTTCCAAAATATTACCCACCACACGTGCTCTCAACATTCTTCCGGCACCTTCCTGCTGCGGTACAATCGGCTGATTATCCAACACTCGTTGGTACGCCCGAGTAATCACACGACTGTCCGTTGGATGGCGAGCATAAGGGTACCTCTGGATGTACAGATGCAGAGCTTGCTGTGCATTCCCACGTGCTTCACCATAACACATTAGCATTTCCCCGTATTCACGAGCACTGAACTGCATTTTGCAAAAACTAAATAACAATAAAAACACTAAAAACACAAAACTAAAGCAATAACAAGTAATAATAAATAACAGTTCACACACGACACGACTAACACGAAACCGAAATTTGCAGAGCATCCGTCTTCCGCAAGCGAAAATCACGAACTGTGACAATTTTTCAAATTTTAAATAATATCCGAACTATCAAAGAAAACCGCCAATACGCCGCTCCATGACGAGTTACTACTAAGCGAGTGCATTACACAGATTCAATTAAATTCAGATATGACACAACCTTTAACTTAAAACTGACAAATCAATTACTTTTACTTGTCCACTCGTTGTTTTGTAATTTTAATAAAATACCAAATTAGGTACATTATAAACATTATTCATGTTAGTTCAAATTAGACTGGTTTACTTCAAGATTCTAAATACTTTAAATACATAAAAGCAAATTAAAATTTCATAAAATAACAACATACAACATAAAAAAACGAAAGTATAAAAAGCTATTATAATATCAATCAATAAATATTGATATTCTTATCACAGAAACTAACTCATCATCTCGAGTACATGACCTACGGAGAACAAGTACTTTATTAGCCACATTGAGTTATCTTTTTATTGTTTATTCTGTGTGCGGCGTTAATCCCGCCTTTCGGCAAAGGACTGAAGAGCCGCACCGCGCTGTATGTGTGAGTGTACTGTGTATGTGGAATAGAATTTTGCATGATACTTATGTACCTACATCATTTCTTTAATGATGTTTCCCTTATGTTTGCTTCTGAAACAAATACGTTAAAATGTTAATCATTATTTGTGATTTATTTTTATTTGCCCTAAATAAATGAAGAAGTTTTCAATCATTAGGTACACAAAAATAAACAAAAGAATAGGTATTTAGTATTTTTCCGAATAATGTTTTCAGTTATTATTTGCGTTAAAATGTTTGAATTAGGTATTGAATGTTTTTTGGAAACTTGGTTCCTAAATTGGTGGAAGTCCACGCCAATCAATGACGCCGCACGGCCTCAGCCGCGCGGCGTCATTGACCGGACGTCGAACAGCTGATAGCGCATTCATTATACATTGCTAGTTTTCGTGAAAAACACTATAATGAGTGTTTTTCTTTTAAATTCATGTTGCATTATGCAGTAGTATTGAAATACTACCAAAATTTGTAAAAAAAAGTGCATAAAAAAATGGAAAATTCGAGGAAAATCCGATGAAAAATTCCAACGCCATAAGCACCAGAATCGTGCCAGGAATCCATATTTTTAATATTCGGTACGCTGTCATTTACACCCTGTATATCGTATATAAAAATGTAGAGGAATGCATAACCTATCGATCTACACTAATTATAACAATACAACTTAATTAGAACTATCAAAAATTATAACAAACATATGATTTACATAATACTTCCATACAATTTTCTTAAAACTATTCTCTATCTCTATTTACATCTTGCATCTCTTTCATATCGTGTTATAATCATAGCTTACGTCTATTGTGATCCTATCGTAATGAACACTTCAAAAACATTTCTCTTAACTAAATTCGTAACATAATTCGTAAAGGTTACTCGTAATACAATCTTATTCTTATCGTACATAAAGGAACTTAATCTAATTAGATGAGTCGCCGACAGATTGAATACCTGCGGCAGCAAGTACTGATTAGACTGCATCCTTGTTTGCTAATGGCATATTATGATGAATATAATGTGATGTGTTTGTGGTGTGATGCAGGGTGGATGCGCGGCAGCGTGGAGCGCGGGCTGGCTGTGCGCGGGCGGCGCGCGGCTGCTGGCCGCGCTGCTGCCGCTGCCGCCGCGCGCGCCCGCACTGCCCGCGCGGCTGCTCTTCGCAGCTACGGTAAGCGGCCCGCTCCACACCTTTACTCGATCATTTGCTGAATATCAAGTTTCCTGTATAATAGTATGCGATGTGATATCGTGATTTCAAGGCATAATTTGCATAATGAAAGAGGAATTTTTAGTTGATTCGCGTTCAAAGTAATTTATGTCTATAACATGGAAATTTTATAATGATAGAATGAAAAGTACATCACAACTGTTTATTAACAATCTTAAACAGACTGTTGTGAAGTAGCATTTCCCTATTTTTATTTTTTGGAGTAACTTTTGACACTACTTATTTTACACATTTTTTCTTAAATTTATTTTTTGAACAATAAATTGTTTAATTTGAATATTGATATTTTTAAGTTGTTGCGCATGTAGGTAGACTTGTAATATTTCTACATACAATAAAATGATACTATTATCATTTTCTTGTATGTAGTTATAAAAACTACAATAAGTATGTATATTGTAAGTAATAATTTGTTTAAAATGTAGTTTGTGTAAAAGCGCGTAAACATGGTATGTGTTCGTATGCGTTGCAGGGCCTAGGATTATGTGGGGCGTGCGTGTCGTGCGGGCTGGTGGCGATCGCGCTGCGCAGCGGGTGCGCGCGGCGCGGCGCGGCGCGCTCGCGGCGCTCCAGCGCGCGCTCCGGCTCGCCGCGCGCCGCGTACCGCGCCGTGCCCGCCGCGCCGCCGCCCGCCGCGCCGCGCGCCTCCACCTCGCGCGACCCGCCCTTATAGTGCCCGCGCCCGACCGACTTCTGAACGCGCCCAGCTGAACAGCTCAACCGAACGCACTCCCTTACACTATGATACATTTACACATTTTATACATTTTTATAAAACTCACCAGATGAAACGTTTCACTGTTTATTTTACTGATTATAAAGCTAAATTGGTCTTATCCACTGTGTTAAAAGAATATATTTATTTGTAGTATTGGCAATGATTAATAACTAAAACGGAATAATAAATAAAAAGAAATTTATATTATAGTTACATGTTCTGATCCATTCGAAAGCTCATCTTCCATCTAGAATCAGTTTACTTCGCAATATTAGGGTAAATGCGTCAGTGTCGGTCGGTGGACACGCAATGCGCCACTAGAATTCTGTAACTCGGTGTACGTCAGCCTTTCCTATCCTAGTTGAGTGTTGCCCTTCCCTGGTGTCTGCGAGTCCTCAAACTGTGCTAGGAACCGAAGTGTGTGATGTTTTAAGTGCTTCAGATACTTTAAGAGTGTGCGCTAATGGTTCGCATCGAGAGTGCAGTGAATCGGTCGGAACTCGAGTCGGTTGCCTTCCCGCACAAATGATGTCCGTTTGCAGAGTTTTGCCGCGTCCGAGATGTTGAGTAGTTGTCTCCGAGGAACGGTTATGCTATATGTAGAGGAGCCTTGTATTCAGTAGCGAGTATGAAATAATGTGGGCATTTTAAACAATGTGTTCATAACATTGCATAGGTTTTTTACATTCACATATTGATTGAAATAGTGATGTTGTACTTTAATCGAACACCTATACACAGGGTAATTGCACCCATTTAGAATATAAAACTTGATTTTATTACTTTTTGAAATTTGCAGTTGCTAATTATATGTAATATAGGAAGGAGCACCTAGTTGATTATTATATTTGATAATGCAATTTTTGACTACTTGTAATTTCTTAAAGTGATAAAGCAAAGTTCAAAGATTCTTCCAAAAATTATGTATGCACTTACTGTACAATGTATGATAGGGGCGTTTGAAGTTAGGTAATGTAGTGAACTTGACTATATGTGAATTGTAAAAACGCCTTGCAACACTAAATATATATATGATAACATTTAGAAACTGTGTCACTCAGTTTTGTGATGCACCTGTGATGCAGTCATGCATTAGATATTAGGAAGTGGCTCACACAGATATTAAACATCGCAATACACTTTTGCCCACACATTGACCTATGAATACATGGGAAAGTGAGTAAAATATTGATTGTTTAATATCTGTGCGGATCATTGAATTTGTACTTCAGAGTGTGTATTTTACAATCTGGAATTGATAAAACACCTATTTTGTTGGTTTATTACATTTATGAAAGCCCCAAGTGGCCACCGACACGCGTCTAGCGTCGGCGGCCGACCCCCTCACTGTTACTAACTTTGTCTAGTGTTATAGGAACTACTGAGTGGACATACTCTCAATTTGGATGAAATTCCAGAGGTTATGTCGAGGGAAACTAGTAAACTTAGGACCAGTGCAGCACTGTTAAGACATTTGATAAATAATTTTGTTTTCTGGACCAAAATGTTTATTAATGTAATCAATTGGTGGTATGATATAATTTGATGGTGGACTTGTAATTGTAGGCGAGTGGATTTTTGATGATATTGGTATTGTCTGTAATATGAAATTGTCTAAAACTGCCACTCAAATTTTGCCTGTGAATTGTTCTCGTCCATATATATATCTAGTCTTCTCGTATTCTGTAAAACAGTGAGAGAATATAACTATTCTAATTATTTCTGATTGTGGTGTCGATTCTCTCTTTTTCACATATGAAGCATCTACTTTGATATTTAAAATTAGGAATGGTCTCTGTCGACCAAATGGCAGGAAGACTCAAATAATTGAATATGATTATACTGTCTCACTGCATTGTTCGTTTTGTTTAGTATGATGTCATTTATTGTGTTACGGTTTACACAAGTCTGATTTTGATGCTAGTCCATTTAGTGTTAAGCGATTATTTGTAATTTAATGAGCAAAACTTCTTTAGTAGTTCTTTGCACAAATATTAGATTATCGCGTTAGTTCGCCGCTCGTATTATGTATTACCTCGTTGCGTGAGCGTTCTCGTCCATTCCATTTATAATTTGGGAATGTCCAAGTCTTAGTATTGTTTTCCTTATTTCTTCTTCGTCCAGAACATATACGTTTCAGGTATCTAATATACAAGTAATAATAATATTATATACAAATATACGCAAAGGGTAATTTTTACTTGTAATCGAAGTGTTTATTACGTTAAGTTACAGTAACAGTTGTTGTATAGACGTGTGCACCGTTGTATGTGTATATTCGATATGTATCCGGCGGTCGCTCGCCGCTCGGGCCGGCGGGTCGTATCGGCGCCGGTCGCCGAGCGGCGAACGATCGCACTCAATTATCATATTTATTTAACCGTGAAGCTTGTATTGGATCAAATGGTTTGCATAATACAGTCGTTTGTAAGCAACATATAGCTAGATCTAAGAGGAAATTTAAAATGTACCGAGTAAGAATTGTTATAGGAACTAATTTTATACTGTCTGACCTGTCGTACTCGCGCCACGAGCTCAGGGTAACTGTTGTTTAGTTGTACCGCGGCCGCCGCCCACCCGTCGAAGGAACGATACAAATACTTCACGTCTACTACTTTATTTTTGTATAGTGTCATACATATCACCAAATACCTATTATTCGACTCTGTCTACCCTCTGTCTACTCATACACTTTGTACGTATATTTTTTTATAGTGAATATTCCTTTTATTTTTAGTATATTCTTTGATCACGACGTAACTATCACGGTCACACTTGTTATCGAACACATTTAGAAAGTTTCTTCCGAGTCGAATTGTGTAAAGCGCTCCTGCGGCTCTCGGAGCCTTGCCGTTAATAATAAATACAACTTTATCACGAATTTTTTTCACCGTCATTGCCACTCATGTCTCATAAGTGAGGATTATTTTTGCGCATTACTATGAATCTAAAATCAATTTGTTTTGTTTTATACTTCGTCATGACTGATGATTTTTTCTGTCTTTTGCTTATCTTAATTGCACTATTAATGACTTTTGTCAAATAACGTAATGTAGCTGCCTCATTGTTCATCAAGCGATAAATTATTAGGCATACCTTATGTGGGTCAATGGCTCTCTTTTTATATTATTCGTAAAAATGACCGACATAAGTAGCTTCATAAGTTAATTTTGGATTCTCTGAAGTAGCATTAATTATATGCACAAGCAAGCACAGGCTTGACTCTTATTATGTATACGTTTTTCATATCAGTATTAATTTATTCCTAAGAATTCCCTCACTCTAAGATGAGCTTGAGCATTATAAAACAAAATAATTAAAATATACTTTAAAACTCATTAATCAAAATATAGTTATTTTTTGTTACATTTTGTAGTCACTTTTATCTAACATCGTTTGCTGTGTGTTATTTAAGCGATTGTAGAGTTTCATTAGGGATCTACATTTTTATCTCGTATATAAGACACCCGATTCTATTTTATTATATCTAATTTGTTATTGCTTCGTCTACTTTATTTATAATTCTAGGCTCCTTAGTGGAACTGGATTAAATATTTGATAACCTTGTAAGCAATTATTAATTTACTGGCAGTTCGCGGGTCGCGGGAGCGCCGTTAGACTCCTTTCTCTTGCTTTGTGTGTTACCAACTAAGTGTAATGTTGTTTTACGTAATTACGTAATTTATTCCATGAATGGTGATTATTATGTACGATCTCGAAAAGATGTGCGAGTAATTTTTACTTTTAAATTTTAATGATAATACATATATGGTTTTTATACAGATGAGTGTTATTATTTACTTGTTATCCCACATGTTCTATTATAAATTGTTTTAGAGGAAACTGCTTTATGAAAAATATTTGATTAAGATAACAAACAAACCTATAACTATGACTATTATTCTTAAATTGCTTATGACACAGTTTTAGGTATTTTGCTTATTTAGATTTACACATATGATAATGTGAATTTTCTTTCGTGATGATATACATGTATGTACTGTTAGTTTTGACTAATAAAGCTACCGCGGCGTATCTCTGAAATCACAACTGATTACTCAACTTATCAATGATAAGAAGTATTGCCGAATGTGACGGTTAATTTGTTTTTTATCATCAGTACGTATTGGAAATTCTTTAGTTAAATGTTAAGGACATACTTGTCTTTACCCACTGAGTTATAATGTAAAGGTGGAAATGGCGCTTTCATAAAATATAGCAATTTACCTTTATATATATCTTTTGCGGCGTGTTAATATTGTTTGTAGTTAAAATGAATATTCTTCGAGTGCTTTGAAAAAAATAGTCGTAAAATGGTTACAAATAGGACTGCGGCCATGTACCCTTCGGGGATGCAGGGGGACACGGACAGCATGATCTTGCGGAAGTACTACCAGGAACACGACTACCCTCTATCCCCCGAGGGCATCATGAAAGTCATATCCGTCGTAAGTATACGCCTATTGAGTTAGAAGTAGAAAAAGAGTTAACATTTGCAGCCAGATTTAATTTCGATCGTGCTTAAAAAAGGAAATTGATTAAAGATTTATCTCAAAACAAATAAAAAAATAGCTTTTTGTTGCTATAGTTGTGATTATGCTTTCACTGGAAAAAATAAGTAATGTAACTAAAATAATAAGTAAATTAGTGTTTAGTTTCGGTGTGTTTTATATTACTATTAGTGTTTATAAATTAAGCTATGCAAATTACTTTTAAATCACTTGATAAATTAATATGATTTTAATATTATAAACGTTTCGTTGGCATTGTAATGTTTGCATACTTAATGCTAATGTCCCAGGCTGGTTGTGTGACTTTTTATCGGGTCATCGACAGGTCAACGACTCTTTGACCGGTAGTGGCCTGGAAGCTGCAAAAGCTCTTCAATAGCATCACCAACTACCCTAATTTCCGTTTACAACGTGGTAGAGTAGTATTTTCTGACATGAGATATACCGCCACGGTCATTTCTAACCTGACGTAGTTCTTGAGTTAGTAGGTTCTTTTTAATACGAAGCTTTTATCTTGTTTCTCGGGAGTAGGTATAATTCTAGGATTGACTTCAGACGAAACGTCTGTTTTATGTTTAAACTTATAGATGTTCATGGGCAGCTGTGACTAAGTACCATCGAGAGAATTGCATGCTCGTTTGCTACTTTATTCCATAGCAGTCATGAATATTGCCGACAAATGTAAAGATTTAAAAAGATAAAAATCCATGTTTTTAAAGTAATCTATGTCACTTCTTAATCACCGTCGGCCACCTATACTACCATAATCGCTCGACCACTTGATCACAATTTTGGGATGGTTGGGTTACCAATATTCAACGTGACTTAAGTTTGTATTTTTAAGAAAATATTATTTGTAACAAGTAAAGCATATCTCTTAGTATAAGAGGCATGTTGGTGACGCGAACGTCGCGATTCAGAGATTCCATAGTGGAACCTAGCGAAAATCTCAATGTTACTAATAAGTTTATTTTTTGTTAAAACAGTATAAACTGTGATTTAAAAGTGAAACACGTTACGAATCCATGACTCCGTCCGAAAATGTTTCAACAACACACCTGAAACCAGGGTTACCAACTCTCAAAAATGTATTTTTTTTTCGTCGTGAGGCATGATCTGATTGTACACATTTCCCTTTAAAACACCTATATTTTAAAGTTATATAAACCCCTGTGGTGGCAACAACGGTCGTTGCACTTTACCTGCCTTAGCAACTAACCATCATGCACGTCAATGAAATATGAGTATTAAGCACGTGTAACAATTAATTAGCGTCGATTAAAATATTCAATAAATCAGTATGAAATCGTAATTGGTGTGTATCACTTGTGTCTGTCCCTCATACTCCACATAACCACAAAATAGACACGCACCACATCTCTACACCTACACCCCTAAAAGTACCCCTAAAAATATTACACCCCTAAAAAAGCCCCATTATTTATCCCCTAAATTTGGGGGGATAACCCCAAACTTGGCAAGCCTGTCTCAAACCTAAATTAGTCTGTATCAGTCGACACGGGGCGGTACTGTTGCAGATCCTGTGCATAGTGTCGTCGGTGGTGCTGCTGAGCGGCGGCGCGTGCACGCGCGCGGCGCTGGCGGCGGGCGGCGCGGCGCTGGCGCTGGCGGCCGCGGCGCTGCTCGCGCTGCTCTACGCCGCCGCCGCGCTCGCGCTGCGGGCGCACGCGCCGCTCGTCTGCTTGTTTACGGTGACACTCACGTCCACATCACTTTCAATTTAAATAAAACAAATAATTTAACATTTCATATTTACTTTCATTTTGGAAAAAATCCTCAATAAGGAGGTAATCCCCCTGATAGTAGAACCAGTGTAGTTCAACCGGGGAAGTACCACCGCCACACCTATGTCTAGCGTGAAGCATTCCTTGCGTTTCGATAGAAGGGTGTGGTTGCCGGCACACTTTCACATGAGACGACCATCATAGTCCTCGGGAGTAGCAACGCATCTGTGATTAACTTCAGATGGAACGACAGTGACCACTTACCATGAGGTGGACTGCATGCTCGTTTGCTACATCAATCAGATAAAAAAAAATCACTCTACATGGGTTTCACTGTTAAAGCGAATGATTCAATTGTTAATCGGTTACGGGTGGAGCATAATTAATTAAATGTCAAAATGTAGCGTATCTTTCCAAAGTAACGTCCAATTTAGTCATATGTAAGGCAAGATACTGAAGCTAGTTTTTATTGCCCGTGTAAAAACAAAATTGTAAAAAAGTCATACATAGAAAAAGAAAACCTGAGTTTCTTTTTCGTGTCGGATCTTCTTAGTGGAGGTCGTGATTCGATACGGTGGTAGTGTAAGAAAAAAAATTGTAACTGACAATATGTAAGTGTCCCTAGGCAAAATTAAAACTATTTATTTCATATGCCGCTGCAGTGGAATTAAAGTTACTAACTCTACCACTTTTAGGACTAAAACGTACTTTTGTATTTGATAACCGTAGTGGGTACCACCGTATTTTACGCTATCTTTCATTTATTAAGTTGTTTATTAAGTAACTTAAAAATCATATGTAAGTATTATGTAAGATATCTAGTTAGATAAGAACTAAAGTGAAAGTAAATAGAAACCATGCCAAGTAGGCGTAACTATACAACAAAAATATTGGTTTTGTTATCAAATGTTTATAACTAATTATGCAATTTGGTGTATTTCAGGACTTAGTGCTGTCGACGGTGATCGGCGTGTTGCTGCTGGTGAGCGCGGTGCTCAGCATGACGCTCTGCACCTTGACGCGGGGCATCGAATACGTGCACGGAGTAAGTCTCTGTTTCGCTTATACTGCCGCTGGCCCTCCATGTTTAAGATTATTGTAGTATTTGTGGAAAATACACAACTGGGAAATGTTGTGCTGTGGAGCGACCCTTGTTAAATGGAATAGGTAGGCACTTAACGTTTTTTCCGGTTTTGCTACACTACAATTGTAGAATCTTTCAACTGTTGATATCAGCTAAGTCATATATGTATATTTCAATGTAATACTTATCTGGGTTGATCATCCTAGTCTATAGGTGGCAGGGGCCATATACCATCAGAGGGACTGCATGCTCGTTTGTTACATCCATACATAAAATTAAATGATACCACCATTAAATGCTACCATTCTAGTCCTTAGGAATGGTAATGCATCCGTGACTGGTTTCAGGTAAAATTTTCTGTTTTATATGAAGTTGGTTACAGATGTCGTTATTAACCACTGTGAAGGCGATAATGATCTCTTACCAACACGTATACTGCTCCTTCAGTCTGATGATATAAACATGCTTATCGCATGACCGTAGTTTATATGAGTGTGTTCCCAGCCTCTGTCCATCGTGACGGCGGGCTGCGTGCTGGGCAGCGCGGTGCTGGCGTACGCGGCGGCGACGCGGCGCTGGGACGCGGCGCGGCCCGCCCGCGTGGCGCCGCGCCCGCCGCTCGCCGAGCACGACGTTTGATGCATTCAACTAATTTTTTGTGGAGATTATGGAGAAGCACAAAAAAAAATTATGAACTCCTGATAAACTTATTTCGAGCATCTTAGAACTTGATCACGATAGCTACACTACCTTTTTGGCCAAACTCAAGTAATCTACAACTTTTAACGAAACGTAACTTTTTAACTCTTTGTTTGTGTTTGTAACGTACTTCATTTATAAATGTAGTTTTAGCCCCTCTCTAATTAGGTTGTTATATTGTTTTAACCATTTTTTGTTTTAATTCTTGTTTTAATTTTACATCTTATTTATAATACTTATGTCTTTACATCAAATATAATTAAGTTTAATGAATATTGTGGTTGCCTTTAATTTTCAGAACAGTCACTACATAGTTATACTGTATATGATAAATAATGATGCATCTTATGTTCGTAATTTTAAATAAATAAAACTCCTTCAAAAACGAAATGTAAATATCAATAGCAAAAAATCGATGAATATTATACTGATTGTCTTAAACCTGATGTTCGATTATATTTTTCAATTTAAAGCTGGTAAATCAATAAATCAGGGAAAAATTTGACGATGAAAAAATTAGAAGCAACAACAAATAAGTATATGTTATAGAATAACAGTTTGTAATACTTATGTGGATTTCTAGATATCTAAAATTGAATCACTTGGTCCATTCATTGCTTAGAACTGCTTCTAGTATATAAAATGGATTATTCTATTTCAGCAGGGTATCCCCAATGTAGTGCATGCATCAACTGCATTTCAGACTTGAGTTATACTCTTACTAAACTGCAAATGGGTTGTGCTCATATTTGAATGCTACATTTCAATAATGGACAAGAATAAAATCAGTGCCATGCTTTGTTAGATTGTAAGTCATTATGTCCTAATCATATACTTGTATTTAATGAAAAAGTAAACAGATAGACTGTAATACTGCTACCATGTAATATGTAAATTATAAGTAATTACTAGTTTTTGTTACATTATGTAACTTAGGATATAATTAAAGTTAGCATAAATGTATTTTTAAATTTTGTAATTAAGTAGCTATACATATTTATAACTTTTGATAACAGTAATAAAATATATTTCACAAAACCAACACCATTGGTAACATTATTTTGTACTAACTACAAGGATTTAATGTCCTGAAATACTGTTCCACTGATTCCAACATGTTCTCTGCCTTGGGCTTCGTTGCAATACCCGCTATCTCAACTCCGAGATTCTCTATTTTGTGTGCAGTGGAGTTGCCGATGGCAAAATGTGGTAGGATAGAGAGCTTATTGTTGAATGTCTGCAATTGCCGATAAATATACTCACACCCAGATGGACTAAAGAATACCATGCAGCAAGGATTCATTAAATCATTCAGTTCCATTAAATGTTTCCTTAAATTCTCATTCTCTTTTGTTTCATACACAGTTATGGCATCAACAGTTATTCCTTTTTCAGATAGCATGTCAGGGAGGGTTTCAGACCTTAAGTTCCCACAAGGGAATAAGAACTTTGAAGTGTCTGGGTTTTCCTTAGCAATCAATGTGGCCAGATTGCTGGCATTGCCAGTCGTGGCGCCGAGAGCCTCCAGGCCGAGTAATAGCTTAGTCTTGTGACTGCTAGCCTCGCCCACTGTGTATATTCTCTTAGTGTTCCATATGACGAACTTTGACGGCGACCAGCACTTAGACACTGCTTCGATAGCTCGTGGACTTGTCAATATTAACCCGTCATAATCGTCTTGTTGTAGTTTGTCTCCGAGCTCCTTTAGGTTGATAAACTCAAACTGTAACGGCTCCACAAATATTACTTCATAATTTTGTTCATTGAACACTTTTTCGTAGTCTTCCGAAACACTTTTGAACAGCACCACTTTCTTCATGATTTATTTGCTTGTGGAGGAACCGCATCAATTGCGTGCTCTTTGTTCCGCTCTCCACTACGCTGACCCTGAATGGACAGGAAATTGAATGGGTAAAGCGAGACATTGAATTTTTAATGAGCTGCGACGTAAACGGTCATACAAATACATTATTTGACGCCATGGAACTTAATAAATGATAAGAAAATTTAATAATTGTAACAAACAGTTAAATTGTTTCTATCATACGAAAATTGCTAATATTACCTTTATAAAATAAGAATTTCTTGAAGTTTCTTGGTATATTTTTTGTTGACACTGGATGACGTTCGTTTGACAACGAAGTTTTGTTTTGACGTTTCTAATGGTCATTCATGGCGTTCGAATACGCTGCCTCGTAATATTACAGCTTACTCTCAGGCAATTTTTTTATAAGTATAGAGCACGCCTATACTCGTTCTGTGAACTCAAGAAACTTCAGAAAGACGTTACCATTCGCCAACGTATATTAGCCTAAATATAAACATTGAACATTAATATCGATACTAATTCCATGTCCCGAATTCTCTTGATGCGTCGATATACATATTTTTTAAAATTTAGTCTCTATTCTGGTAGGTACTTATTAATGTTATGCTGACACAAGCATATCCGCATATCATCCTACTCTAATGGCAGCCACACACGATACATTAAGCTTGGACTTGTACAAATTCACGTATTTCGGAGCCGACCACAAACAGCTCAAGCATGCATGCACAAATATCATTTCACTGCTATTCGTACAAGTGTGCGTGTCTGCTCCAGTGAGCTACCTGGTTGTGTTGTTTTGTGCTATGGATGATACAGTGGCATTAGTTGGCTTTATTTTAGCTACAAAAAAACTGAAAACTCACCAGAGAAATCGAACAATATGGACTAAAGACTGGTTAAGAAAAAGAAAGCATTATTCGTACGTCAATTTGTTGAATGAATTGAAATTTGCACCCAAAGACAGTACTGAAACTTGCGCGCGCTCCCACACACGTTCATGTAAACTTGCACAAACGCAACACTGCACAAGTTGAGAATTGAAATTTGGAACTATTTAACGAACTTGTGCAAGTGAACAACTTGCGTAATTATCTTCCAACACACGATACGGTATACTTGAGCAAGTCCAGACTTGCGCAAGTATTCGGTATCGTGTGTGGCTGCCATAAGGCCGTTAACCACGAAACATTAAATCCTTCTTTCAGGTCCATGAAAAACATGAATTGTCAAATAGACAACTTTCAGAAAAATATCACAATATTAAATCATTTTTAAATATTAGTGTTTATGTATTTATATGAATAAAAAACGGCGTGTTACTTGTCTATCGCGAGAAGAGCAATGTGATTCCGTGGTGCTGGCTCTAGATGCCGTTGCGCGGGTGCTCGAGCGGCCTGTTGGCGACGGCGTTGGTGATATTTCTAGTTATACCCGTTCAGTATTATGTGCCGGACCTGTACCTGGAACCGAAAGATGAATTGTTAACGGACCCCCAACTCAACAGCGCTACTCTCGCTTCAACAGACCTTCATAACTGGATACCCTTAGAACACTTTCCGCCCTTTGACTTATTTCTTACTATCTCCCTTCTTATACTGGCTCTAGTTACTCATCTCTGCGATTGGATTCAGAGAAAACTAATGGAGCGGAGGATAGTGAAGGTAACATTATCTTTTCAATCTGGTACATATGTAAATATACCTAATTGCGTCTAGTATTATGTCCAGTGTCCAGTTTTTGTGCTGGTAAATATGACTTACATAGCTTTCTTTATAAGACTACAATCATATTTCAATTGCAATTAGGTAAGATGGAAATGAGTATTGTATTCGTGGGTTAAAAACTTCTAATTCTAAATAGCTAATGTGAAATATTAGATTCATCGCGATCATTGTCACAATAGTATCAAACACTTTTCTGAACGACTTATAGGTAAAATAACACTTGTTTCAGTTAAATCAGTACTTGAGTGAGAGCGTAGTGCGCTTGCGCGCGTGGGATGCCCGGCAGGAGCAGCTGGAGGCCACGCTGCGGATGGTGCAGAACGCCACCTCCGAGTACAACCTGCTGCTGTACCTGCTGCTGCGCCAGCACCGCAAGCTCGGCACGCACAAGGCTCCGCCCTCACATTGCTTCTTCGACAAGGAATTCGACGATCTCAACTTCATCAGGAACCCCACTATTGATGCGTAGGCATCGTTTTGCTTTTATAGTATTTGTGTTTTGCGTTTATCGATTAATAAATGTAGTTTTTGATTGCTGTACTTGTGTTTTTTAAACCCTTTCGGAATGTAGATCTAGTCTCGTCAACCCATTATTGTCGCACTGCTGGACACGGGTCTTCTCTCATAATGAGAGAGTTTTAGGCCATATGTAGGCAGGTATACGGCGAGTGAGAAACGTACGGTGAGAATGTAGGTATACGGCGAAAACGACGAACGACGATTTATTACGACGAATTCTTAAAGAAACACTGAAAAATTATTCATGAAGTGCAAACCGAAAAAATAAATGCTAATTTTATATTTATCTGGAAGAAAATAAATATTTATTTTAAGGATGTATGCATGCCCTTCGATATTCCGGCTCATGTAGCGGACATTTTGAATATTTTACATGAGGGAGAATGGGAAAGGACTCGTGTTAACTAAAGGCTTGGAGGTAATGCTAGTTACATTAATTAGTCATGTAAATTGGGCTCGTGCAGCCGCTACGCCCGCAGTTTCCCTTTGTTCCAGAAAGATACAATCTCTGTGCCGTCCTTTATGTATTAGTGAAGCCTGATTTACGAGTGAGCTCACAATGCCGACGTGGCGCCTTGGGGTTGTGGCAACGTTGATATTATCCGATGAAAGCGTTACTTGGTTACATTATTATTAGATTTATAGGCAAATTTTGTACGGCTAATACCTAATGTCCAAAAGTTTAATGAGACAGTAATGGTTAAGTAGGTTTCTTTATTAATACTAAAGTTAAGAAGCTAGTAGAGCTTCTTTAGTACCTATATAGGTACGATTCAGGGAATTTGTAGGGAGTAATGAGTTTCGTCCCTATAGTTTCGGGATCAGAATAGGGCTACGGTATCCCCTTCATGTCTTAAGAGGAGACTAAAAGGAGCTTTGGAGGTCGCGGGCGGCTAGAGTGGGAGCTCGAACCGTTCGGCCAGGCCAGGCGACCACGGAAAGGACGGCGGCGTATGTGGCACATCGTCGAAAAGACCAGAAATCATGCATCATCATCATCATCAGGCAACGCATTCATTGGGCTCCGGTTGTGTTCCTTTGGAAATCCCGGAGTCCTCTTTGTAGCGTAGAGGACGGCCACCGTGTGGGTTTATTGCGCTCCCACGTCGTCGGGTACCTTTTGAAGGTTTCCCCCTCGAAAAAAGGGGGTAATGAGTTTCACGAAGGCAGATTCCTTTTACTTTATGTTTTTTTTACAATATAAATCATGAATTGTTTTTTATCAGGAAGAAATATTCTCAGACCTGTAAAACTGGGTCATTTTATGCTGCAATTATTTTTTAGAAATTATTTAAAACTATGGCTCAAGATCAAGAACCTCAATTCAAGAATTTAAATGATATTTAATTCATTATTTGAGATTTTTAATCTTGAATGTTTACCGAACGTATCACTTGTAGATGTTTGTCGTGTCAATGAACTAGGCGGCACAGGTAATATTTATTATCAAACATTTATTAATGAATTACGTGAATTGCACAGACTTATCTCTAATTATTGTATTTCACATATGCAACGAATTGTTTTGTGCAATTTGATGTATACTATACTCAAACGATACGTGCTTGCGTATATGCCGTATGCAAAAATTATTTACCCCATAGTAATACCAAACCAAAGTTTTATGACTTTTAATAAATTCAGGTGGCTTTTGCGGTAAAATAGTGGAATGGCCCCAGAAGATTAATAGCAAGCGAGTAGTTTCATAAATCAGCGACAGCGGGAACAAAATGGCAATTTGTCTCCAAAATTGAAACTGAATAAATTGTGTTAAAATATGTAGAATAGATTCCGAGCACCGGACTACTATCAGTCACTATAAAAAAGTGACCTAAAGGGTTGCGACCGGTCACAAGTTAGCGATGAATAATGGAGGACATATGGATCTTATAATAACAGACAAAAAAATAAGGTAATATATAACCAACATCTTTGTTTCCTTGAGTCGGAGAGACATCGTTTGATTTGTCGCCTTCGTTATTCACGCATAGGGAAATATGCTTTGAAAGGTGAGAATCCAATAGGTGCTTAGAAGAATATCTACCAATGTCGAAAGTAATAATCCTGACTTCCTCGTCGAACTGCATATTATAACGACAGACATAATTCTATAAAATACTTTTTTTGCAGGTAGTTAAAATTTTCTTTTTTTACATTTTTCTTACATTATGGTACTTCCATATTGTAAAAGAGTGTATAGACAACCTGCTTAGGTAAATGGACATTGACGTCTGGAATTAACGCCATGTAAAATCATAGTCTTGCTTGAGGGTAGCTACGAATGTCTTGCTACCCCTTTTTTTCTTTTTTTTCCCGAGGGGGAAACCTTCAAATGTACCCGACGCCGTGGGATCGACGCTGGGTTATGTGGGATTTTTACCGCAGTTAAACCCCCCCCGGTGACCGTCCTCGGTACTACAAAGAGGACCCGCCGTTGGAGATCCCGCCAAAGGAACGCAACCGGAGGTGTTGCTACCCCTAAGGACAAAGACGCTTCGGGTAAGTATGTGTCTCTTACCACATCCTTCAAATCAGAACACAACACACACACACAACACAGAACACTGCCGTTATTTGGTGGAAACAGGTTTGACGGAGACGGAGACGAACCACATAGGTAAAACTCTACCCATAGGTGGTTCGTGTCCGTCTCGAAGCCTATTATAATTATAATTATTTCTGTCTTCAGACTATTCCCAATTGAAAGTTCTATTAGAGAATTGCCTATTGTTAAATATATACACTGATGGTAATAGCACACAATAACGACAAAAGTAATGCATTTTCTGTCGTATAATTTCCGAAGTAGCTTTTGTTCTCTAATATTGTCTTATCTACCCCGCGGTCGCTAAGAGTGTTTACTACAATGGCTCTTTTGAATTTCAATGCGAGAAAGATAAAGTACTGTCTGCGGTAAAGTCTGAATTGTCCAAATAATTTTGCTGTTACGTAACATATTACGTGGGCTCGTGTACCGCGGAGTGGCAAAGCAAAAGAAGTTCCAGAAGCGACACTGAGAGTCAAGCATTTTCCAATTTCCAACGTGTCTCGTTATTGCAGTGCGCATGCCGAAGTGCCGGAATGCCGCTTCTACCTCCTCTGTATTCTATGACGGTATTACCTTCGAGGCGAGTGCGAAATGGCCCTCGGGACCTCCCGTCTCTTTGAATTGTAAAATCGATTCTGCTTGTTGAAAATACACTTTATCCATTCGCAATATGGCCCGTAATACCGAACACGGATAAGAGATTTTCAGTGCTAAGTATCATTTCTGCAAAAGATAGTTCCTGCATTATTGATATCGGAACATTTGCATCTGCATATATTTTATCAAGCCATCGGTGTGCTTGTGATCACTATTTTATATCCATCATATAATATTATAAAGGCGAAAGTTTGTGAGTGTGTATGTTTGTTACCTCTTCACGTATAAACGACTGAAGCGATTTTCATAAAATTTGGTAGGTAGTTAGCTGACACTCTGGATTAACATATATACTTTTTACCGTGGAAAAATATCTTATTCCCACGAGACAATCGATACATCGATTTTTATAATGCGGGCGAAGCTGCAGGAATAAGCTAGTTACACATAAGGATGATTTGGTCAATTACGCTGTTAAATAATAAACACTTTGAAATATATATCAACAGGCGTAAGTTATATTAAACATTCGAACATCGGATGGAGAGTTTTTATTTACGGGTTTGTTTAATGGTTATAAATATTTTCGAAATAATAGGTAGGTAGCTTGGTTTTCATGCATAATTCCGGATCAGCAGTTGGCACAGTTGTTTTGGCACGGATCGTGCAAATCTACACTTAGTGGTAAACTTTATGAGGTTCCTTAAATGCAGAGGCCTTGACTAAACCTAGCTTTGACGCTAATTGCTCTATATTTTGTCGTGGTTCATATTTATTTATTTAACAAAAAAGTGTACGTGTAAGAAGTTATCCTTCTCTGTATCAACAAAAAAGAGTGTGTGTGTCAGCTCCGACGCACGACTGGAGTTTATTCGCATTAAAAAATAGATGGTGCCATACTCCCACACTAAAGATATAAATAATACCATGGTTCATTTTGAAAAATTATATCTAATATAAAAGTACGTATTAAAATATTAATATTGTACATATTTACAGAGTATTTAAATTACTTATCTTAACGATTTACTATTTTAAATACCATTGAGATTTCGGTAACACATAATGACGAAACCTATGCATACCATCCACGCGTATTGATAAAATAGTTCTAAAGTTTTAACTAGATGGCGTTATACCCAATAAATAAATGTAACGAGGTCATTCATCAGTTGATTTCACTCCTCACATTTTTTTCATACTGGGCCTTTATATGTGCAACTTGATTTTTAAGGGGTAAACTCCAAAAATAACTTAAAAAAACGAAATTTCTTTTTTCTATATTTCTATTCACGACGTCATATTTACAAATTGTAAAATCTATGTATTAATCGGAATGAATATATAGACTTCTAATGTATTACAAATTGTTAAGTTATTTGAACTGCAAGCGTGCTAAGGGAATGTACGTACATCCGTTTAAAAATATTATCTTGCTTCTGACACAGTTAGGTAAACAACATGGTAATATGGAACGATAGTGACTAGTTGTTCTGCTCATTAATATTCTTGTGATAATTCTCCCGTAGAATAAGTATGGCTAAATTATGTAAGGCGTCTTTACCATTTTGGCATGTTTCTGACTGAGTGGGCATACTCTGCGGTAAACAATTCTAGGCTCCGATACGTCGGCACGAGTACCTAATTGTCTCGTTAGTCCAGAATTGTTGGTTCTGAAATTGGTAGCCGGTCTTGCCGTGTTCTCGTAAGGCTTGATTGGGTATTACCGGTGGCTGTTATTGTTGAATACAGTCGAAATTCGATTGAACAATACTGCCCTGCTAAGCGCAAAAGCGGTATCTCAAAAAAAATCGTAAAATTGATTTTTATGCCATCGGATAGCTTTAAAAAATACGCATCTACTGGACTAAGCCATTTAGCACTATCTTGTTCAAAACGTATGAAAAAACCTTAAGAAAGATTTTTCTATCTCAGTTTTACCATATATCACTAAGGGTGTTAGAGGTATATTAATATTACGTAGGCAACCAGCCGCAAATTTAAATATCGCTAAAATTCTTAAATAAATACACAACTTTTGCTTAGCCGATAAGCGGTAAGTAGGATGAGTAAAATCAGTAATGATCTATCAATTTTTTATTTTTCATCGGGATAAAAAAAATATCATACTATGGGTTGATAATTGTTCCTCCCAGAACAAAAACTGGACGTTTTTTTCTTTCTTAATTTATATTATAAATTCTAAGGATATCAACGCCGACAAGATTGTCATCAAATATTTTGAATCCGGCCACACCTTTATGTCAGCTGATAGTTTCCATCATAGGGTAGAGCTGTCCATAAAACGCATGAAAAACAAAATTTATGATTTCGCAGATTTTTCTCAGGCAGTTAGCACTGCAGGAAAAAATGTAAAACTTAAAGAGATGAACATGCAAGACTTTTATGACTGGGATGATTATACCACACAATATGCACTGTCTCGAATTAAACCGCGTCCATATGTCAGCGAAATGGTTGAAGTTGAAGTTAAAAGAGGCAGTTTTGATATCACCTACAAAACAGGATTCGATCAAAATGCAATTACTGCTAGCATTATAGGAAAAAAATTTTTAAAAAGTCATGTCTTGCCTCCACCAAAAAAGAAAACTGCTCCGGAAGGAATTTCAAGAAACAAAAAAGAAAATATTTTGAAATCTTTTCAAAATATAATACCACAAAATAGAATGTCCTTTTGGAGAGAACTCCCTACTTTTGACTACTAAAATTCCTTCCAAAAACCGTTTGTTTTTAAATATTTTTTTATGTAATTTCAAATTTTAATAATAAAAAAACGTTATATATATACTTTAATTGTTTTTTTTTCAAATAATACATATTTTATTCGATAGAAAATACATTCCTTTTTGTATACACACATGTTTGAGAAGAGCTAACGAAAAAGCGGTATCTCAATTTTAATTCTATAGTTTACTAAGCGGTGTAACCGTATCTCATGAATAAAGTACATTATTATACATTTTTGATAATTTAACTAATGTGATAACAAATACACCCTATATAATATATAAATAATATTTAACAAATAAAAAAAACTATACATAAAGTATATATATAACTATTTTTACATAACTTCAATTATCTCAAAACTCGCTTTCTTTGAGTTACCGCTTTTGCGCTTAGTTGGGCAGAATAGGTAAATTGTTAGAATGAAAATTGGGTATCGATTCCTAGGTTAATTTGGGGACGGAATGTTAAAATAATATGTCTTTAAAAAAATTATGTCTGTAATGTTACGTTTTCGAGTAATGTTATGATGGCGTCTTTCTGCAGCCAGTGAGAGGTAAAATACGTTGTTTAAAACAACTGCTTGTATTTGATATATAATACTAAGTATATGTTAAAATCCCGTTCGTTATTACATTACACGTTTTAAAACTTAAAAAGTAGTAATTACATATTAAGTGCTTACACCTAAAGGTAAATAATATGTATGGTATTCTTTATTTATTTTTGTGGGTTGGCCTATATGCTACACACTATCAAAATGTTTATTTTTATATAGGCAGGAACCAAAATACTGAGTGGCTTAAACAAATGTGTATACATTATGCTCGTATTGCCCAAATTGAGATAGCCATTTCCAAAATCTGGTGGTACAAACTGTAAGAGCTTTTTTGCAAATGCCATTATGTTTTGCAGAGACAGAGTAAAGTTTTTAGAGAGTGTGTACGAATATGTTTTTTCTCTTCTTTGGAATGCTCTACAGCTCACATGACTTGGATGAATTTAATCTATGACGCTTGTTTTATTCGTCTTAACTGTAAGAGAAATATAGGCTACATATTTTGTTAATATCTTTTTAATATGGCGTATGCGAATAGATAACATACGATAATAAGGATTTTAAGTAAGAGCTAGTATGTTAATTATTACAATATTATACTTTAATACAGCATTTGATAATATAGCAACTATATAGTCACCTAGAATACAGCGGAGCGTCCTCTGCGTTCTGGTGATCCACTGCCTTTCATTATTAAATTAGATCAATCAAGTGATGGTGGGGGAGTTAAAATATTCATAGTTTGTTTGGGCAATACGTACTTTATAACTGTTACATGGCACCTTGATTAATGGAAAAAAATAAATTAACCATGTCAATTTCATTAAACCTTTTATGTAGGTATATCGAAAAAATTCTCGATATTTCTTGATAAATCCCTAGAAAATAGTATAACTGAATGACGTAATCTTATTCCATAGCAGGCCTTAAATAGATTTTATTTACGTGATACACCTCTGACATGCCTTGTGACGTCCGCTGGAGGCATTTTAATGAATATTTTAGATAACCTCAACTTTCGCTCAAAGGGTTGGAATTTTTCAAAATATGTCGTTCCCTAAAAAGATGTATAATCGGCAGAATCGCAGGTAAAAGATATTGTATTACCGTTTAAAAATAACTAATAAAGTTCATGCAATAACAAACAGCAGCCACGTATTTTTTGTATAAAAAGATAGTGTAAAAGGAAGTCGGCGAAAGCACGTGCGCCGGGACAGAACATATTTTAATTTGGTTGCCAACATGGTAACACAAACGCGAGTGTTTTCTATAATAGGAAAATTTTCGTTCATAAATATAACACATTTATTACTATAAAATTACTTATCAAAGTTTTATATGAATGATCAGTAGTGGCTCTGATAAATATATATATCTGCCTTACTACACCTTTCAAATCATAACAGAACAACACTTAGTTATTAAACAGAAATACGGGGCGCGCGTCAAAGGTTCTATCAATTGACGACCAATTGATAGAAACCTATAGATCAATTGATGACGACCCGGGTGGCTTAGCGGTTACCATGCCGGTCTGACGCGCAATGAGTTCCGGGTTCGAATCCCGGCTAGACAGGCATCTGAATGATGAGTTTGGATTCATGTTCTGGGTTTGGGTGTTTGTGTATTCGTCTTGTGTGTCCATGGTACCCACGACACAGGAAAAGATCCTAGTGTAGGGCTATGAGTTTTAAAAGCGTGTGTATGTGTTTTTTTTAATTTTACATATTGATCTGAGTAACCACGGCACATAAACTTAAATTCGGCTGTAGGACATAAAAATAAAAAACATTAATTTGTCATGTATGTAGCACGTGTTATACTGATTTGGGTATACGTTCTACCGCAATCCTACTTCCAGCCGTCATTCGCTCTATGTGCTGGAAGCGGTGCGCTCTATATAGCTGCACGCGATTCATTCGCTCAGTCATTTGCCTTTTGTTACAAACGAATAATTGAAAACTAGAATTGCGAGTGCAATATTTGCTACAAAAATGTTAGCAGTTTGTGAGCCCATTGTTCGGGACAATTGGGGCATATGAAATTCTCTACGTTCTCCATTTATAAATATTTGAAATTGAACATCTGCACACTTAATCGTTTCATTTTATATACAAAATGTATGGGTCATTAAATAGAAGCATTAGGAATCGACCAAAATATGACATAGCGGAGAACACCGCATTTAGAAATGTTTGGTCATCGACACGAACTGCTATTTGAATTCGTAATGCCTGCTTGCTGTTAAACTTTAAAAAATATCGATTCATTACTCTTTAATAGCACGAGACAAAAGTACAAAAGAGGCCAGAGTGGAAGGTGGTAAATTAGATCAAGGTAAGCCGTGTAATGTGCCGGTAGCGCGAAGAGCTCTGCAAACATTGCCGGCCGAGTGTGCGCTATGTAGGTCGCTGCTGCTGCCGGTGATAGGGGATGCTTAATTAACGTGACGATGGGTAAAGTTACACCCTCAGTATTACAATGATCAATCTTGCTAGAAACTGAATGTTGATGCCGGAATACCACGATATACCTACCACGAGAGTCTTTATTATACATGAATACTAAACCAATCTGTTAGAAGTTCGTCTAGTTCGGGATCCAAACACGAAAACGTGGTGTTTGGCTATTACCTACCACGAACGCTGCATCACAATGGTTAAGGATTGGTGTGAAATTATTGAATGAGTTTAGGTATTTACAAAAGTAATTCTAAGTAATTCTAACTTTTTCATAAAACGGAAGTAAAAAACGAGGATGCAGTCCACGTGATGGTAGGTATATAACTATATAGCCACTTATCCCTGTAGTTACGGGATCAGAATAGGGCTACGGTATCCCCTGCCTGCCGTAAGAGGCGACTAAAAGGGGGCTTTCGGGGTTGCGGGCGGTAAGAGTGGGAGCTCGAACCCTCCAGCCAAGCGACCCCGTTTAGGACGACGGCATGTGTGACAGCCACATACTGTCGTAAACGCAAGGAGGCGCAGTGAGTGCAATGCTCACTGTGAAGAGCCCGAAAGGGGCATCGCGTTCGGAGGACTCCGGTTGTGTTCCATTGGAGATCCCGGATCCTCCACGCAGCGCTGAGGTTGGCCACCGGGAGGTTTTAGTGAGGTAAATATAACATAACCCGGCGTTCCTCCCATGGCGTCGGGTACCTTTTGAACGTTTCCCCCTCGATAGCAAAAAAATGATAGGTATATAGCCACTGCCGCCCATAAACATCTATAAGCCACTTCATGTAGAACAGAGGTTCTATCTGAAGTCAACCGCACACACGACGAATTCTTTGGTGAAATAGTTTCGCCGTGACCACGATACATGGAACTGGGTCGAAATATCGGCAAAGAGAATTCTTAAAGAATTCAAAAACCGCATATCGTTAGTACCCGTTAATTATTAAAATGTATCAATTCCGATAATACTAGTCTAAAATCATATAGTCTAATTGAATTTACATAATTATTACTATACTATGCCTTATGGTGTTAAACGAATGTTTTAATTGTCTGAACACTGCCTGCAGCTACACTGTCTTGTCTCACAGAATACACGTTACATATACTCGTAACTACATTAAGTAATCAGCGGCAGCTCGCTGGCTCTGCATTTGTGCTGCAGCTCGACACTTTGTTGAGTCGCTGTAGTTTGTCCCACTTCTGTAATTCAGTCACCAAAAAGACCTAACTTAATAAACCAACGGGGCTTACTTACAACACGAATAGTACTGAGCTTAACGAAGAGTATTTGGATTTTGGTATAGTTGAGTAGTTGTAGATATGTAGGATGTCATAAAATATACATAATAGGTATAATTATAATAATATTATTGGTGTTCTAAGGATCTTGTAGTAAGGATGGGTTGTCTTTGAAAGGAAGTGGCCACACAAACTGAAGTGATTTTTCATTAAATAGTAGAGATCTTACATCAATGCGGCCGCACCCAACTCCGAAAGAGTAGGTAATGAGTTAACGTAGTTTTTTTCTAGTTTATATTTTAATTATTTTAGGGTGTGTCCGATACATCTGGGTTGTGGTCACAGAGTAGATGTTTCACAAGACTTAAAAAAGTTGACATACAAAATAGTAAAAAAAATAGTCTCACTTGTATTGAAACTCATTACATAAAATAAAATAGGATTATTTTATTGTTAGGCTTTGTCCACTCTTAATATAAAACTATCAATTAACTAATTAATTAATAGTTTTATTTTAATAATTAATTAATCAGTAAAACAACAATATAATAGTATCGTCAAAAAATGAATGCTTTTACAACTCAGTTGATTTTCTTTAGCGTATATTTAATTAATAAATATAAAAATTAATCATTAATAAAAGCTAATATTTAATTTTCTAAAATAAGGGTGGACATAGAACGCGGAACAATGGAATACCTACACTGGGTGAATTAATTAACTTACTCCATTCGCCTTTCGTGGCTTACGTTCCATTTCACTGTTTATTTAACATAATATATAATATACTGCAGTATTTGTTGGTGCCTACAACGGTTCAAAAGCAAACTGCAACCGAAATACTTGAAGCTCTGAAAGCTCGATTACGGCGGTACATCTATCTTCTTCTATACTTATAATAATTCTGTAGAGAAGTCAATTCTGTACATGAAATATATTTACAAAATAACTATCAGGGGGAGATTAGGGATCGATACTGATGCCAAAAATGCAATCAGTCTGTCTGTCTGTCCGTCTGTCTGTCTGTCTATATAACCGTTATAGAAAAAAAAACTACTCGACCGATGTTAACGAAACTTGGTACAATTATTTTTCATACTCCTGGGCTGGTTATAATATACTTTTCATCACGCTACAATTAATAGGAGCAGAGCAGTAAAGGTAAATGTTGGGAAAACGGGAGAATTTACTCCATTTCTTAAGCTTCCGTCACGTGTGCAATCTTAATGGTTGAAGCTACACAGAAATCATGTATGACGGAAGTGTTCTCCTTAAAATTATAGAAAAAATATCTCACGACAGCATATGTCTATCTATTATGGTTGACACACAATAACAACTCCCGATAGCAGTTCAAAGCTTTCTGATTAATGAAATGAAATGAAATGTCTTTATTTTGTAAGGGCCTACGGGGGCACTTACAAATTGTCAGTTACATTTTTTTTTTCTTACACTACCACCGGATCGGAATACGACCTCAACTGAGAAGATCCGGCATGAGACTCAGCGGGTTTATCTTTTTTTCTTATTTATATCCATTTTTTTTTAATATTATTACAATCATGTTTTCTTTACATGGTAATGAAAGTTAGTTCCAGTATCTTGCCTTACAGTTCAGTAAAAGAGAGCCCTGTTTGGCAAGATACGCACTTTGACATTTATTAAATTAAATATATTATAAGAATGCATATTATTGCTCAGCCCCAAGCTGTTTTGTCTTCTATGTAATCAGAAATTTTATAATACGCTTTACGGCAAAGTTTAATCTTAATCAATGCTTTGAACTTATTCATTGACAAATTTCTGATTTCAACAATTAAATTTGTCTACTCTTACACTCTCAGTCATCCCTAATTAAAAATAAAAATTATTTAGGCGGAATGAAGTTCGCCGGGTCAACTAGTAACAAATAAATAGATCAATATTATCCGTTACATGTACGCTTAATAAAAATTGTATCCATTTTTGTTTGTTAAAATAACTATCAAAATCCTATTATTTTTAATTGATGAATGAGGTAATAAATCGGAATAAATTAAAAAATTCAAGAAAATGTTACATAAATGCCCCAAAGGCTATTGTATTATATTTGCACTCACCAACTCTGCCAAAAAGCTTGCGGATAGAAACCGCAGCCACCGAAGTTCTCCAAGCAGACACGTTTTACTCCAGCAGTAGGATAACGATGTTACTCTAACCTTTTTTATGACGCAGCGAATTTTATTCTCGAGATTAACCTGGGAATATCTATTGTAGCAGTTCCCGAGTTAAATTCCCGCTCCAGGAAGCTTTTAGTGCGAATAGATGTTGAAGGACAAAGGCGAGAGCAATTCCTTAGACGTAAAATCGTTAAAACAGAGTAACGGCTGCGTCTTACAGAAAAGTTAATTAAACTACAGAATTAAACTATAGAATCTAAGAAAATCCGATTATTTAAATTATTACGATCAACTTATCGTAGTAATTTTTCGTGTTGTTTACTATTATTTCAGATAGAAAAGTTGAATATGTCGTCACTCAATCTCTGTGGAGGCTAAGCTTAAACGGCTAAGAAATTACATTATCCTCTTTGGCCTTCTCTGCCGCAGTTTTCGCGAGCGTCATTGCTTCGCAAAAGGATCGCTCTGCCTGTCACCCTTGATCATAGTGCGACTTATGGTCGGAAGCGAAAGGTCTGGTCCTTATACAGAGCTGAGCACCTGCACTCCGCACTCCACGATGGGCGTACTGCGGTATGTGGTCACTACTGTCTATGGACATCTAAAAATAAGACAAAGTTGCGTTGCTACTCCTAAGAACTAAGACGGTGCCCTCATAAAAAAGGATTCGGCAACCACATCTTTCCTACAATTGCCTCACGCTTCAAATTGGTGTGGCGGTGGTACCTCTTCGATCGAAACATATACCTTCGAAACATATACTTTGTACTACCTTGCATTTTTTATTATCTGGCGTAATATTCTTGAGCGGTACTAAAAGTCTTACTCCTTCAAGTACTTCATCAACGGTACTAAAAGTTCATTGTATGTGTCATAAACGCCCATACGAAATCGAAGATTGTCCGTAAATAGTTCGATATAATACAGTTATGATCCATATAAGAGAAGACATTGTTTTCTTAGTAAAATGGTAAATAAAGCCGGTCCTCTTAGCTTGTTACGATAACCATAAAATAATACGTAAAGGAGTATTCAGACCGCACCGCTCGTTAAATATTTTACCAAAAATCTCTAGAACATTTTTTTTGCCAACTCTAAACAACTCTGAATTGCTGTGCGTTTTCGTTCAAATATCGTTGCGTTGCGTTGTTTTATTGTTTGGTAGCATAATGTAGAAAAATAAACGGGAAAATATTTTAAATTGCGATGAATAGCAGAGTGGGTGTGCGGGCAACGTGATGGAGCTGCAGCACGCTCCGATCAACTTGGATTAAACTCGGGCTTCATTGACATTGGCTTTTATCGTTTATAGATTTACAATGACATTAAATAATGTAGTTTGTGTCTATATGTTAACGTTCAAAGATATTATGTTAGCAATATTGTAGACAAGAAGGTATATATATGAGTGGTAAAGTCGTATACCTCCTGAGGTATTCCCGGAGCGTTATGACACGGAATTCTTCTAGAAAGGTGCGAAAAGAGCTCTCCTTCAAAGCCGGCGATGCATTGGCTACTCCTCTGGTGTGGCGAATTTCCATGGGCGACGGTGACTATTTTCCATCAGGTAGCCCGTCTGCCTTATCGTTAGGTTTAAGTATAAAAAATAAGAACGGTGTTAGAATTGTATATCTGTAGTCAATTACGGATGCATTGATAATCCCGAGGACTAAGTTGATCGTCTCGTCTAGTGAGCCGATAACCACATACTTTCACTGAAACACAAGAACTGCTTCACGTTAGAAATAGCTGTGGTGGTATCTACCCGGTTGAACTATACACGTCCACTACCTTGACATATTGGCGAATCCCTGTCGTAAGAAGTAAGAAGTGAGTCGTCTTTGTCTTAATGCGGAGAAAATATGTACATAATTTTTCACATGCCGTCTATCAGAACGCCGGTCGTATGAACTTTATTAGGCAACATTAATTATTTCTATATCTTTATATGTGCTTTGTTTAATGGTATATTCTAATAGCGGTTAGATTTCCGTGGTTATGTTCATGGCTATTCCGGTTCCATATAGTATAAATATATTTAAGCAATTCCATATTACTTACGATTTATTCCTTCTTAGAATTCTAAACTCTAATAACTTTACGAATTACTAGTAAGTATAGTAAGGTTATTTATAGGTTATAGCTGAATTGGAAGCAACAATATAAAGATTAGTATGAATTCTAACTATACGCTAATCATTGTATATTTGAACTAATCCCATCACGAATAGTTGTCCGGAATCCTGTAATTTTGGAAAATGTAGATTAAAAACATAGATTTTAACCTCAAAAGAAATATCACTTTCGGTTGTTTCGTTATCTAGGTTAACTTTAAAAATAAATAAATATACACATATGTACCTAATGAAAGTTCCATTATTATTAATAATAATAATAATATTTATTTATTAAAGTGAAGATGAGTAGTTCTTGTTAGTAAGTCTTGAACATAGTATGTTCTACTACAAGCCTATTTTCTACTACTCAGAAGGAAGTCAGAAATACACAAACGGTGGCTCCGTTACGTGTATGTATTTCTGCCTCTTATCAGCAATGTCAGCTCTGCAGGGTGTGGTATGGGATACATACCTACTTATCTGAGCCATACCGATTTACTTTTCATAGCCAGCAAAGCGTCTATGGTCAAACTCAGGTAGGATACTTCCTTGGTGGTAAGTCCACTTAATGGTATACTGCAAGCTCGTTTGCTAATTTTATATTATTAAAAATACTCTGTATCAATAAGGATATTTAAAAAATTACTTCGTTTTGATTATATCCGTCTAGAGGGATCCTCTTGGTTGCCATTCACTTTCAACCCGTGATCCTCTGTAATTAAATCCGAGGAGATTAGTTGACGCAGCCACCTTCTATACGTTATTGGATTCCGTACTTCATTCCAATCGAAAACTATATATGCCTATGCAGTTTTTAAATTACTCTGTACAAGTTCATTAGTAATTCTGCTGCAAGAAACTTTAGCTTTTTCAATGAAAAATTGTGCGCATTACCTATCTATTATACTGCAAATTCTAGTGGCTTACATATTATATTGGAGCAGACAGGTGGCAAAGGTGAACGTGTTGTTTGTGAACTAAACATTAGCTCAAACTGTTACCCGGGATGTAAAGTTGTGTTCCCCGGGGACGGCTGAGCGTTGCTTCTGCATTAACAATAACTTGCAAGATAAAGTGGGTCGTATCCAAGCGCGAACATTAGGTAAAGGTTATGGTATAAAAATAAATTATAAGCAAAGTCTTACAAAGTCAAAGTCAAGTGTAGACTTGGAGTACAGTATATTATAATATATATTGTCATATTGCAAAGGTAATGATTGCTTAAACGAAGTTGATTAATTGGCAGTGATTACTACCTCCTCATCCATATCTCCTTTGTAATAGCTGTTTCAAGCGCTTGTGTATTAGTTTGCACGCACACGCGTAACGGTGCATCTATGACCTTGTTTTTGTGACGGCGAGGAAACCTTCAAAAGGTACACCGAAGCCTTGGGAAAGACTCCGCATTATGTAGGATTTTTACCCACTAAAACCTTCTCGGTGGCCTTCCTCTGCGCTAACACCGGTCTCCGGGACCTCCAACGGAACGCACCGGTGCCCCCTAGCGCGGCGCCCCTTACGGGATCATTTCATCAAAGTCATCACGGGTGCTTCTATGACGTAATCAAACCTCAGGTCGATCTCATTTGACAAGATTATTATGTACAGTAAATTGAAATTATTAGACCGCACGTGTAGGGGCTGATTACACATTTCTTTTAATAAATACAGGTTAGTTTCAAATGTCCTGTCATGTCATCGCTTGGCGTTGCAAGCTCCTTAATACAGCGTTAAAAATTGGAGGTAGTCATGATCACTGCCGACAGAAGTGAGAATTTGAAAAAAAAAATTGAATCTAATGTTACAACATGTTATTGGATAATATTAAAATCTTTTTAGTCCCTCTTATTTTGTAGGTTGTATGTATGTATGTATGTAATGGAATCTTTGAGCTCAATTTTTACCAGTTTCTAGAAGCTTGATGACCGAAGACAATGCAATAATTGAATAACAGTTTTTTTTGTATCAATTTCCTAAGTATTACACGGACTGACTGGTTCTTTCCAAAATTAAATCTAAATAATTAATTGATTCCACAATTTATGAGTTAAAGAAATTAACAATAAGTAATACTTAAAAAAAAAAAACAAAAAAAACACGCTTTTTTGCTAATAGAATTAAAAACTACAAAAAAAAATAATGACAGAGTTTATATTATAGTTTTTAGCTTTCGGAATGAAAGCAGCCTTAAGTTATTTTGGAAAGTTGCCACAACTTGTACTAAAGTACCAGGGGATCATAAGTTGAAGGCGGCAGGCGGTGAGTTTGGGCGGTATTTCGGTACTTAAACTAGTTTATGCTTGAGCAGTGCGGTTTCCTCTGCTCCTCCATTTTTTCCACACGGCGCTGCGGTGTAGGGATGCAGCTGTAAAACGTTTCCGGTGTTTGGCAACATGACAAGAATGTTTGAGGTTAAGGTTTTTTTTTAGAAATGTGTCTGTTTTCGGACCTACGATGCAAAAGTCCACTTAATAAATACATTTCTGTGACGACCATGGACATATGTAATCAAGAAATAAGATTGAGTTCTGCTTGTAGTCGTGGTCGCAGACTGTTGTGGTCGTGCCTGTCATAAGAGGCGACTAAAAGGGGCTTTTGGGGTTTCAGGCGATTAGAGTGGGAGCTCGAACCGCCCAGCCAGTCACCCCGAGAAGGTCGGCGGTATTTGTGGTCACTTGCTGTTGTAAACACCAGGAGACACGATGAGCGCAAATGCACACCGGGAAAGAGCCTGAAAGGGGCATCGCGTTTGGAGGGCTCCGGTTGTGTTCCGTTGGAGATCCCGGAGTCCTCCACGTAGTGCTGAGGACGGCCACTGGGGGAGGGTTAATGCGGGTAAAACCCCACACAACCCGATGCTCCCACAGTGTCGGGTACCTTTTAAAAGTTTCTCCCTCGATAACAAAAAAAAGGTCCATCAAGGTTATCCTACCATCATAATCAAGTTATAGCTGGAAATTTATGCGATAATCTATTTTAATATCGCACGATTTGTTTCAGTCTGCGGCAAATATTGTAATTTTCGTTGACAACGGTTTTTATTAAAATTAATTTCCCGCTCGTAGCTGACATTTCGTAGGGCAATTAAAATGGCAGTGATGGTGCGGCAATTTCTCAAAAAATTTTTTTTTTTAATGAGTAGGTATAATATTAAAGCAACTAGTAAGTAATAATAGTATCCACTATAAAATTAATAAAGCTTCAATGAAAATGAGAATCGAGAAGCATTAAGGATTTTTTATTTTATTGGAAAGTTTGAGTTAAGGGGGGTTGATAATGATAACTTGACTACGTTACATATGAAATAGTAACACTTGGCATTTCATGTCATAAAGTATTGGATAAACATTATTTAATCATTGTTGACATGTAGGTGGGTAGAACTAAAATCTCCATGAACAATGCTCTTTTGGCCGCTTCTTGCGGTCAGTTAGCCGTCGTCGCGCGCTGGGCGAGTGCATACGGTCGTTCTGGGCACCATTGCGCCCCTGATATACTCCACGTGGAGTAGCCGAGGAGTTGTGCTACCGCGTGTGTTTTGTGAAGTGTTGATACTACTCCTCAGGAATAACAGCCTGTTTCTACTTCTTGGAGCCGTGTGACAGCGCCGTCCGCAACACCCTGACGAGATGCTGGTCGGCGGAACGACGTGGCAGACAAGGTAGGTGTTTTTATCTATCTGCTGGAAGGATAATTGATTCAAACCTTCTATAAACACGTTACATTATACAGTCTACTCTAATCGAAGCGTGCGAGTCCTGTTGGTACAGCACGAAATTGTTAAATATAACCTGAATTACGGAAAGATATCACCTTTCAACTTTGTAATCGCTATATCGTTTCTTCGAGTAAACTAAAACTATATAAACAATTAAATTGATATACCGCGCGAGATTTTTTTGTTTTTAAATTGCCTTATAATATATATATGACTTGGAAATCCCAAAAGTTTGGTAAACACAACATTATAAAGAGATGGATTGCTTGAAGCCTATTTGATCCATTATTCATTGATCGCTCCATTAAGGTATAGAAAGAGAAATAAAATATGTATTTATTATCAATATTTGTCAAGTACAACATTTAACCTCTTTTTCATCGACTTATATAAGTGTCATTGATTAAACTCTCAATTTCACGGTAAATGTCTATAGCTTTACTAATGTTGATAAATAGTGATGGTCTTTTGCCGTGGTATGAGTTTGTCGAGTTTATAAAAATCCCTCAAAGCAATTATTGTTAGCTTTTTCAGTTAACATAGGTTATTATTTTGATGACGATACGTAACGATTATTTTGATGTTACGAAATAAACTCATGATAAGATCATATGTATCATGCATAGGGGAAGAAATAATTTAAAAAAAAGATATTATATTAATTAGGTTAACTTTAGCTATGTTTATTAAACAGATACAAACAAATATGTGGTTCGGAATGCAATTTTTTACAGACTTTTAATTCATATACATTAACAAGGATCTTTAGATAAAAAAAAAACATTTAAAATAATATGTTAGTCTATTAAATCTGTACTTCAAATAAAGACGTCCAGTATCATTCGGTTCATATTACCGCTGGAATATGCCAAACTATATTAGCCTGGAATAAATCTTTCCATGATTAATTTTGGATTTCTGATTTTTAGAGGGAACGAAGTTCGCCAGGTCAGCTTATTATTTTATTAATAATTATTTTTTTATTAGATTGAAGTAGCAAACGAACATGCAATCCATCTGATGGTAAGGTGTTACTGCCGGCTATGAACATTTGTAAGCAACTTCATATAGAACGGGGATTATCTGAAGTCGAACACAGATGCGTTGTAACTCTTGAGGCTTAAGATGATCTTCACAGATAGCGACGTATGTGAGCTGGTAACGACGCCCTTCTACCGAAACACAAGAACTGCTAACCGCCAGTTATAGGCGGAGCGGCGGTATCTCCTCGCACCAACTACACGGGTTCTACCAAGTGGTGATAGATTTCGTCCCTGTAGCCTCGGGGTCAGAATAGGGCTACAGTATCCCCTGCCTGTCGTAAGAGGCGACTAAAAGGGGCTTCCAGGGTTGCAGACGGCTAGAGTGGGAGCTCGAACCGTTCGGTCAGGCAATCCTGGGAAGGACGGCGGTATGTGTGGTCGCATACCGTCGTAAAGACTAGACGGAGCGGTGGGCCCAGCCGCCCATCTGGGAGGAGCCCGATGGGGCAGCGCGCTAGGAGGATTCCGGTTGAAGTCGTTTCGAGATCCCGGAGTCCTCCTTTTCAGCGCCGAGGACGGCCACCGGGGGGGTTTTAGTGCGGTAAAAATCCCACATAACCCTGCGTCGCTCCCACGGCGTCGGGTACCTTTGGAAGGTTTCCCCCTCGGAAACAAAAAAAAAAGGTGGTGATAGATTTAAGTTCTTTTTTGTATATATTAGACCTGTGACAGCATCCATTCCTAACACTCATTATGTACTCTTCCTCCTTCACTCTCATTGGAGCAGCCTAGTAGGGTGTATTCCGAACTCATTCAGTTTTCGAAAAAAACTTATTTCCAGCAAGACACATATTCAGATATAATCAGTTTGCTTATGGAGTATCTGGTAATCGTACTTAAATAGGTTAGTAGGAAGATGGAGATTTGATATTGAAATGTCTGACTGGGGGCAGATAACCAGTGAATTGTAATGTAGTCATTACGCCAGGTTGCCTATTGAGGCTGCACGCGATCTGCAATTCAATCGGGTTGGCTCCTACACTAGTATACCGCTTGTGTGGGAATCATTGCGTCCATTTAAAAGGGGTAGAGTTATCAGGTTATCGTATTTGGTGTTCGAAATCATTCTTTTTGTATGATTTTTTTCTCATCAGTATATATGTATATTGAAAACTTTAATATTACGCGGGTTATTCGTTATCTGTTATGAGATTCACTTCCTGAATTTAATACCTTATATATACGTAACACAGGCTTGTATCTTCATTATTCGTCAGTGGAATATGTGATTTATGCATTTCAAGAGTACCTAATATGTCATGTGATATGCAAGTTTAATAGCGAAATCACAAAGATTAGTCGGAAAACTTTGAGCCGCAGTACCCGTAACTAAGTTCACACTACTTCGCTACTCAATAATACGTCGCTATATCTAACCTGATGTTGAAATTCAGCCAATCCTACGGCGAAACGATAATTATATTAGGCGAATTTTAATTTATTTTAAATTGTTTAAAGTAAAACAAAGTAAATTTTACTTGTAGTAAAGTAATTGTCGACCAATTCGCACTTGGCCAGCGCGATGGACTATGGCCTAAAAATACTCTCATTCTGAGAGAATAGTCGTGCCCAGCTGTGGGAAAATAATGGGTTGTACCCTAAATAGTACCGTAAGGAATAATATGTCCCTTCCCTACTCACATAATATCTTATATGAACACGCCGTTACTTAAGTTTCGTATTTTCAGATAAATATTACTCGTTACACCTACAATAATTTACAGTAAGTACCTACGTGTAAACGTATCGCTAAAGTTTCATGGGTTAAAGTCCAAACGATCAAAGTTTACGGGGCAGCTTCTATAGAGCGTATGCAGAGCTTTTGTTGCCAGTAAAATATTTTCAAAGTTATTCGCGAGCTTGCCAGCCGTCCGATAATATTGAATTACATTTTCTCACAGCATGAAGTTTTATGAAACCAAAAAACGATATTTTGTTCTCATAACCTAAAAATACTGAAGGGAACTCAAGACTTTATATTAAATTGAAAAGATGAATAACGATTTTTCTTTTTCGGTACAAAATATTCTATGCTCATTTTCTTTCCCTTTGTTTATGTTCTGATAAATTAATAATCCTCTATCTACTGTTCGAAAATAAATTACAAACGAGAATGTCCATGAATGTATGGACCGCCGTCCAGAGTTGCGTCAAAATGAAACTTGTTTTGGAAGATGTTTAATTAATTGAGCAATTATAATTCCCAGTAAGAGCAGTGATAGCCTAATGGTTGAAACTTGCCCTCTCGATCGGGAGGTCCGAGGTTCAAACCCAGGCACGCACCACTGATTCATGTGCGTATTAGAAATTAATTATCACTGCCATTAGGAAACCTACACACCCGAGAGTTCTTTAAAAAAAAAAAGTTCTCGGTGGTCAGTGAAGTCCACCAATTCGCACTTGGCCAGCGCGCCTAAGCTCTCTCAGAGAAGACCCGTGCCCAGCAGTGGGACAATAATGGTTTGACGAGAGAATTCCCAGTAATATTTTTTTTACCAGCACTAGGTTTCGAAGTCATTTAACGAAATATATCATAACCTCGATACCAAAATTCCCCTACATAAAGGATTAGATTGTTTAATGAACGGATTTAACTGATAGTAGGTTCCATTTGTCATCTAAGTAATAAGCAATGAAGTTCAGAAAATAAGGTAACACAGGGGTAACAAAATATTTAAAAACTATAAGCGAGTATCGGATATTTTCTCATACTTTACATGGCTCGTAAAATATCATTGCGAACATTGACTTGATCCTTACAGAGTCTTTATTGTGTACTCGCTACAACTTTGGCCGCTGTATTTGCAAAGCGTTCCTGAAATGTTAGAGGTGTATTTTTACACAAAGAATATCGTAAACCATACTTTATTGAAGTGAAACTTCTTTAGGCGCATGAGGGTAAATTTTTTACAGATGAAACGTCACGCCGGTATGCAACGGAAGTGTCGGAAAAGAGAGAGAGAGTGATCGAGACCGATTGAGAGAGAGTAAGACAGGGTGAACGTAGCATGAGCAACTAGCCGTGGAGTGAGAGTAGGGAGCAAGCGAGTGAGAAAGATTGAGAGAAAAAGTGAGACAGAGCGAACGTCGTATCACGTCTTTTTCCCTTCCTCTTAATCTTGGAAATTTAAAGTTTTAGATTTGTATAAATATAAACAAGATTTATAAATTAGTTCGCCAAAGAAGTTTCACTTCTGACATGTGTACTTTGTACGCACGCATGTTTTTTTTTTTATTAGCAAGACTATATTTGTCGCGGGGCGTGCGTGCCGTGCGCCCCACGTGCGTGTCGTGAGTGCGCAGGCGCGTCCGTCGGCTAAAGCGCGTCCTCACCGACGGCTCTTACCGCGACGGAGGGGGGCGGGCGTGATGTAGATACGGACGGACTTTCGCTCGTCCGGCGCCGGAAGCCCGCTCGTGTGTGTACTTCGCGTCGGGGAGTTGCGTCGTTCTCTTGCCGCGTCGATGTAGAGGGTGCGGGGTAGGTGCGGGGGGAGGAGACGTTTTCAAAAGAAACAAGAATGACGTTATCTGTTTAAGCCGTAGTGGACCAGCCAAAGCCTAGCCCTAATCCCCCTTGCCTAGCCCTAATATTCTTCGCTCTTCTGTCGCGGAGAATCTTCTTTCTTCCTGCTGCAGAAGGTCCTTCCGTCCTGCAGAGTTTCCAGTCTTCAGTCTTCAGTGTCTTGAGTCTTCTTTCTTCTTCAGAGTCTTCTTTCTTCTTTTTCTTCTTTTCTTCTTGGGAGTGCTTCTCTCTGGAGGCCATGTTCGCAGCTAAAAACCCGCCTGGTCCGCTGCCCTTCGGCATTACCTTAAAGAGAGCCGCACGGCTCTAAGCCCATATTGCCTAACCTTTCGATCTAATTTTCACTTTGGCTGACCCATGTCCGGCTAAATCTTTATTTCTTCCCAAAATCTTACATACATGTGTCATACATCGTTATATTCGTCTTAAAAGGATCTACAAAACCATACAATCCTTAATCGTATATCTAAAAAGACAAAAAGGTTATTCATAAAAAACATCGTAAAAACATCGTAATTTTGTCCTATTGTACACCTATTTTCCTTAATAAATCCTAAGTTCTAAACCTTATCCTTATCTATTGTATATAAAAATGTAGAGAAATACTTAACCTATCGATCTACACTAATTACAACAATACAACTTAATTAGAACTATCAAAAATTATAACAAACATATGATTTACATAATACTTCCATACAATTTTCTTAAACCTATTCTCTATCTCTATTTACATCTTGCATCTCTTTCATATCGTGTTATAATCATAGCTTACGTCTATTGTGATCCTATCGTAATGAACACTTCAAAAACATTTCTCTTAACTAAATTCGTAACATAATTCGTAAAAGGTTATTCGTAATACAATCTTATTCTTATCGTACATAAGGGAACTTAATCTAATTAGATGAGTCGCCGACATCCTCCCCCTCGTGCGTAGCACCATCTCCTGACCCGGCGACTCCGTGCTGCTGGCCCGATGCGATGACCGCCTCCCCGCAGTCTGGCTCGCTGTCCGCCGACCCGCTGCTCGGCTCGACGGCTGCTCGCCCCTCGTCGCGTTGCGCCGGAACCAGTAGCACCACCTTGGAGCTGGGACGTTTCAGGACGCCCCCTGCCGTGCGCACCTCCAGTACTCTGGTGCGCCCGTCGGGTCCAGGATAGGTTCGGACCACCTCACCCCTTGGCCGGTGAGATCTTCGTCGGTGAATGTTCCCAATCTTGTGCCGCAGGATCTCCCAATGAGAAAATGATTGGGAGTGAGGGCCCCTTCTTCCATGTCTTCGTCGGCTTCGATGAGAGGTCTTGAATTTACCAGGTGCTCCGCTTCCAGTAGGAGAGCGTGCAGGACTTCTTCCTTGGGATGCCTTCTCTGGAGGATTGCCGCCAGGGTCCTTGTTAGGGACCAGACGAGGCGATCCCACGTGCCCTCCCTGCTGGGAGCCCCAGGTGGTATGAGTTCCCACCTGATGCCCATCTTCTCTGCCGCGGTGATGATGTCTTCTTTGTTGAGGTTGGTGAAGGCTTCTTTGCTTGAACGGCGATTCTCCCCCTCGTGAGGTCTCCAGCGGGAACCTCCCCAGCTGCTGGAGCTCTTGTGTGCCACGGCGCTCCCTGCACCATTGACACCGATGAACCGTCGACTTGACCGTAGACCGTAGTCCCAGGATCCAGTAGCGTCGCCTCAACTCGTTGATCACCGTTGCGTGGTTACCATGACCCAACTTCTCATGGTAGTACGTGATGAGCAGCCCGGTGATGTGATGCTGGCTATCCAGCACCACAGGTCTCTCTTGCCGAGTGTGTACTGCTGCGTCGATTCTTCCCCGGAGTCGTAGTAGTCCATCTTCCATGACGACGTCCAGTTCCTTAAGCCGGCTTTCCTTCTTCAACGGCTTCCCTTCTCTGACGCAGAGTACTTCTTCTTGGAAGCTCTCTTCTTGGCTTCTTCTTAACAGGATCTCTTCGGCTTCCTGTATCTTGTCGTGTTCGAGGGGAATGTATCTTCTCTCTTGGGTCTTCTTTATCTGCAGTAACCTTGCTGTTGCCCCCACCAGTTGCGTCCATCTTACGAACTTGGCTGGGTCTGGATCCGGACGCTGATCGACGGGCTGAGCCCCCACAGTCGACCCCCCTTTCTCCATTCCCTTGGGCTTCTTCTTGTAGGTGCGCGGTTTCTGCCAATCTTCCTTGTTGCTTCCGCTGGCGAGAAGATTCCCCTTCCGTGCGATGTCCTTGCCGGATTCTTCTTCTCTAGAAGACAAGTGCGCGCTGGTCTCGAAGTTCACGGGTCTCGATGTTGCTCCATTGAACCCGTGTAGCACCCACCCCAGATAGGTCAATGATGCTACGGGTTGACTTCGCTTCCCCTTGCGCGTGGCTCTGGACACGATGAGCTCCCAGTTGTCTTGCCCAATCAGCAGCTTGGGTGATTCCTCTTCATAGTACAACTGGTCAGCCATCGACTTGAGGTGAGCACACTGCTCAATCTTCTTCTTGTCCAATCTCTGAGGCGTCAGGTTGATATCGTCGATCGTGCTGTTACGAGCCTCGGGGAAACAGAGTTTTTAAAAAAAAAGATTTATTTTTTTGTGGCGACACGACCGGATGGTTAGGAAATAGAAATGAGACTGACTGGTCTGGATGCATCAACGGAGGGGAAGGAGAATAAGGGCTGAGCATGCAAAAATAGAAGTGAGGAGTCATCAAATAAGGGAACATAGGGCATCTATAACAGCTCCCCGGGGTAGACTAAACATCGGGGTTGAAATACGATGTTTAGGAAGAGAAGAATTATATCCTTGTTCTTAAGGGGGGAGAAGGAACATCTTTGGTTCTAGAACGACCTGCATTGGTCCTTGTTGGAATAGTAATTTCAGGAATTGGTATTTCCTCGGGAGTTGACTCTACTGGAACGGGTGAGGAGAATCTCGGAAATGTGAAGGAAAATCGGCCGTGCGATTTAATAATAGAATAAAGTTTTACAATACAATATAAGAAAATAACACAAACAATGATAATTGTTACAATAGAGTAATGAGCCCCATATTGAATAATATGATGTTGATTTATGATTTTATCGGCTTCTGACGATATTGATTTTAATTTCATTTTTGATTCTGAAGCAAAGGAATCTAAATCTAAATTGTATAGATGAATAGGAGACTCATTATTTATTTTATATTTAAAATTATTTAATACACAACAGGAATCATTAATAATATTAAAATCCGATTTCACAATAGTTAAATTTAACAAAAGGTTATTTAATTTAGGAATTAATTTTGTTGTTTTACAATACGCTCTACAATTAAAAGGAATATTAACAATTCCAGTGCCAAGAATATTTAATTCTACATTATTTTTATTAGGACATTCTATGTATAACTTATTCCTCTGGGATTGTACAAAAATCCAATTATTATTACTTATAGGTTTCCATATATCTAAATTTCCGTATATAAATTCAGTTTTACACTGTTTTGGAAGAGTAGTTTTTACACTGCATATAATTTCACTTTCACAATTGGGATTCGCACTCGTGGGGAACACTGACGTCACGTCGCAGATGTAATTGTAACGCGTTATCGCTCTGCATTCCTGTAGTGATTCTAAAGTACAATATTCCGTTTTATCCCTGGTCATCGCTATGAATTTAGTGCTGGGTATTATAAAACTAAAAGAATCCGGCTTTACATTTTTATGCGGAATGGGTAAAGGTAAATTATGATATAAGGCATATTCCTTAGGAGAGACTAATGGAATTCTTAAAACAAAAACTAGCTTGTTTTTCAAACTGTAACTAATTACAATAGAAATGTTGGTTAAAATATGAATTTCGCTTAATTCTAAATTAATAGGTAGCTTAAAATCTACAGGTAGATATCTATAGTTATCAACAAGTTCCTGATAAAGTTGAGTAGGACTGAGAATCGACGGGTGAAGAATGTTTTGATTAGCGAGCAAAATTGCATTTGTTATGTCCTGCAGTTGAAAAGATAGGGTGAGTATGGAAGCTTCTAAATTATTCAGGATATTATTAATTTTATTCTTTACATTTAAAACATTTGAAATAAAAGTTAAATTCTTTACTGAAACAGAGAACTTGTCGATAGCTTCGTTTAAACTAAATTCATTAATCTTAATTTTATTTAATGTAACGTTAAATTGATTAAGAGAGGAAGTTGAAATTAAAACATTTTCCTTAACTAAATACGCTATTCTCTTTTCGTTATCTTGGATGTTTTGAATGGCATTATCATATTTAAGAGCGTCATTTTCGTCAAGAGTTCCAAAAATAGTTTTAGCTAGAGTGCCAATGCCACCTATCCACGCTCCTCTTTTGAACCTATTACTAACTAAATGAGAAATAGAAGAATACTCAGATACCATATCATTATATCTAACTCTGAGAGGTTCTAAAATATTGTTGCATTCCAAATCTTCTGAAATTTCAAATTGTATTTGATTACACAAATGACGCGTTGTTGCTAGAATAGTATTAATATTTTTAATATGCGGTTCAATATAAGAAATGTCAAATGCGGCTACAACATCTAAATTACCTACATTAATTTTAAGTTGACCAATAGGGTCAAAATAAATGCCAGGACTTGAGTTGATTTGGTGAACGTAATCTTGACAATGACCTTGGGCCAGTAAGCTGTAACGAAAGAGACATTAAAATTACATAATTAAAATAATTACTAAAAAACTAAGTTGAAAAAAAAAGGATTATCCTACTTTGTAGGAGGATCATGGATACCCTGGACGGGTTTCACTTCGTCGAAATGATGCCTCACATGTCTTCTATTAATGAGAAGAGATAACGTATGGTTCCCATGAACTTTGACTACTTTATACGGGCCTTTCCAGAGAGGCGATAAGGCCTTTCGTAACCTGAGATGGTTCTTTAACATAACATAGTCACCTACTTTGTATGTTACTGAACGACTGTGGGAATCGTAATAATTTTTCGATCTTATTTTTGAGCCGTATATATATTCGAGAGCCTTTTCACGTGCATGTTTCATGCGGTGTTGAAGCATTTGGACATATTCAGGATAGGTTATTGTATTCTCGTTGTACAAGGAATCTGGTATACGGGGCTTATGGCCGAATAACAATTCATATGGGGAATAATGTGTTGTAGAATGAATAGACGAGTTATATGCCAACATAGCTGTATACACATATTGAGGCCAGTTATCTTGGTTTTCATTTACATATGTTTTTAAATATTCTTTAAGAGTAGAATGTGACCTTTCTAATGCACCTTGAGTCTGTGGATGATAAGGGGCAGACCACAGCTGCTTTATTTTAAGGAAATCACAGGTCTTTTTAAATAAATCCGCCGTAAAATTAGTACCTTGATCTGTTAATATGTGTTTGGGTATTCCGAATAGGGATATAAAATGTACGAGACATTCACTGGACTCTTCCGCGGTGTTACAACGCAGAGGATACGCTAATGAAAATTTTGTCAAGTCGTCCTGCATGGTTAAAATAAATCGCAATTTTGCAGTTCCGGCTTCAGGCAAAGGACCGACAATGTCAATAGATAATTTTTCGAAAGGAGCCGTCGAAGTTGAAGTTATTATCATTGGCGCTCGGTTAATTCTACGTAAGGCTTTATTCGCTTGACAAGATTGACATTTTTTTACATAATTTTCGACATCACTGCGCATATTCTTCCAATAGAATCTTTCACGAATACGGTTGTACATTCTAAGGTTACCTAAGTGACCTGCAATAGGAATGTCATGGTTTTCTTTTAATATTTTAGGGATTTCGCTAAGTGAAGGGTAAATAATATTATTATGATAAATATGTATTGATATATTAGTTCCGTCGAATAGAAAACCTAACATGTTATAAATTTTGACGAAAGAGTGTTTATCGAAAGGATTCTTAAAATCCGATATGCTGACGTCATTTATTGTCGAATATTCCATTATTATTAGATCACGAGCAAATTTTAGAGATTTGTATATATCTGGGTAAGAGACGTCATCAAAATGATGTACTTTAATAAATAAGAAAAGATAGTTTTTATTTTCGATTATAAGGGGTAACGCAGTGTGTAGGTTTCTCTCTAATTTTAAGAATTCGTCGCGTCGGCTATCTGGACAATTACTAAGTACTTCTTGTACATAGGGCATGGATTCGTCCATGTCAATTGAAGTAGGAATTATGATTAAGTTTTGTTTACATTTTAATAAATTTTCATTATGCTCTGTTATCGAAGTATTATATGACCTTGTAGGGGACTTTAAAAACTTACTATAACTATCGTCGCATGTTCTATTTTGATTTTCAGGGGTTGGTGACGCTTCAGGATCAGAGACAGCAGGTAAGTTATTTTCAGGTGTCAAGGACAAAGGATCAAGGGCGTCGGATTCTCTTGGGGTATTAGGTATATCAGGTAAGTCGTTAGATATTAAGTTTTTTTCAGGACTAGGATTAGCTGACACAGGTAAGTTTTCAGGATTCTGCCTACTGGTAGAAGGTTGCGGGTCAGATTCGACGTGGACACGCGTTTCATCATTGATAGAGCTAAGGTAATCTAATAAATCTTTTTCTATTTCAGGATTTAGGCGGCCAGCTTCAATATTTGAAGGTGGGGATACTAGAAGACTTTCTAAATCATTTAAAATACCAGGTGAGTTCAAAATTGGTTCCTCTTCCACAGGGTTAGGATTATCCTTTCCAGGATAGACAGGATTTATGGGGTACCTTGAAAGGGCATCTGCGGCAGAGTTTAACTTGCCTTTTCGGTATTGAATATCGTAATCGAATTCCTCTAGCTTTAATCGCCATCGTTGGAGTTTACTACCTGGATCTTTGTGGTTAAATAGCCACTTCAAGGGTCTGTGGTCCGTAATTATTTGAAACTTGCGACCATATAAGTAAGGACGAAAAGTTTTACATCCGAATAAAATTGCTAATAACTCTTTCTCCGTTGTATTATAATTAACTTCATTTTTATTTAAGGTTCGAGAGGCAAAGGCTATGGGTTGCTCTTTGCCAGGATCTCCTTGAGAGAGGATTGCGCTGATAGCGTAATTGGAAGCATCACATGTAAGTATAAATTGTTTAGTAAAATCTGGATAGATAAGAAGCGGAGGAGAGATGAGACGAGATTTTAGGGTTTCGAAAGCTAATTGATGTTCATTTTGCCAAATGAATGAAGTATCCTTTTTCAGGAGAGAAGTTAAAGGCTTTGCTGTCTTTGAAAAGTCAGGAATGAATTTCCTATAATACGACATAAGACCTAGAAAGGATTTAACGTCCTTAGGACATTTGGGAATTGGAAAATTAGAAACAGCTTTGACCTTTTCTGGGTCAGGTTTCACACCTTTATCTGTGATGAGATGACCTAGATAAGAAACTTCTTTACGAAGGAATTCGCACTTATCAGGCTGGAGTTTGAGGTTGTGTTCTCTTAGACGATCAAATATTAATTTTAGGTTTTTTATGTGTGACTCGAGGTCATATGAATATATTACAATGTCGTCGAGATACACGAAGCACCTGGTGCCTTGAAGGCCAGTGAGCACTGTGTTCATCAGCCTCTGGAACGTTGAAGGCGCATTTTTGAGCCCGAATGGCATGCGTTTAAATTCAAAGTGTCCTTGAGGGACATTAAAAGCGGTTTTTGCTGCATCTTTGGATGCCATTTTTATCTGATGAAAACCGGACGCCAAATCAAGAGTAGAGAAGTATTTGGATTTGCCAAGTTGATCCAATATTTCATTGATATTGGGTATTGGATATGAATCACCGATTGTGACGTCATTAAGTCGTCTGTAGTCTATCACTACTCTCCATTTTCGCTGTCCAGAAGCATCTAACTTCTTCGGGACGACCCAAATAGGAGCAGACCATGGAGACATGGACGGTTTAATGATACCATCTTTAAGCATTTTATTCACTTGGTTTTGAACTTCTTGTTTGTGGCATTCCGGAAATCGATAGGACTTTACATGGATTGGTTCATTGTTTGTTGTATTAATTTCATGTTCTAGGACATTAGTGAAGGATAGGGGATCTCCGGGTAAATAGAAGATATCTGAATAATTTGCACAAATTTCGAAAAGAGTATTAGCTTCTTCACTATTCAAATGAGAAGCTCTGATTTGATTGAGAACCCCCTGGGATCTATTAATTGAGTTATAGGATTGTAAAGTATTAACAGGATACACTGAGGAATTATTGTCAGGCACTCTCCCTGAAAGGTTATCGGTGTCTCTTGGAATTAAGGTAAGTAATAAATTAGAATTAAGATAAATTGTGGATTCAGAGACATTCACAACAGATATGTTTATCCTGTTGTTAGTTTTTACTTTAACTAAACAATTAGCAATTAAGATGTCCTTGAATTGATTTTGATCTAATATGAGTCCTTCTTTTAACTCAGGATTCGAGACGGAGCACTCTATAATCATTTCTGATCTAGCAGGTATAGTATAAACTGGTTCGTGAAAATGCATTGGTATTTGAATTCCATTAATTTGAAGTTTATTTATTGTATAATTAATGTTACATCTGAACGAATTTAGCATATCCGTCCCTATAATTCCATCATAGGGCAGATGAATTTTATCAATTACGTGAAATTTATGACCAACAGTTTTTTTTGATTTTGAGTCAGATAAATTTAATTTTAAGAGGAAGTGACCACAGGTTTTCGTAATACCTGCCCCGGGTTCAATTCCTTTCAATTCTATTTGTTCGTTAATTAATTTAAAAGGTTTTTGAATAGAAGACGATTTAATCAAACTAATTGCTGAACCAGAATCTACTAACAAGGATAGAGGCAATTCGGATACAGGAGAGTTAACAAGGACATGAGGAAGTAGAACTTTATTAGGATTAGTATTAATTTCAAAAATTTTTGTTTCAGGATTAGTAATCGATACAGCGGGCGAGGTAATAGATGTGGTAGGGGTAGTAATTGTAGCGGGTACTGTGGATACAGTGGATGCAGTGGATACAGCGGATACAGTGGATACAGTGGATACAGTGGATACAGTGGACACAGTGAATACAGCGGATACAGTGGATACAGCGGATACAGTGGATACAGTGGATACAGCGGACTCAGTGGGCACAGTGGACACAGTGGATACAGTGGATACAGCGGATACAGCGGATACAGTGGATACAGCGGATACAGTGGATACAGCGGATACAGTGGATACAGTGGATACAGCGGACTCAGTGGGCACAGTGGACACAGTGGATACAGTGGATACAGCGGATACAGTGGGTACAGCGGATACAGCGGATACAGCGGATACAGTGGATACAGTGTTTTTCGGCGTGCCGATTTTTAACGGATGTCCCGTACGGCACGGGGACGAGACATTAATTAGTTTTTTGTTGGATTTTCCGTATAATATTCTTGTTCTTCATATTTTTCGGGGTCCTCGTCAACAACATTTTCAGATACAAAATTTAGGTTTCGGATTGGTATATGAATGTTTTGGCCCTGATTTTTATAACGTTGATTATTGTACATGCGCTTGCGGCACTGTTCCAGGGTATGACCTGGGTTCTTACAATACCTGCAGGTAATAGTTGAATCATTTGTTCGTTGAATGAAATTAGGTTTTTGGGCGAAATTCGGTTGTTGCACGAAATTAGGTTTTTGAATGAAATTTGGTTTTTGAAGGTTATGATATTTGATTTCTTGACGTACAGACGGCTGAGAGTATTTATATAATGATTGTTGGATCTTCTCTTCAGAAATAGCTGCGTTAATCGCATCATTTAAAGTTTTTAACGACCTGCACCTGACAATATTGGAAATACGAGGGATTAGCCCCATCTGAAAGTGATGCAGCGCTAACTCTTCCATAGCCGCAGTACGGCCCACCATTTCACGACTCTTGTGGCCGTGTGCTATGGATATTTCAGTTAGTAGGGAGGAGAGACAAGTCTCCACCCTCAGGGCATATTGACTAACAGGTTCGTTGACTTTTTGTTTGCATTCCTGTAACTCCGTGAGCAGGTGAGAATAATGTTTCCGCTCACTGAACTGCGTTTTTAAGAAGTCTTTTAACTGCTGCCAGCTAGCGAATTCTTTTATAGAACAAGCGGTTTCCGCCTTACCTTGTAGTTGGCATAAAATGAATTTAAATAAAATATCTTTTTGCGAATCATTTGCTAGGTCGTAGGCATTATTACAATTGACTATAAATGAATTTAATGTATCCCTACGGCCGTCGTAAGGTTTAATAAATTTAAGTAGAATGGAAAGCTCTACTTCGGGTTTAGGAGCTGGTGTCCTTTTCCTAGTAGATCTTGTGGAAGGTCCTGGAGGAGGGGGACAAAGGCTTTCTCTGTCATCCTCGGTGTCTGTGACGGCTATCTCCGGCCTTTGTTCGAATTTTGGGCTTTGTGATCTACTTTCTGCCATTTTATAAATTACACAAGATAACGGAAATCGAATAGAAAGTACACACACAAAAAAAAAAAGATAGACACAAATAAACACACAAAAATAAAGTAATTTAGACACACAGTTTTTAAATTATGAATCTTATGCAATGACCAGGATAATTTGAGAATCACTTACAGAGTAATTATGATTATACTAATCATGTCCGCAATTCTCGCGTCGCGAAGTTGAAGAAGGAGACCAGGATGCAGTGAGGAGTAGAAGACTGGAACACGCTGTTTACGCCGTCGTCCGTCGTTACGTCGTCCGTCGTCGTCGTGTCGTCGATGTAGAAGAATAATGTCGACGTATCTCGTCGTCGTTGTTGTGTCGTGACGTCGTCAAAGACCGGCTGCAGCACGAGCAGCGCGCAGCAATGGGTCGTTACGTGGCGTCGTTGATGGCCGGCTACAGCACGAGCAGTGCGCAGCAGTGGGCCTTAGTACGAGCACTTTTAAACTTTTTCACAACACACACAACTTTTTGGATATTTTACGTACTGGATTTTCACTCGATAGAGACGTACCGGGGATTTACTACAAAATCCCTTATCGCTGCCACCAAAAAATGTTACGAGCCTCGGGGAAACAGAGTTTTTAAAAAAAAAGATTTATTTTTTTGTGGCGACACGACCGGATGGTTAGGAAATAGAAATGAGACTGACTGGTCTGGATGCATCAACGGAGGGGAAGGAGAATAAGGGCTGAGCATGCAAAAATAGAAGTGAGGAGTCATCAAATAAGGGAACATAGGGCATCTATAACAGTGCGTGCCCCAGAGATGGTCCTCTTCTTCTCCTGGTGCAGTCCCTTGACCTTCATGTTGAGCTTCATCGAGTCTCCCTTGGTGATGGTCTTCCCTCCTACAGTCTCCAGGGTGAGCGCCTCCACAGATCCTTTGAGGCCGAGTCGTCTCGCAACCGCTGCATCGAGAAGCGTGACAGTTGACCCCTCATCCAGCAACGCTAGCACCTTGGCAGCCCCCCTTGGCCCGTACAGCTCGACTGGAACCATCTTCAGATACGCCCTTCCTGTCCTTGCCGCATTCACCGGGAGCATCACGTTGTTTGCAACTTCCTTCTTCTCTTCGCGCTTCGGGCTGGGCCCCCGTTCTTCATGAAGCACGAAGTGATGCCGCCTGTTGCATGCCTTGCAGGGAGGACGCCGACATGTCTCCTTCTGGTGCCGCCCTTGCAGACACCTGAAACACATTCGTGACTTCTCAGCGACGTCCCACCTCTCCCTTACCGGCAGCCGTAAGAACTTGCGACACTCGTAGAGGTGATGCTCGTCCCGGCAATGTGGACAGGAGGTCTTCCTTTCTTCTTCGACCCGATCGGACGTGGTGTGTTCGGATTGACGCCAGGGAGGCTGCCTTTGATGCACCGTCTCCTGCGTCGCGTAGGGTCCACACCGGTCCGCTTCCCTGTTGAGAAACTTCATTATTAGCACCAGGTCTGGATCTTCATCTTCCTTATCGGCGGCATAGTCGTACCACCGATAGCGCAGCACCGCCGGCATCTTGTCCACGATGGTCTTCACCATCTCCGGCGAGTGTAGGTACTGCGGTCTTCGAAGCCCCCGAATTGTCGCGACAGTGTTGTTCACCCGGCTGGCAAACACGCAGACGTCGCGCGCATCTTCCGTGATGCGTGGCAGGTTCTTCACCTTCTCCAACTCCATCAGGATCAGGGCTTCAGGTCTTCCGAACCTCCGACGAAGAGCTTCCAATACTTCTTCCGGTGGGCACTCCGAATACAGGAGACTCTTCACCGCCTCCCGTGCCGCACCCTTGACGGACCGCCGCAGCCGCGCCATGTTGAGGGCATCTGTAAACATAGGCGCAGTATCTTCATATACCGTCCTGAAGGCGATCCACTCTTCGCTCCTCCCGTCGAAGTCCGGCAACTCGTGCACGTAGCTCGGCGCACTCCGTGGCGCCGCGCTGATTGCCTTGATGATGGCCTCCGCTAAATCCTTGGTCCCGTTCGTTGAAGGTTCCTCTTGGTCCTCTGGCTTGACGGCGGCAATTGGAGGTTGGATGGCGCGCCCCTCCTTGGACGTGCCTTGCTGGTGCCCCTCCTTGGGCACCTCCCCCCGACGTACCTCTTCGGACATCCGACCGACCGTCGACTGCACCCATGTCTGCACGTTGGCGTCCCATGCAGGATTCTCTTCTTCAACTTCGGACTCTTCATCTTCCACCTGGGCCAACTCCCATTGGGCCCGGGCGAGTTCCGCTGCTGCTTTCGCTTCGTCTAGTTGTCGGCGCGCCAATTCCAGCTTGGCTTCACGTTCCCGACGTCCCGTAGACACGACGGAGCGAGTCTTCTTCTTTGCTGCAGGTGCTGCCGTTGCAGCAGCTGGAGCAGCAGGAGCAGCAACTTCCGTCTCTGTAGTGACTCTTGACTCGTACGTAGTTAACGTTCCCTCTGTAGTTGTGCCCGAGGTTCCCGACGTTCCCGAAGAGTCAGTTGTCCCTTGTGCCTCTTCTTCAGCACGGGGCGCAGTCGACTGGTTCGGCGGCGAGGTACCCCTCTGGCTCCTGGTGACAGGCATAACGACGTCAGTAACCCGATGTCTCGACGAAATACACGAAGATCCGGCTCGAAGGACCAGCAGATGTCGCGGGGCGTGCGTGCCGTGCGCCCCACGTGCGTGTCGTGAGTGCGCAGGCGCGTCCGTCGGCTAAAGCGCGTCCTCACCGACGGCTCTTACCGCGACGGAGGGGGGCGGGCGTGATGTAGATACGGACGGACTTTCGCTCGTCCGGCGCCGGAAGCCCGCTCGTGTGTGTACTTCGCGTCGGGGAGTTGCGTCGTTCTCTTGCCGCGTCGATGTAGAGGGTGCGGGGTAGGTGCGGGGGGAGGAGACGTTTTCAAAAGAAACAAGAATGACGTTATCTGTTTAAGCCGTAGTGGACCAGCCAAAGCCTAGCCCTAATCCCCCTTGCCTAGCCCTAATATTCTTCGCTCTTCTGTCGCGGAGAATCTTCTTTCTTCCTGCTGCAGAAGGTCCTTCCGTCCTGCAGAGTTTCCAGTCTTCAGTCTTCAGTGTCTTGAGTCTTCTTTCTTCTTCAGAGTCTTCTTTCTTCTTTTTCTTCTTTTCTTCTTGGGAGTGCTTCTCTCTGGAGGCCATGTTCGCAGTTACGTTACGTGGGACGTCATACCCTCCGGGTCTCTCATATGCTAAGGCAATGTCAACATAAGGGCGGTGGGTAGGGAATTTCGGGCCTCGAGGGGTACCCTCTTTACCCGGGCAATTCTCAAGGAAGTCGAATACCTCCCGGATCTTTAACATTTATATATAATATTAAAATGTTAATAAAAACATTATAATTTTATATACAAGTGTAAAGGATATTTACCATCCCCACTGTTTAGTGGGTGGTGCGGTGTACTTGGGCGTCGCTTACGAGCCGACGGTCGTCCTCCTGATGGTCGGAGGTCGCCAAGCCAGGGAGCTCCCGCGGGAGCGGCCGCCCCCCAGGTGGTCGATCGTGAAGAGGCGCGAACCCCTTTAGGTGTATATGTGGTCCAGCCTCCGCCCGCTCATACATTGAACGAGCTAGGCGGACCACAAACTCCTCGACCGTCTCGATCTTGAGGTCGCGCCGCAACACGTCGTTCCTGACGTAGCGACCAGCCCCTACGATTACTCGCAAGGCTAGGTTCTGCTGCACCTGGAGACGCTGGCGGTTCGACCTTGATACCAACGCGTACCATGCCGGCGCCGCGTAGGTAAGTCGTGAACGAATGTAGGTCTTGTAGACCATCAGCTTCGTTCTTAATGGTAGCCTAGAATGTAGTACCGGTCGGAGCATCGCTCGGGCCGTTCTGGCCTGGCGGAGGGATTCCTCCACCTGCGGGATCATGTGCAGCGAGCGATCGATACTACATCCTAGGTACTTAACTGTTGTCTGCCAAGCTACATCCGTGTCACGGATCCGTAGCGGCGCGGGCATGATACGCTTGCGGCTGAAAAGTATTGCGACTGTCTTACCGACATTGACAGCCATGCGCCACTTATCCAGCCACACAGGTAACAGGTCGAGTAACCGCTGCATCCTCCTGGCAGCAATGTCAGCTCGACGGGCTGACGCGAAGTACGCACTGTCGTCTGCGAACAACGCGAGCGTAACGTCACGTTCCCAGTCCTCCAGGTGACCGTGAAGGGTGGGAATGTCGTTAGTGTAGAGCGCGTAGAGCCACGGCGAGAGGCAGCTTCCCTGCGGGACTCCTGCACGTATGGGTCTAGGGTCTGAGGCTATGCCCTCAACCGAAATATAGAACTGCCGCTCACTTAAAAACGAAGCTATTAACCGTACCAGCGTCACCGGCGCGTGCAGCTCCATCATTTTGAATACGAGCCCCGCGTGCCACACACGATCGAACGCCTTCTCTATATCGAGAAAGACGCCGACCGTATGACGCCCGTAATTGAGCTCGTATGCTAGATGATGGAGTACTCGCGTCAGCTGTAGCGTCGTTGAGTGGCCAGCGCGGAAGCCGAACTGCTCCTCCCTTATATTAAGGAAGGGATGCATTCGCTTCAACGCCAGCTTCTCAAACAGCTTTGCTGTGGTCGATAGCAGCGTTATGGGGCGGTAGTTGCCCGGGAGACGGCGGTCTTTCCCCGGTTTCGGGAGTACAATTACCTTCCCTAACTTCCAGATGGTCGGGAAGTGACCTGTGCGCAGGATCCCATTGAAGAGCCTAGTCACTGCGACCAAGGCCCTCCTCGGGAGCATGCTTAGCGCCGCGTTGGGGATTCCATCGTGACCTGGAGCCTTGCGCCTGGGTAGACGCATGACCGCCTTCCTTACCTCCGTGGGAGAGATAAACTCTATCCCTTCGAGTGCCGGTGTCGGGCCACTAAGGAACTCCCCTACTCTGCGCTCCACGTGCTCGTGGTGGTCGGAGACAGACGGTGCTGCTGGATGAGGCGAGAATTGCTCCTCCATGTACTCGGCAAGGATCTCCGCGCGGTCCTTCGCTGAAGTTACCCTCCTCCCTTCGCCATCTAGGAGAGGGGAGGTTGGCAACTTGGATCGGGTCAGCTGTCTGCTCAGATGATGGAGCGACGTTTGCGACTCACCAGCCTGGTCGACTCTCGTCTCCCAGGTGGTCCCTCGCAACTCCGCCATCTCAGCAGACAACCGCTCCGCCAAAGCGTTTAACTCGCGCTTGACCCGGGGGCACCGTGTTCGCGCCCAGAGCTCGCGCAGCCTGCGTTTCTTAGCGAGCATGTCGCTAAGACGGACTGGGATCGGTGTATTATAGCGGCGCGCCTCCACAGGGTGCTGTGTGGTCGAAGCCGCCAAGGCTAATTTAATAGAGGTTTGTACTACCTCGGATGCGGCTTCGACCCCCTCTACGGAGGAGAGCGCGCCGCTGAACTTAATTGTAGGTACTAAATTTGTGAACTTATCCCAGTCCGTCTTGCTGCGGAGCCTGGGGGGTTCGACACATGCCGCCCCGAGGCCAAGGACGGCTAAAATGGGGAGGTGCGGTGTGTCCAGTTCATACAGCACCTCCACATGGACTGGACACGGGAGATTCCTGTGGAGTACTATGTCTAGGACATCTGGTTGGTGTGACTCGGCCGAGGGGATATGGGTGGGTGCCTCGGGTCCCTGTACCTCATATCCCTTTGCCTCGGCGTCTTCGTACAACCTCCGTCCCACTGGGTTGACGACTCTGGATCCCCACGCCAAATGTTTGGCGTTGAGGTCGCCAGCCACTAAGGTCGGGGTATCACCATCCATGATGGTACTGATGTCCTGCGGGTCAAAGAGGGGACCTGGCGGGCGGTAAGCCGCATAGATCCGCAGGTCCCTTCCCGCCACTCTCACCACTGCCCCGATGGAGCGAGTATGTGCGAACGGCGGGTGGGACAACTCCTCATGTATAAGGTCGCTCCGTACCGCGACCGCGGTGCCTCTGTAGGCCATGCCCGCAGGCGATACTTCATCGCGCCTATATACATGATAGTTAGGCAGTCTAAAATCGAGGTCTGCGCGCAGCTTGGTCTCGCCCAGGAGCACTACATGAATGTCTTGCTCCCGTACGAGACCACGCAGCGCATGCAGATGGGATTTAACCCCTCCCGGGTTCCAGTACAGCACCCGAAGGGACGCCGCACTGTATCCCGAGGAGGTCGGTAATGATTCGCCGTACGGTCGCAATAAGGTCCGGGTGCTGGGCAACGACCTCGCTGATTGCCTGCGCGGCGGTGACGAGCACCTCAGCGGGCGTGTCCAGCCCGAGGGCCCGAAAGGGCCGCACGACGGGGATGGGTGTGAGGGAACTGCGGGGACGGGGGGTCGGGGGCTCCATAGGATCCTCGATTGTCGACCGCCTCTGCGGTTCCCGGCTTGTGCCCGCCTCGGCGACAGGCTGAGCTGTGGGAGGGGCACGGGTGGGGTGTTTGGCGATTTTGCGCTTCGGACGCGCCGGCGCAGCCGCAGGTGTTGCCCGCGTCCGCGCCGGCACCTCCGCCGCGGTGGGGGTCACGACCACTGCCGGATGCGTCTCTGGAGCGGATGGTGTTTGCTCCTCCTGTTGCGGGGTCGACTCGGCGAGGGGCACCCGCCGAGCCGCCTTCCTTCGCTGCCTTTTCAGGACACGTCGTCTACGCTGCTTTTCACGGCGCGCATCCGCCGCGTCCCGAGCCGGAGCCATGAGAGAGGCACCGGCAGTGGTCGCGTACTCCTCCACAAATCGTACCTGGTTACCCCTTGCGGTGGGCGGCGCACGACCTCCAGAAGTGGATACTGGGCGGGTGGGTGCAGCGCCCCGCTCTTGGCGAGGGCCGGGAATGGGAGGGTGAAGCGGGACGTTCCGGCGCCGCGCCACCCGCCTGAGGAACGCACACCGCCTATCATTGGCTTTGTGCGCCCCCTGGCAATTAGCGCAGCGTCCTGGAGCGTCTCGCGGGAGTGGGCAGTCCCGGGCTGCATGCGGCCCTGCGCACCGGACGCACTTGGAGCGCCGGAAACAATTATATGAGGCATGGCCGAAGCCTTGGCAGCGGTGGCACTGCGCCAAGCCATCGCGGCCCCTCCATGCCTCAACAATTATTCCCGGCATATACAGCAACTCGTTTACCCGGTAAAGGCTAGCGAGTTGCTCCTGCTCCATGTGGTCCAACTGCACATGGAACGTGCATCCCGGGCGTCCCTTCTTAGGCGGGATGTAGGTGGCGAAGCGTACAGGGAATCCACGCGCCCTGAGCGCCCCGCACACCCTCTCCGGGTTCGTATCCCCCGGGAGTCCTCGTACAGCCACCTTAGTGGGACGGTCCTCCCGTGGGGTATAACAGAACCAAGAGAGGTCCGGCTCTGTGTCCGACAGGGCGGTCAGGTACGCCTGAACAACCCTGTACTCTTCGGGTGTCTGGGGGAGGAATCGTATCCCCCTTCCATACGGTCGCGCGCTCGGTGCACGACCCAATCGGGCGTGCAGCACTTCGAAGTGCTGCGGCCAGTTGGGCATGCGCTCCACCACAATGGGGGGGTAGCCCTTTGGCCTGTCGCCGCCTTGAGGCCCTTGGGAGGGCCCACCAACGACGTGTGTGCTCGGCGCTGATACAGCAGCCGGGGTTGGGGTGGGTGAAGCACTCTGTGGTGCTTGTGATGACATTGCCGCAGCATATGAGAGTCCCTGTCTCACACCGCTTGGTGAGACTGGGACACTACCAGCCCTGTCCCTAACAACATTTATAACATTACAAACGTTATTGCGAGCGTCCGGGGAGGGAGAGGTGGGGTGCTGGGCGGGATTTGGGTGGGTCGCGGTAGCCTCCGTCCGGCCGGACGGTGACTCGGTCAATGCCAGTCCAACATATGACGTCGAGTCGAGGCCGGCCTCGACGGAGGGTGCCCTCGGGGGCGGAGAGGATGGGGAGGGGGATCGCGGGGGGGTCCTATGCCTTACCGGCCTTGGCGACACAGCAGTAGCAGTATCCTCCCCTAGCACCTGCTCCTCCACGCTGTCCTCATACTCCGATGAGGACTCTCCTCTGGCTTTCGTCCTCGCGGCTTCCAGCGTCTGCACCTTCGCGGGTCTTTCTATTAGTGCGTCGGAGGGCGAGACCCGTCGTGGGATTTTACTCACCCTCCGAGGTGTTGTTGATGGTGCAGACGCTTCATCACGTTGAGTCGGCAGCGGTCCTATCTCGTCGGCCTCCAGACCGGGCATGTCGCCGCCTTGAAGGGCTCCTATTTCCTCGGCCATCTCCTCCTCTGCCGTCGGGTTTACCTGGTGCACGGGTGGGCCTCCGGTGGTGGGCGGGAACACCTCACGCGGGTAGCCTCTTCGTGCACCCCTCTTTCTGCCCCCTTGCACAAACATTGAGTGCAGGGGCTCCTCCGCAGGGGGTGGTAGTACGTTCCGGGGCGCGAACAAGTCGCGCACCATCACGCGCCTACCCTCATCCCTGCTCGTACTTGGTTGGGGAGCGCCGGAGGACCGGCGCATCTCCTCCTCCTCCTGTTTCTTCTGTCGCCGCTCGGCCATCCCCCACCGGGTTGATTGCGCTGGTGCAAAGCCCAGCGAGTGGCGCCAGCGACGGACGACGGTATTTAGTTGCGCGCGGTCTCTCCGGCACTACACCCTTTCTCCAAGAAAGGGACAAGTGATCGAAGGCACACGATGGTGCCGTCCTGCTCACTCCCCGAAATGAACTTTGCGGAGGGTAGGATGGAAAAAGTGTGAAAGAGAGGTACACTGGGCTTACCTGTCTCGCTCCACTGGACGGTTGGTTCCTGCGTAGGCCTCCACTCCGTTCCAGCTAAACTCGACGGCACTGCAATCCAGTTTACACTGCAAATTCCTTTGGCACTGCAATCCTTAGGTCACTGTGATCCAAATAAAGGGCACTGCATCCATAAGGCACCGCAATCCAGCCAATCACTTTTACGTCACTTTTCACTCCAATACAGGGGGTTGAAATTTCCGGGGTTGATTCAGAACGCGCGGTTCGCAGTTACGTTACGTGGGACGTCATACCCTCCGGGTCTCTCATATGCTAAGGCAATGTCAACATAAGGGCGGTGGGTAGGGAATTTCGGGCCTCGAGGGGTACCCTCTTTACCCGGGCAATTCTCAAGGAAGTCGAATACCTCCCGGATCTTTAACATTTATATATAATATTAAAATGTTAATAAAAACATTATAATTTTATATACAAGTGTAAAGGATATTTACCATCCCCACTGTTTAGTGGGTGGTGCGGTGTACTTGGGCGTCGCTTACGAGCCGACGGTCGTCCTCCTGATGGTCGGAGGTCGCCAAGCCAGGGAGCTCCCGCGGGAGCGGCCGCCCCCCAGGTGGTCGATCGTGAAGAGGCGCGAACCCCTTTAGGTGTATATGTGGTCCAGCCTCCGCCCGCTCATACATTGAACGAGCTAGGCGGACCACAAACTCCTCGACCGTCTCGATCTTGAGGTCGCGCCGCAACACGTCGTTCCTGACGTAGCGACCAGCCCCTACGATTACTCGCAAGGCTAGGTTCTGCTGCACCTGGAGACGCTGGCGGTTCGACCTCGATACCAACGCGTACCATGCCGGCGCCGCGTAGGTAAGTCGTGAACGAATGTAGGTCTTGTAGACCATCAGCTTCGTTCTTAATGGTAGCCTAGAATGTAGTACCGGTCGGAGCATCGCTCGGGCCGTTCTGGCCTGGCGGAGGGATTCCTCCACCTGCGGGATCATGTGCAACGAGCGATCGATACTACATCCTAGGTACTTAACTGTTGTCTGCCAAGCTACATCCGTGTCACGGATCCGTAGCGGCGCGGGCATGATACGCTTGCGGCTGAAAAGTATTGCGACTGTCTTACCGACATTGACAGCCATGCGCCACTTATCCAGCCACACAGGTAACAGGTCGAGTAACCGCTGCATCCTCCTGGCAGCAATGTCAGCTCGACGGGCTGACGCGAAGTACGCACTGTCGTCTGCGAACAACGCGAGCGTAACGTCACGTTCCCAGTCCTCCAGGTGACCGTGGAGGGTGGGAATGTCGTTAGTGTAGAGCGCGTAGAGCCACGGCGAGAGGCAGCTTCCCTGCGGGACTCCTGCACGTATGGGTCTAGGGTCTGAGGCTATGCCCTCAACCGAAATATAGAACTGCCGCTCACTTAAAAACGAAGCTATCAACCGTACCAGCGTCACCGGCGCGTGCAGCTCCATCATTTTGAATACGAGCCCCGCGTGCCACACACGATCGAACGCCTTCTCTATATCGAGAAAGACGCCGACCGTATGACGCCCGTAATTGAGCTCGTATGCTAGATGATGGAGTACTCGCGTCAGCTGTAGCGTCGTTGAGTGGCCAGCGCGGAAGCCGAACTGCTCCTCCCTTATATTAAGGAAGGGTTGCATTCGCTTCAACGCCAGCTTCTCAAACAGCTTTGCTGTGGTCGATAGCAGCGTTATGGGGCGGTAGTTGCCCGGGAGACGGCGGTCTTTCCCCGGTTTCGGGAGTACAATTACCTTCCCTAACTTCCAGATGGTCGGGAAGTGACCTGTGCGCAGGATCCCATTGAAGAGCCTAGTCACTGCGACCAAGGCCCTCCTCGGGAGCATGCTTAGCGCCGCGTTGGGGATTCCGTCGTGACCTGGAGCCTTGCGCCTGGGTAGACGCATGACTGCCTTCCTTACCTCCGTGGGAGAGATAAACTCTATCCCTTCGAGTGCCGGTGTCGGGCCACTAAGGAGCTCCCCTACTCTGCGCTCCACGTGCTCGTGGTGGTCGGAGACAGACGGTGCTGCTGGATGAGGCGAGAATTGCTCCTCCATGTACTCGGCAAGGATCTCCGCGCGGTCCTTCGCTGAAGTTACCCTCCTCCCTTCGCCATCTAGGAGAGGGGAGGTTGGTAACTTGGATCGGGTCAGCTGTCTGCTCAGATGATGGAGCGACGTTTGCGACTCACCAGCCTGGTCGACTCTCGTCTCCCAGGTGGTCCCTCGCAACTCCGCCATCTCAGCAGACAACCGCTCCGCCAAAGCGTTTAACTCGCGCTTGACCCGGGGGCACCGTGTTCGCGCCCAGAGCTCGCGCAGCCTGCGTTTCTTAGCGAGCATGTCGCTAAGACGGACTGGGATCGGTGTATTATAGCGGCGCGCCTCCACAGGGTGCTGTGTGGTCGAAGCCGCCAAGGCTAACTTAATAGAGGTTTGAACTACCTCGGATGCGGCTTCGACCCCCTCTACGGAGGAGAGCGCGCCGCTGAACTTAATTGAAGGTATTAAATTAGTGAACTTATCCCAGTCCGTCTTGCTGCGGAGCCTGGGGGGTTCGACACATGCCGCCCCGAGGCCAAGGACGGCTAAAATGGGGAGGTGCGGTGTGTCCAGTTCATACAGCACCTCCACATGGACTGGACACGGGAGATTCCTGTGGAGTACTATGTCTAGGACATCTGGTTGGTGTGACTCGGCCGAGGGGATATGGGTGGGTGCCTCGGGTCCCTGTACCTCATATCCCTTTGCCTCGGCGTCTTCGTACAACCTCCGTCCCACTGGGTTGACGACTCTGGATCCCCACGCCAAATGTTTGGCGTTGAGGTCGCCAGCCACTAAGGTCGGGGTATCACCATCCATGATGGTACTGATGTCCTGCGGGTCAAAGAGGGGACCTGGCGGGCGGTAAGCCGCATAGATCCGCAGGTCCCTTCCCGCCACTCTCACCACTGCCCCGATGGAGCGAGTATGCGCGAATGGCGGGTGGGACAACTCCTCATGTATAAGGTCGCTCCGTACCGCGACCGCGGTGCCTCTGTAGGCCATGCCCGCAGGCGATACTTCATCGCGCCTATATACATGATAGTTAGGCAGTCTAAAATCGAGGTCTGCGCGCAGCTTAGTCTCGCCCAGGAGCACTACATGAATGTCTTGCTCCCGTACGAGACCACGCAGCGCATGCAGATGGGATTTAACCCCTCCCGGGTTCCAGTACAGCACCCGAAGGGACGCCGCACTGTATCCCGAGGAGGTCGGTAATGATTCGCCGTACGGCCGCAATAAGGTCCGGGTGCTGGGCAACGACCTCGCTGATTGCCTGCGCGGCGGTGACGAGCACCTCAGCGGGCGTGTCCAGCCCGAGGGCCCGAAAGGGCCGCACGACGGGGATGGGTGTGAGGGAACTGCGGGGACGGGGGGTCGGGGGCTCCATAGGATCCTCGATTGTCGACCGCCTCTGCGGTTCCCGGCTTGTGCCCGCCTCGGCGACAGGCTGAGCTGTGGGAGGGGCACGGGAGGGGTACTTGCCGGCTTTACGCTTCGGTCGCACCGGCGCAGCCGCAGGTGCTTCCCGCGTCCGCGCCGGCACTTCCGCTGCGGTGGGGGTCACAGCCACTGCCGGATGCGTCTCTGGAGCAGGTGGTAATTGCTCCTCTTGTTGTGGGGTCGACTCAGCGAGAGGTACCCGCCGAGCCGCCCTTCTACGCTGCTTTTGCCGGGCACGTCGTCTGCGCTGCTTTTCACGGCGCGCATCCGCCGCGTCCCGTGCCGGAGCCATGAGAGAGGCACCGGCAGTGGTCGCGTACTCCTCCACAAACCGTACCTGTGATCCCCTTGCGGTGGGCGGCGCACGACCTCCAGAAGTGGATACTGGGCGGGTGGGTGCAGCGCCCCGCTCTTGGCGAGGGCCGGGAATGGGAGGGTGAAGCGGGACGTTCCGGCGCCGCGCCACCCGCCTGAGGAACGCACACCGCCTATCGTTGGCTTTGTGCGCCCCCTGGCAGTTAGCGCAGCGTCCTGGAGCGTCTCGCGGGAGTGGGCAGTCCCGGGCTGCATGCGACCCTGCGCACCGAACGCACTTGGAGCGCCGGAAACAATTATATGAGGCATGGCCGAAGCCTTGGCAGCGGTGGCACTGCGCCAAGCCGTCGCGGCCCCTCCATGCCTCAATAATTATTCCCGGCATATATAGCAACTCGTTCACCCGATATAGGCTAGCGAGTTGCTCCTGCTCCATGTGGTCCAACTGCACATGGAACGTGCATCCCGGGCGTCCTTTCTTAGGAGGGATGTAGGTGGCGAAGCGTACAGGGAATCCACGCGCCCTGAGCGCCCCGCACACCCTCTCCGGGTTCGTATCCCCCGGGAGTCCTCGTACAGCCACCTTAGTGGGACGGTCCTCCCGTGGGGTATAGCAGAACCAAGAGAGGTCCGGCTCTGTGTCCGACAGGGCGGTCAGGTACGCCTGAACAACCCTGTACTCTTCGGGTGTCTGGGGGAGGAAACGTATCCCCCTTCCATACGGTCGTGCGCTCGGTGCACGACCCAATCGGGCGTGCAGCACTTCGAAGTGCTGCGGCCAGTTGGGCATGCGCTCCACCACAATGGGGGGGTAGCCCTTTGGCCTGTCGCCGCCTTGAGGCCCTTGGGAGGGCCCACCAACGACGTGTGTGCTCGGCGCTGGTACAGCAGCCGGGGTTGGGGTGGGTGAAGCACTCTGTGGTGCTTGTGATGACATTGCCGCAGCATATGAGAGTCCCTGTCTCACACTACTTGGTGAGACTGGGACACTACCAGTCCTTTCCCTAACTACTTCTACATTAGCGTTATAAACGTTATTGCGAGCGTCCGGGGGGGGAGAGGTGGGGTGCTGGGCGGGAATTGGATGGGTCGCGGTTGCCTCCGTCCGGTCGGACGGTGACTCGGTCGATGCCAGACCCACATACGACGTCGAGTCGAGGCCGGCCTCGACGGAGGGTGCCCTCGGGGGCGGAGGGGATGGGGAGGGGGATCGCGGGGGTGTCCTATGCCTTACCGGCCTTGGCGACACAGCAGCATCAGTTTCTGCCCCTGGCACCTGCTCCTCCACACTGTCCTCATACTCGGAGGAGGACTCCCCTTTGGCTGTTGGCCTTGCAGCTTCCAGCGTCTGCACCTTCGCGGGTCTCTCTAGTTGTGCGTCGGAGGGCGAGACCCGTCTCGGGATCTTACTCACCCTCCGAGGTGTTGGTAGAGGTGCAGACGCTTCTTCACTTGGGGTCAGCAGCGGTCTATCTTCGACGGCCTCCAGGCCGGGCATGTCCCCGCCTTGTAGAGCTCCTAACTCCTCGGCGATCTCTTCCTCTACCGCCGGGTTTAGCTGGGGTGCGGATGGGCCCTCGGAGGTGTGCGGGAACACCTCTCGTGGGACGCCTCTTCGCGTACCCCTCTTTCTGCCCCCGTACACGAACATCGAGTGCAGGGGCTCCTCCGCAGGGGGTGGCAGCACATTCCGGGGCGCGAACAAGTCGCGCACCATCACGCGCCTACCCTCATCCCTGCTAGTACTCGGGTGAGGAGCGCCGGAGGACCGGCGCATCTCTTCCTCCAGCTTCTTTAGTTGTCGCCGCGCGGCCATCCCCCACCGGGTTGATTGCGCTGGTGCAAAGCCCAGCGAGTGGCGCCAGCGACGGACGACGGAACTTGGTGACGCGCGGTCTCTCCGGCACTACACCCTTTCCTCAGGAAAGGGACAAGTGAGCAGAGGCACACGATGGTGCCGTCTCGTTCACTCCCCGAAATGAAGGTTGCGGAGGGTAGATGGTAAAAGTTGGAAAGAGAGGTACACTGGGCGCTCACCTGTCTCGTTCTCGCTGCACGGCGGTTGCTCCGTTGGCCTCCACTCCGTTCCCAGCTAAACTCGACGGCACTGCAATCCAGTATCTCACTGCAATCCTGTTTATAGCACTGCAATCCAATTTGGTTCACTGAAATCCAGTAATAGGCACTGTAATCCAATGTGGTTCCACAGACTTAAACACTTTTAATCCTTGACTCCGAATGGGCGGTTTGCAAATTCCGGGGTGAAATCGAAACGCGCGGTGCGGTTCGCAGCTAAAAAAAAAAAAACTGTCCTTCGCGTCGGGGAGTTGCGTCGTTCTCTTGCCGCGTCGATGTAGAGGGTGCGGGGTAGGTGCGGGGGGAGGAGACGTTTTCAAAAGAAACAAGAATGACGTTATCTGTTTAAGCCGTAGTGGACCAGCCAAAGCCTAGCCCTAATCCCCCTTGCCTAGCCCTAATATTCTTCGCTCTTCTGTCGCGGAGAATCTTCTTTCTTCCTGCTGCAGAAGGTCCTTCCGTCCTGCAGAGTTTCCAGTCTTCAGTCTTCAGTGTCTTGAGTCTTCTTTCTTCTTCAGAGTCTTCTTTCTTCTTTTTCTTCTTTTCTTCTTGGGAGTGCTTCTCTCTGGAGGCCATGTTCGCAGCTAAAAACCCGCCTGGTCCGCTGCCCTTCGGCATTACCTTAAAGAGAGCCGCACGGCTCTAAGCCCATATTGCCTAACCTTTCGATCTAATTTTCACTTTGGCTGACCCATGTCCGGCTAAATCTTTATTTCTTCCCAAAATCTTACATACATGTGTCATACATCGTTATATTCGTCTTAAAAGGATCTACAAAACCATACAATCCTTAATCGTATATCTAAAAAGACAAAAAGGTTATTCATAAAAAACATCGTAAAAACATCGTAATTTTGTCCTATTGTACACCTATTTTCCTTAATAAATCCTAAGTTCTAAACCTTATCCTTATCTATTGTATATAAAAATGTAGAGAAATACTTAACCTATCGATCTACACTAATTACAACAATACAACTTAATTAGAACTATCAAAAATTATAACAAACATATGATTTACATAATACTTCCATACAATTTTCTTAAACCTATTCTCTATCTCTATTTACATCTTGCATCTCTTTCATATCGTGTTATAATCATAGCTTACGTCTATTGTGATCCTATCGTAATGAACACTTCAAAAACATTTCTCTTAACTAAATTCGTAACATAATTCGTAAAAGGTTATTCGTAATACAATCTTATTCTTATCGTACATAAGGGAACTTAATCTAATTAGATGAGTCGCCGACAATATTACTTTTTATAGTAAATGTATGAAGGCTTTTACTGTTACTGAAAACCCTTATTAAGCATTTAACATGCTTTACGTAAAATGCAACTTTCGCTTTTATTTTTAATGAAATACGATGGAAATTTAAGACATCAGGGTTACAGGACGTCCCGATTTTGGCGGGACGTCCCAATTTTTTTATTAAAATTAAATGTCCCGCGCGGGACAGGCTCAGTTCCGCATTTTGAGAAGGACCGGAAAAAGGTCGCCAATTGCAAATATAAATGGAACTTAAGTTTTTGTTTGTCAACCAAAAAAAAGGTCGCCAAAAACCTACGAAGGGGCGCAGGGCCTACAAAGGGCGCGAGGACTGCTGTCCCGCTTTCGACTATGAAATCCCGCTTTTTTCACCCAAAAAGTTCCCTAATCCCGATTTAGTTAAAAAAAATCTGCTAACGCTAAAGGGGATTGACTTATTATTATTATTATTAATATATTACCGGACTGCGTAAGGAGGGTAATGTTTTTTTGGCCAATGTGAAGTCATGGTGAGCTCAAAAGCGCGAGATTGAAGTGATGGTACATCATTGTTTGGAAAAACACAAACAAAATGGCAATGAAGGTATATATTACTGCTATGTCCCAAAAGGCTTCTAGAATTAATGAATCCCAAAAATATATTTTAACATGAAGTTTATGTATCATCTCTATATTTCCATATATCGCTATTTCTTCCATGATTTAGTTTATATTGTGCCATTAGTTTTACTCTTAATAGCAAACATTAAGACATTATGAAACTAATATTTTCTGTAGAACTACTTTATTATTCCGCGGCTCAGCGGCTAAGCCCTCCGACGGCGGTCTCGTCATAATTCATGCGGCAGGCAGATTAGTCAAAATGATAAAAGAAATCATAAAAGAAAATTGGGGCATAAGCAAGAATATCTATATTTAAATTTGTGGGATTCTCGTAAATATATATGGATGGTGTACATGTGTTTTAGTTCACGTATACATTAGGCCAATTTAAAGTATGAAATTTTCTCGTGTATCCAAGAGACGTAATATGTAAAAATATCTTAGTGTTTAACTATACGACACAAGTTTCTTGCATGCATTGCATACTATACATTATTTTTTTTTACTGGATATCGTCTCAGAGGAGAAATGGTTTCACTAACTGTTCAAACAAAGGTTGTTATTTTTCGCTTCAATATTATTGATTGCAACATGGAGGAAACTGGTATCATATAAATGGGCACCTAAAGAAAAATGACAAATTTGAATTTATGAAATTTATTATTTCCTGGGGTTTAATTTGGTGTACAATATGTAACACCGCACGAAATATTTTTAAACTTCAACATCATCAGTACATTGTCATAACATAAGTTAAGGTCACAGTCTACTAGGCTGGTCAAGTACGGATTGATAGACTTTATTACCATCATATTATTGAAGTGAAACTTCTTTATCGGGGTTGGAAAAAAAATTAGTGTAACATTTTTTCGTTACGCGCCATCTTTTTTTTCCGTTACGCGCCATCTTTTTCTTATCCCTACCACGCGTGATATTAGATAGATTATTATAGATTAGATTATTAGATAAAGTTTAATAAAAGCCTTTTATTAAACTTTATCTAATTTAACTTTATTTAACCAATTTCTGTAAAGTTGCATATAGTAAATTATTTTTTGAAAAATAACGTCATAAAGAAGTTTCACTTCTTACGAGTGTACGCTGGTACACGCACACATTTTTTTTTGTTTTATGAAATTGTGATCAACCTTAACAAAAAATTGTTACGTCTTTACCATACAAGCAAATGTAAATAAGGCGAGGATGGATGAGTTTAATTTGAGTCTTTTAATTGAGTTTGTGTCGTTTAATTTGAATTTAATTTGAGTCGCGTGACAATAATTTACATTTCTGTTTTCATTACGGACGGCATGAAAGGTTGTCTAGTGTTATATTAATTTGAGAACCGGTAGCACATACGAGCGATTTATGTAAACAATATGGATAGTAAAGTCGCCTTACTCGGCATAAAATATAATTGAAATGTGTTCACAATGCCCTTTTGAGCAATGCTAATTGGGGCGCTTTATCGCTGAAGACAGATAATCGCTTTATTGTAACTTTTAGTTGCCTGAGTATCGACACATTAGTTCTCATAACTGTCCAGGGGATGTGTAACATTATTCTCCAGCACCACATCTCGAAGGCATCAACACGTTTGAGGTCGTTTGCTCTGAGCGTCCATGTTTTGGCTCCGTTGAGAAAAATGGAGAAAATTAAAAGCTCTGACAAACTTCTGCTTGGTATTATTCAGATGTTTCTGTCTTATATCATGTCACTACAAACTGCAAAGAGTAAATTTAAAATATATAAAATAATACCTCCTATCACTAAGAGTAGTAGTACCCGTACATAGTAGGTGTTGGCTGAATTGAGTGAAGCACGTGCCAATACCAACGTGGCACTTAGATATAAGTTGTTTTCCTCACCCTATCAAAGCCTATAATTTATTTTGATCTTGAGGAAATAAAGAAGGCGAGTGTTAATGGGTGTATTTACGAGATCACGGAGCTCTCCACGCGAGAACGAGGTATTAGCGTCGTAGCGTTAAAAATACATTGAAATAATATTATTTAAATATACAAATAATAGAAGACATCGATTTCATTATAAAAAGAAAACAATATTTATTCGAGGGCGATCAACGAGTCAAGTTGGCCATAAACGGGACATCCAAAAAATGATCCGTGTCCGACAAATGTCCGTAATTGGCAACAACTATTTCTCATTACGCGCTTGTAGTATACAGCATTACATTACTCTCTTCATTACATGTTCGTGTAATGTTCATTACGTTAATGTCGCATTTATTTGCTCTTCCGGAGAGAAGTAATTATTGTTTTATTTGCGAAACAAATCTGAGGATAAAACAGCGCTTTGTGCGTTAACACAATGGATACAAATAAAGATGAAAGAACCTTAATTGCTTTTGTTATGTAGGTTTACTGCCACTTAGTGAAGTGGCAATATAGTGGTAATCCTAGCGTCTTCTAATTTTGTAATGTGGTAAAATGAGTGTTCATCACCAGCTTTAATTTTGATTTAGTTCTAGTCACGTCGTTTTTCTGTTTTTCTGCCATTTACACTCATGACACTGACCATTTATGGAAAGACCTGCCGTCGCGGTGTATTCATCGATCTTCAAAATGTTCTTTCCAATACATACCAAAAAAAAAGGTCCTATATTAATAAGCGTCCTATATGTAAGATTTCGTAAACAGTCAACACCACCGCACACGACAGTGTGATGGTGACTTAAAGTGGAGCTAAGAAAGACTTATTAAGTTAAAAAAGAGAACTATTGTGATAAAAGGCACGGACGATCTGTCTGTGTAGTTTATGTATTATAATAAAAAAAAAGTTCTTTCTTTGAAAAGTATTTGTCTCAACCAACGAGGTAAATTCAATTGTGTCTGTCGTTCTCTTAAATGCGTATCGATATATTTTATTACCAAATTTTTAATCAAGTGCTGACGTAGAGTTTTTGGATTATTAGCTGGATAAATAATCTGACTACTTATAGTACGTATAATAATACCATAGGTCAGCATCTTATCTCCCGGTGATCTCATTTTCCGGTTTCGGCATTGATTTAAGCATAGCTGCAGAGTTTGCTCTGGCGTGGGATCTTCTTGAATGCCACAACTTTCAACTGCTGATGATAGCGGTCTTCGTCATTTAAGATTACGACATCTAAAAAAGCCTGGAGACGTTACGATCGAAACTCATGTTAAAAATATATTTAATAAAAATTTATGCCTAATGATGTATACTTTTGACGGTACAAAAAAGACATGAATAACCTCGATGATTATAATACTACTACGCCTGTACGAAACATGTATACGTTGATTTTTGACTTAGACGTTCGGTGACGGCGGTGTCAAGCGCCGGGTTAGGGCCAAAACCCAGAATGTTTGACTGTTGCGGTACCGAGGAGTAGACTAACGGCGGGAGACGTACATTAAGCAGCTAATCGAAATCACGACTCTTATCTACATATATCTTATGATGGCAGGTGTAAAAATCCGGTTCCACACAAAATTAGGTCACAATGGTGGGTTAATGATAATCAGAGTCGTCCTGTCAGTTTCGGCAAGAGGCGTTTTGTTCTTTGTTTAATGAGCCTCGATTTGCTTGTGTTGCTTTTTCGTTTCGTGTTCCGTTTCAGCTACTCAAGGAATAGTAATTAGGGTAAAGCAGCAGATTAAACGTTTGCATATATTTTTTTAGGACATTATAATACGTCAGTAACATCAATATTGTTTTGTTTGTTGTTGACATACTGATATGAGCCAGTAGATAACATTCAGTTGAAAATTATTCGCCGTATATAACAACTGAAACAGATGCATTCAGCAAAGGAAATATTGTTTAAGTGGAGGTTAAATTGCGTTATATCCGTATGTATTTGAATTGCTCTGCAAGATTTAAAGTACGCGGAGACAATGTTGTGCACAGATTTACGGTCTTTCGTTCATACCCATTCTACTAAAAGCGTTATTTTACTTAGTAGAAGCACGAAAATGTCAGAGGTCTTTGTCTACAGAAGGTAAACCTAACCTTCTTTAGACACAATGTAGATTGTAGTAACATTTTGGGCTATTCTAAGCGTATACGTGTAACTAGTAGCCAGTAAAGGCGAAGGAATATTGAATTAGTGTAATCCCGGAGTGTGGGTGTAAGCCGGCTCACCGCTCCGGCACCCGCTCAAAGGGTTCTAGCCGGGATTTGGGAAAATATAGTTTTCGAGGAAAATTTACGTTTCGTGTGAAATATTTGATGTTGAACAAATAGAACAAGCGAGGGATGTTATATTATGGAGATTCAGGGCTTGTTAGATATTTGTAAAAACTACTGCCCTATTTTAGAAAAGGTAAATGCAAAAATCGCGTATTCGATGTCGTGTGCATCTCACGAAATAAATTACCGCAATTTAGATGATTGATGATTAATATAAATATCGCGCATATAACTTTGTAAAACCTGAGGTAAATACTAGGGTTTAAAATTTAGCATTCCATATGCGTGTGTGCTTGAAGCGTTGACACTAACACGCTGCAATTAAACCATGAAGAGATTTGCTACATTTGAATGTAAATCATCCACTGTTTTAACGACAACTGCTGGCGGTAAGGTTCCCTTTTCTTCACGATAAGATAGGGAGAGGATCTACTGCTACACGGCTAAAAATTTTATTATTTAGTTACATACATATAGTACAGTTGGATAGGGGTAGCTGTCGGTATTCGCGTCATCGTCCTCAACTCATCATGGTCCCTTTGCTAAACACTGTATTCATCGCTGTCATAGTATAAGTGCAAATTGATCCATAGAGTTCATACAACTTTAGGGAGTTTTATGTAAAGTACCTTTCAAGCGTGTAGGTTTTCTCAAGTTTTTATGACGATTAGTTACTGATTCGAACATCAATTTTAGATTCATTAAAGGTGCGTGCCTGGTGTTGAACATCGGACCCCTAGACTGAGAGGGGGAGTTCCAACCATTAGGCTATCACTGCTCGTTTACGTGCAATTAATAATTTATATATCTATATATTAAAGCTAAGCGTCGCCGCACACGGGCCACTCGCGGCGGCGAGAAACGCCCGCCACGGCATATTTCCTTCAGTGTCTATAAATTTTATGTAGACTCGCCGCACAAGGTATACGCTTCTAGCTTCTAGTGGCGGCGTTTGTGGCGGCCGCGAGTGCCGATACTTGCCGATAGCAACTTCAAAGCTTAGCCACTTAAAAAGGGCTGTAAAGTATAAAAGCAACCGAAATCGCCAGGTGCGCGGCAAATTGAAGAACTTTGTACTAACAATGTAAGAGAAGATTTATGGTTTATTATTTCACAATTGCATACTAAATGGATTTATTGATTTTTTATATTAAGAAAAGATTCAACCAAACTCAAATAGGAACAGAATTCTACCTAAAGAAGGCCGACTTCAAAGAAACAGAGTTACTATCTTCAGTTGACAGGAGCCAAGAAAATGCTCATCTAAATTGGTTGCACATTGACGAATCATATTGTTTATATATGAGCGTTCTTAGAACATGTGCTTTAAGTTAGGGGTTTTATTACTGTATTGCCGTATGATGTAAGTTTAGTAAGTCACCATTACTGCTTTTGTAGTGGAAATCTATCCACAGATCAAAGGTTCAGCGCACGTGAAATAATTGATGACGGTAGCTGGCTCGTTGATAACGCTGCGGGTGCGCTGTGCCGCCGCCGCGCGCCCCGCGTCGCGACGCCGGGTAATAACTTCCGATACAATGAGTAGTGTGGTTTGCGCTGCGTTTACAGGAGAGCGATGGAAGGGATTTATGTTGGAGGTGACCATGGTCTTAGAATTATCCCTGGCACTTAGTATCCTCATATAAATCGGTTCATTCTTTGATGAGTATGTTTACGGTTTCCCTATATTGTTGAAGAAAGCTAGAAGTTTTATACGGGTTTTCATTTCATGGCCTGAGTCCTTTGTTTAGTTTATATTATCGCCGAAATATTTATATACTCGTATGAGTACCACGTTTTTGCCGGTTACATATATCAACCGTAACCGTACATATAAATAAGGATTTGTAGAAACCATTGATCTTATCGGAAGTGTTCGTTAGATTCCATCTACTTCGTACTGCATTCCGAACAAAGCTGCAGCTGCAATTGATGTAAGTAATGATTTGAGCTGGCGAGGGGCCAGCGCGCGCTCCGACGTCACTAATACATTATGTGTTTGGGCATACTTATGCTCATAATAATCTTAAACTCGCCTGGTTTACGATTTCGATAACTGCACTTGGTTAAGCACAATGGATTGATATGGCTCTTTGGACTTGAAAAATGTCAATAGACATATATTTTTTATTTCTAAAATCTAATTAACTTCAGCGTGACATGACCACTCTATGACATCTCGCGCTACATAGTATATAGTTACATTAGGTAATGTTGCTGTCCACATCTCGACTATGCTCTATCCGTGAATTTTAGTCACTTAGAAATGACACTTTAGAAATGTCAGTACTTGTAAGCGGCCCGTTTTAGTCTTTTAAAGTTGTTGGCGTAATAACTCCGCGGGCCAGTAGGAGAGGTACTGGGAAAGTTAGTGCGTCACAAGAAGAAACTCACGGCCATGCTATGTGGCTCGTGCTCTGCGGGTTGCCGACCGTTGATTACATATTGTTATGGTAAAGACTTTCTAATGAGGGCTATAAATAAAACTTTGTGATACCGGGAACCCCATTGAATTTTAATCTTAATTTAGCGAACCGCTCTAACTAAAACATTTTCAATTCATTTGCGTCATTCCGGAGACCGGAGAGTAGTTCTAATTTTGTGCTTCAAAAATTAACAATCTTGATTATATTACAGAAAATCGTTTAAAAATGGTCACTTTAGGATAGGTATATCATAAGTCGTACACTATGACGTTCATTGTCGTAAACTGCGGGCGGATGTAAGGTAAAACACTAGTGAACGGTATTGCAAAATTTGTAATGTAGTTTACAACTTTAGTTTTCAATTGTTTCTGATAAAAGCATATCGTTTGCCGTCAGAAATATTTTTACAGTTATTCTTATGAGCAGTGGAGCGTTACTGGGCCCTTGCTTTATGAGTGCCGTAAGGGGGAATATTGTCGCCTTTCGACTTAAAGCCTCCTAATTTCTTATAATTTTAATTAACTTTAACCTACATGTTACGTGGACTGTAAGTCTTCTTTCCATTATCGCATAAAATCCAATAAAATAGAAAATGAAAGCAGCAATATTGTTATTGCGGTGTTATTAATTAATTTTAATGAATGTGACACTGACATCTTATGACCCAAAAATGAAATGGAACGTGAATGATAAATATTTTTATATACCGATGTAAGCAGTACTCGATAATACATTAATCTGCTTGAGGTCAAATAAGTCCGGTGAAGGTTTATAGAGCAGTGTAATTTTAATTGAAAATGAATAATATGTATTCAATTCCTGTTCTGGAGCATAATTTTATAAAAATATGGTTAAAATAATATCCGTAGTTCGGAGATCGTTCCAGCAGTGGGGTAACAGCATCGTTTATTCATGGCGGCAGTTAGCGAGATTTACAGCCACCCAGAGGTGAGCTTACATTATATTTCATGGGAATGAAGTGGAAAGCGTGCTTGCTTGCAGTTAATTGACCGGGTGTACTAGCTTAGACTACTATACTCGTTCTACCATATTCAAAATATTTGCCACGTGGATTGACTAACCAGTATATCTAGTCCATCGCATTTTTTTTACAATAATGAAGCAACAATCGAGCTTGCAGTCCATGTGTTGATAAGTGGTTACTGCCGCCCATTGACATTTGTAAGTCATTTGTAATTCAAATAATTATGTGCAATATTATTATTCATACAAATAAGGAGTTTATGTGGTCTATTAAAACAATACATGTATCTATCTTATGATATGCTATAAAAACTTTTTAACAAAAAATATCTACCGACTTCCATGTCACAAAAAAGTAAAAAATAATTTAAATATATTTTGGTCTAGAACATACTCAGTACTTAGTACATAGTCCTGAAGTCGGTGCTCGACATATTTCGCTGGACGACGGTAACTACGTCCTATATGAGCACCGACTTCAGAACTATGTACTAAGTACTGAGTATGTTCTAGACCAAAATATATTTAAATTATTTTTTACTTTTTTGTGACATGGAAGTCGGTAGATATTTTTTGTTAAAAAGTTTTTATTTTACACTTTTTAGTGACTATATTTTTATGTTTGTATTTAAATAAAGCCTCTAAGTTTGCTTTGTGCATCTACATATTCACAAAAATTAAACATAAAACACTTTTACAATTCATACAAACAGGGCGCCCCCTCTGGAAGTACCCCTCCATCATCAGGGTTGAGGAGTTGAAGGTCAAATTTTTCATCTTATATTGTTGCTTAGTAATCTTATAACATATACGTTAGTACCAGGTGGCTAACTTCTATGGCTCAGGCTTGCAGTACCCTGCATCATCAGGGTTTAGGAGTTGAAGGTCAAAATTTTAATTTTGTGCCTCTGTTTGGTATTATTTTTACATACCCGTAAGCACCAAATTGCCAACTCCTATGGTTTAGAATTGAAGTACCCCTTCATCATCAGGGTCGAGGAGTTGAAGGTCAAAATTTTAATTTTGTGCCTCTGCTTAGTATTATTTTTACATAACCGTAAGCACCAAATTGCCAACTCCTATGGTTTAGGATTGAAGTACCCCTTCATCATCAGGGTTGAGGAGTTGAAGGTCAAATTTTTGATTTTATATTTTTGCTTAGTATTTTCTTTACATAACCGTAAGCACCAAATTGCCAACTTCTATGGTTTAGGATTGAAGTACCCCTCCATCATCAGGGTTGAGGAGTTGAAGGTCAAATTTTTCATCTTATGTTTTTGCTCAGTAATCTTATAACATATACGTAAGCACCAAATGGCTTATTCCTATGGTTTTGGCTTTAAGTACCCCTGCATCATCAGGGTTGAGGAGTTGAAGGTCAAATTTTTGTCCCATGAATTTGCTTAACAATTTCATTATATATTCGCAAACATCAAACGACCAACTTTTATAGTTCAGGCTAGCAGTACCCCTGCATCATCAGGATTGAAGAGTTGAAGGTCAAATTTTTCATAGTAAATACCTACATAGTAATTTTATTCTATATTTTACTCAATTGGACTTCTCCAGCTAAGGTTCGGCCGACTATCACTAATTTTATTATTTTGCTCCAAAAAGTTGAAGATCCTACGATTAGAACCTTATCAAACTCTTATCAGACTACCCCTGGAGTACATCCTTTCTAATAAAAAAAGAATCATCAAAATCGGTTGGCGGGATATTGAGTTATTCATACATTTATCGCGTACATTGAAAATGCAAATTTAAGACTTATGCGTTTTTCTTATGGATGCCCTAGTCAAAAAAATACTAAAAAAAAATGGGACCCTATGACACGCACTACCTTTCAATTAAAAAAAAAATCATCTAAATCAGCTCACCCAGTCCGGAGAAATGAGGTAACAAATATAAAAAAAAAAAAAAAAAAAAAATACAGACGAATTGATAACCTCCTCCTTTTTGGAAGTCGGTTAAAAATAAATATTATGAAGTTAGCAAGATAAAATAAATCGATGTTTTTGTTTAATAAAAGTTTTATTTAACTCTAAATGTATTATGTAAGTCACGCAGAATTAAATATTTTGGTCAGAATTAATATAAAAGAGATGAAATTTATAAATATGTATCAGTTTTTATTTTCCTTTACAACATAATTGGGGCCTCAAGAAAGACTAAAATAACCTTCTCGCTTTCTTCCTTCGCTATTCACCCACAACTTCCTCCCGACACACACATCACACACGCACACACTCGACGACAAATAAATTAGATCATGGCAAGTCACTTAAACACAATTATGACCGATATACATTTCTTTTGACAGTTTAAAATTTAAAATTATAAGATTATAATTAAAGTGGGTATCTTAACAGTCATGGTAATATTTTTAACACAGGGTAGTATTTTGGCGGTCTAAATCGATTTTGGCGTTGAACGTTATGAACTTAAATCACCACAAGCGAGTTATGACCATATTGATTGGGTATAGTTTTAAATTAATAATAAGACATTTTTTCATTAGAGGAATAAATGAGATGACATCAAGTTTTCTCAAACACAGGGATTCGCTAAGAGGTAAAATTAATTATTATAGATAGAATGAAAGTATTTGTTAATTTAAAACTTCAAACGTCAAACAATGTATATTAGGGATAAGAGAGTACCACAGGGTTCAAACTTTTAATGAATTTGAGCTATCCACATATCTGAATATCCATTTATTTAGAACGACTAACTCTAAAATTTTACAATTAGACCCAAACCGTCAGAATGTTTAGACTTTGGGTCGTTGTGACCCGTCGCGAGAAATAAGGGAGTTTAAATGTAGCTTTAGTTAGCCAAGTCCTATGTTTAACCGATAACAACAAAGGAGGTATGCGTTTACCTTTTTATCTGATTGAAGTATGCAAGTAACTTCATGTAGAACATGAACTTCCTAGGATACCTGTTACTTCCTAGGACTAAGATCGCCTCATATAGAAGATTGCCGTGTGTTTTTTGCTGTCATGCATACTGTAGGTTTTTTTTATGTTTGCGGTTCATAAATTTTATACGTACTAGATAAAATCTGTTTACCTATATATAAAGTCTGTTTATATTATCCGTGTAATTGTTGTCGAAAGTGACTAATACGCATTTCAGGTATGTTGGGTATTGACAAACGTTCCATAAGGGCAGGCCTATATCCAGTAATGAACTATAAAAGCCTTATAAATGGATGGAACTTTTTTGATCTTGGCTATACATGCTGAATTATACTATTCAGGCTGGATTATATTTTTCTTAATATATTTTTTTAAACCATAGCAAAATTAAATCGTTATTTTTTGCTACAAACATCGTTGGTATTCAATATTTAAAATGTTTTTGCTAAGTATCGTGGGCTCTATATTTTACTCACAAAAGATAATAAAATAAAACGAGTAACGTCGGTGCATCCCTCCGGGAGTACCCAGGTCCAGTTACCGGACCAGTAACTACACAGTATAACCACATTGAATAGCTGTTATAACAAACAATTTAATCTTTAATAAATAATTGACGTTTTAAGTATTTTTTACGCAGCACGCAGACTAATTTTCACGGCTACCCATAATTATTACAAAAATAATAAAAGGATATAATTCATCATCATCATTCATTCATATAGTTCATATAATTCATTCACATCTTATCAGAAGTAACATTAGTGCTATCAACACTCCTAAATCCAATTGGAAACACTTCACATGGGTCTCTCTACTTCGTCATCTTCTTTAAAAAAAGCCTCGGCAACACAATTTCTCTTTCGATGCAAAAGAATTAGATGGTGCCATAACAACAAAAAACAGTCGATATTCACAATGGTGAAATATTTGTCCACCAATTCACACTTGGCCAGCGCGGTGGACTATGGTCTAAACTCTTTCATTCTGAGAGAAGACTCGTGCCCAGTTCGTTGAGCGTTAATTATATTTTCTTCAAATTTAATTCTACTTGAGTTAAGTTTTACTTTAAACATATATTTTTAAGTAACTATTATCGTATGGATCTTAGAAATATGGCAGCAGTGTTAATAACGCTAAATTAACCTAAACTTACCCAAGGGCTATAAAACATTGGTAACATTCGTCACTTACGAAATTTAGCAGATATTGCTACATTACATCGAGCGCATTCACTGCTCTAACCAAGTGAATTACTTAAATTTAAAGAGATTGTTTTGTGTTTCTTGAATACTACCGCGAGACGTTCTTATAGTTCTCAGAGGTAGTGACGCCGTGTAACCGACCTTCAGCAGAACTCCAATGCTATATAGGGGTTAAAAATTCATAGACGGCAGTGACTTTTAAATTCAGTCGGCAACGGTAGTTTAATATGTAAGTACTTTGTTATTTGTTTAAAAAAAAAAGGTTTTCTACACTCATTGCCCCATACTAGGATTATTGTCCTGTCTCGTGAGTACTATGGAAACACACAAGACGAATACACAAACAGCCAGACCCAGAACGTGAATCTAAATTCACCATCCAGATACCTGTCTGGCCGGGAATCGAACCCGGGACCTATTGCGCGTCAGACCCGTATGGTAACCGCTCCACCACGCGGGTCGTTGGTGGCTTTTAGACTAATATAACCGTGGAATTGATATTATTTTTTTCATTTGTAACGGGTACTAGTAATTTACTCGTTTTTAAATTCCTTATTCTTAAAAAATCAAAAATCGCATATCGCATACCCTTTCATATTAAAATATACTTTAATATTGTAAAAAAAACATTGCTGTTTCAGATACTTATAAGTTACCATATGTAGACAGATTGCTACATTAATATAGCAAACTGTCTTAGTGAGCGTAACTTTAATTGGATTATCATAAGTACAAGTCCTTGGGGGCGGCGAGGGCACAGCATCTGTGATCGAGTTCAGACAAGGGTACAGTCTTAATTAATTTCAATTCGATTAATTAATTAGTATATATAGGGAAACGAATAGATATCTATATATTAATACGTGAAGCAAAAACTTGTGGTACATTTTTCAGTAATATGTCGCGAATGGATTAGTATGAAATTTTGCACGGTTATAGAGGACGTAGAGCAAGAGTGCAGAATGTTAATATCTTTTTTCAAATAATGCATATATCATATAAAAATATATAAAAATAAACAGCACTTATTAAATCGTGTTGTCCACCAAACACGATTTACATTGAATAAAATGTTGGTTGAATAGATTCGTATTCCGTTCAAAAGAAGAGGGGTTTCCGCCTTGAAAAGCTCACGTTTCCGACACAGTTTTAATCAGGTTGTAAACTTCCTGAACCGGAGACTGCCACTGAAGAATAACAAGCTTTGGAAGCAAATTAAGAAGTGGATTTCTAAGGCGACCGGCGTGACGTAAAGAAAAAACAATAATTATGTTTTGTTGTTTAACGACTTTTTAACTTTTTAACGGGGTTTTACTTCATTTTGATGAGTTTATTGTGTTTTTTTTTTTTTTAAACATTTTTTTATTTAAGAGATTAAATAAGAAAACGTTTAAGAAAAAAAAAATATATTTTATGTTTTTTCAGTTCATTGAACTGTAGTAATAGTTTAATCATCATAGAAGAGTTGTACCTAATATCAACCTTTAGTTAGGGATCATAGCTTTTGTCCCTGTAGTTCCGGGACCAGAATAGGACTACGGTACCCTCTGCCTGTCGTAAGAGGCGACTAAAAGAGGCTTCCGGGGTTGCGGGCGGGAAGAGTGGGAGCTCGACCCGTCCGGCCAAGCGACCCCGGGAAGGACGGTGGCATGTGTGGTTGCATGCTGCCGTAAAAACCAGCAGGTGCGGTGAGCAGTTCACGCCCACCAGGGAAGAGCCCGATGGGGCATACGCTGAGGACACCGGCGGCGGTCAAGTGGAGTTCCCGGAGTCCTCTTCGCAGCGTCGACGTCGGCCACCGGGGGGGTTTTAGTGCGGTAAGAATCCCACATAACCCGCGTCGCTCCCACGACGTAGGGTACTTTTTGAAAGTTTCCCCCTCGAAAACAAAAAAAAAAAAAAGGGATCATAGCTTTAAATAAATAAAGTATGTTCTATTGTAATATAACCTAAAATGGTGTAAATTTTCAGTACACAATTAGTCGCACATTAATAAATTATTTCGCCTTTTGTTCGCAAACAAACGTCGCGTGTAAAGCGGGCAGTAGTGGAAGGAAAATAAAAATATAGCTAACGGCCCTCATTGCGCTAACAAGGTACAGTAAAAACTAACGAGTTTTGTTGTAAACAATATGTACAGAAGGTTTCTTTGTTCAATTGTAACACGATTGTGACTATTTAAGACTAGAAGGAGGCCTTTAGCCGCTTTACTGCACTCCTTCACATGAATATAGGTTTCCTCTAAGCTGTATTACTCGGGTCAATCTTGAGTCCACTGAATTCAATAGTATTTTGATAAAGACTTCTGACATTTTTGATTAATGTTCTATTTCGTTTATTATGTATGTGTTTGTGTCAAATGCAATGTAGTGTGTGTAATGTATTTTCAGTTGTTTTATGCGGTATTTGAAAAAAGATAGCATTGCGCAATCCTTCTCTACATCAATTAAAACCGTGTGTAATTCTACACTGCTCCGCCTCCGCTCGGCAAGTATCTTAATAACGAATCACAAGTTTTTGCTTCACGTAATAAAAATAAATAAATAAAATATACTTAAAATAAAATTGTTAGGACGGTGATTAAGGGAATGGTTGTTATGTAGCTTTATTTTCTAACGCCATTGATATTTTCCCTTTGTGAGGTTAACTCATATGCAAAAGCTTGTTTATTTTATGTACTTATATTTGGTAATAATACTAGTAATACTTATGTGAGTAATAAAACAAAAATATTGCAATAGGACACAGAATGCTGATTTCGTACAAAAATTATAACATAGCTAGCAATACGTCATCTCTGTATACATAAAATGTACTTCAGTCCTCTTTATTTTTATAAGCTTAGCAAAGAAACGTTATTAAGCACATCACTTATTTAATAAAACAAATACACCAGCAAAAAATCAGTATGATTTATAAGACATGTGAAGAGCTTACCTCGGTAACCGAGTTATCTCAACTCGTGATATATTGCGGGCCGCGTCTCGCAACGTAAGATAACGAAGGTCTACTTCTTATATTACTAAAGTTGGCCTGTAAATATTTGTCAGCTCATCTGGCTTGGAAAGGCTGCCTTTAGGGCCGTTATAAATGTAACTAACAGTAATAAGATATGTATGTATCGGTGTTTTTATATCGCCATAAATTTTGCTGCAAATTGCAGCATGTTTCGTGGCCCTGCTACAAACAGACGCATCGTTCAACGCCTTGCCGAAGTATCGCGTGCCGGTACTGAGACTGCGTTAGAAGGAGGGTAATGTTTCTCAGGCATTTCTATGTATGTATGTATGTTTTTTTGTTTTAATAATTTCACATTATTATTTCCAGCAAGCACAGAATGTCCCGAAACAAACTGCGTTGCGTCGAGTGGCGACGCCAATTTTCACCTTGTGGCACCGCTACACATGACCCTTAGTTTTTTTGTGTATTTCAGCCTTCATTCCTCTAATGAAAGAAAATTTGATAAGAATTTGTCATCATTAAAATAGTAAATAAAATAACGTCAGAAAGTGTTTTCCCGAATAAAACGATTTGGAGCATAAGCTCTTAAAACATTCCTTTTACCATTTGCATTTTAAACTCTGAAACATAACACACGGGAGATATATTAAATTTCATGAGCATTGCGAAGTGACATTACTTTCATTGTTGGCGCAGCTTTTAAATGAAGAAATTTAAAAATTACGTATTACTTGGAAATAAATAAAGATATTAGAGGAAGGGTGTAGAAGCGTGTGCTGTTTATATACGTTGTAGTAGATTAACAAACGTAAGCAACGCCGGTCTAGGTTTGAAGTTAGATGGATGTCGTTCTCAGTGGTGGTTCGTCAATTCCATTTCACTCCTAACACATTTTGACCATATCCATTCCATATTATTTATGTAGATTAGAAATTATACACTTGAGATACTGAAACATCTAACCTTCGACCTAACTCAGCTTAACTGTTTGCATTTTAGGCTAATGCGGGCTTTTTCCCTAATTTAGATGAGTAAACGATTACGCGATACTTATTAACTTACAGCGTTACAGTTGTATTTAGGGTGTCAGGGCAATTATGTTAAAATAATATATTTTTATTAGATTTAATTATTAATTACGAAAAGCAAGTTGTAGAAAATAATTATTTTAGATTAGTAGTTTAAAGATCGAAAATTGTTTGTTAATTAAATGAGCAATATTTTGTCATTTCTAGAAATGTTAATTTAGTCTACCCTGCATAAATGAGTGTTATTGTTAGTTCGCTTAACTTTGTCCTAAAAGAGCGAGCGCCCGCCGGTATCGAGAATTCTTGTTCGAACTGTCGAAGCGTACGGACCTCTGAAACTTTGAATAAATTGAAGAAGAATATCGACTACGTTTTACTTGGAACCTTCCAGGATGGATGGTTATCAATACCCTGACCTTCATAACGTCACACCTCTTCGTCATACATTTTCTTATTGAAGACGTATTACCATAAGTACGTATTATGAAAATCAGAGAACGGAGTAAAGCGTTTAAATATGGTTAGAGGCTTTTAAATGTTTTACATGAAGAATTGATTAAGCGGTGTTTCATATATCACAGCCACATGTCAAAAAATCTTCACCCTTCATAAATATTAGTTTTGCAAGTGAAAATACATTGCGATCAAATCAGGTGGACCGCATGCTAGTTAGCTACTTCGGATATTACACTTATTTATCTTTTAATTACGTTATAGACATGATGGGTATACGGTCTATATACTAATGTAATTCAATTAATTTAACCTAGTCGAGTCACGTCTATTCAATATGAGTTGTTTATAAGTAATCTAATATTTTTGTGTTAACAGTAACTGCCAATCGGTCTAATTCGAGTTTTGCATTTTTTAGCTAGAAGCTTTAAAAAAATATATTTCTTGTATCGAAAACGTCCAACAAGCTTTGTCATGCTGGCATCTATTACAATGTTCCGCCCATGACCAATTATTTAGCTTTCGGGCTATGTCGGTACGCCTTAGTTTATTTTCGTTTTAAATACGATTGCATCAATCAAATGGACTACAAACTAACGTTTATTGATATTAGAGTTGGCAGTAGGACGCAACATCCCGGACATAATTCAAGCGGCCGCCCGCGACACGCTGACGGGCGCTGCGTCGCGGTGATTTGTGATAATACATTACGCTGATATACCAATATGCAATTGCTGATTAAACTGTACTGAAACGGATTTTGGATTTTACTAAACCATGTTAAGGTTTGTTTCGGAAAGCATGGAGGGCAATAATAAAGAGCTTTAATTCAACTGCGGTTTTCTAAAGCCAACTGTTAATTCATTGGATGCAGGGAGTCTTTTGTCAATTGTAACAGTAAAATAGCTTGGTTATTTATTTAAGCCAGTTCAAATATTTTGCTAAAGTTTAGTGCACATAGTGTATACTTTAGCAGATTGAGATTTATTAAAGTTTAGTTGTTTTTGTTTAAATATTTTTTATTAGTTTTAAGTAGGAAACGAGCGTGCACCTTCTTGTTGGTAAGTTGTTATAGCCGCCCATAATTATCTGTATACCAATTCATATAGAACAGGTATTCTATCTGAAGTCAATCACAGATGCGTTGCCACTCCCGAGGACTAAGATGATCGTCTCGTAAAGCACTGACTCTGTTACTTCTTCTGTATAACAAAACGATTCTGTATAATGACTTTAATACTGTTAAAGTATACTTACTTAATATATATTTTGATTTATGTTATTGTTTCGTTAGTAACAGCTTTGATTAACAGCAGTGATTTACCCATCTATAATCAAGGTTTATCGAGTGTATTGGAAATATCCACCGACGAAGTATATTTGTGGCATCAAACTAAACAGGTCGAATAGGCCGAACTCCACTGATATATTGTTTTGCCCTTTATTGTCGCCACAACTGCCAACTAGCTGCCGCTTTTGTTTACGGGACGGTGGCCAAGAATTTATGGGGTTTATCAACGCGTGTAGATACAGTTATATATTGCTATTGACACCTTGTGTGCGAATCTTAGGAGTCAATTTATTTTGGCTCCGTAGTATTTTGTGGTTCATTGGATTGAATGGTTGCCAGTATCACTGAAGTATAAGCCCCTGTTTGTGGCTCCAACAACCACTCCTACATTAAACTTAAGTTCTTAATTATCCTCTAAAATAGTATTATTTCTCTCTACGTAGGCTTTATTTTCCTATAATAATCTAAGCTACGGCAATTCAGTATTAAGAGAAATTGCTACCGCGCGACTAAGTTTGTGTTATTGTTAGGATTTATTGCCAAGCTTGTAATTGTGCGTAAAATATGTGTAATGTATTTCAGTCAATTGAATCAGGTTTACAGGGTAATGAGTTTCGTATGTTTGCCTCTTATTATTGTTTTACCGGACGAGTTTGATACCGTGTAAATGCCGCTAGAAGGGTTAGATATATGCTCTGGGTGTTTGTAAATCTCTATTCCCAACAATACAGAGAGTCTTAGTGTAAGCTTAGTGTAAGATTATTTTCTGAACGGGGTTATTCCACACATTAACTCCTCGGTGCGCGTGCCCTATCGCATCAGTGGCTACACAGCTCGAGGGCATTTTGTCCTCATTCCCACACTGCTTATGTTGAGCGGTGCTGATAACTTCCGAGAGATGCTAAAGTTACAAATAGGGTTAAGTAATATTAAACATCTTTGGCAATATTTTATGATAGCTTATATTAATAGAAAAATGTTATTACAATTATGATGAATTCTTAAACGATGATTTCAAAATATAAAAATACAAAAATATATTAATCTAATAAAGTTATCAGCATTGTAATATAGTGTCTAATTGTAAGTCTTTTATTGATAAATACGAGTATGTAAGAGCCATACATTTAGAACGCCTTAGCCGGCATATACAATTTTTGGCGCCTTTTTTAAACATCTTATGTAATTAAATTTATTTTAACCCAAAAATTTACTGGATAAAGATCGTTATTATTATTATTATTTGTGTTAATATTCCAATTCTTTTTTAAACTATTATATCCGTCAATATGCTCAGATTTATAACTAAACTATTAAATCATATGTTTATTTTGTAGTTTGATTTCACCAATACACAGCGATTTGCCGCTAACGTCGTATCTTAATGCCAACCTGAATTCAAAAGTTACTCTTTCACTACTCAAGATAGCCATTTCCAATCATACGACGCTCCGTTAGAGTGACTTTGTCATGTAATCACTCTTATCTACGAATATAAAGTTCCTTCATATAATTATACAACATGTCTTACAGGGACTATGTGATGGTTCAATACTTACTTGAACCGGCGAACTTCGTTCCGCCTAAAAGACAAAAATCTAAAATTATTAGTGTATCTCTTCTATATTATACACGTATTTAAGACAAAAATCTTTCTTTTTAATCACTCTATCTATTAAAAAAATCCGTAGCGTAGTTTAACAGATCTAACAGACTTTGTTTTGTACTATGTAGTGATTACAAGTTTTGTTAACATGTCAAGAGGATGTCTGGAGTTGCTGGAAAGCTAGTACCTTAATAAAACATAAATAATAAAATCCGTGTTAACAGCGAAAACCTAGCAAATTGGGTGAGAGAAAAAGTTTTAGAAAACATATTTGATTCGCTTCGTTAGCGGCGGAGTGTCTGCTCCTAACGTTTCGTAACACATTCTCGTGTTATTTGCTCGCAAGTTCGCACATTGAGTCGGCAACTCGTACTTCACTCAGGTAGCTAATGTATCATGATAATATATGTATGTATCACGGCCACGCGTTACCATGTATATTTCACTGTAATACTTATCTGTAATACTGTAATATTTATCACAGCGAACTGTGATATAAAAAAGATACACTTAACTATTTCTATTGCGATAAATAGAGAAAATACGCGTAGACTTTTATTGTGTTTTATATACACTGACCCGGTGAACGTCGTTCCACTTAAAAATCAAAAATCTAAAATTATCAGTTCCTACACTATATTATACATAAATTACACATACAAACCTTCCTCTTGAATCACTCTATCTATTAAAAAAAGTTTCATCAGAATCCGTGGCGTAGTTTTAAAGATCTAAGCACACATAGAGACAGACAGCGGGAAGCGACTTTGTTTATACTATGTAGTGATTGTCAGATTTATGTTATTTTATTCTTACTTTATTAATTTCGTTTTATGTATTCATACTTAAGCACACATGATCGTTTCTTGTTATTGTTGCGTTTTTGTAATATTCTTTAGTATATTACATTTCACAAAAAGCTTAACGGATTTCTTGAACTAGTTTAGATCATTACGTAGGTCTTGATAATTTCAACGTTAGATAGGTGATGTCGGAAAAAATACCTATGTGCTTTAATTACATTTTTGTTTGAAGTAAAACAATATTACCTATTAACACAATGTAATTCACGCGTTATTGTCTCACAGTGAGACTTTTTCTTCACTCAGAGTGAGAGAGTTTATAAACAACATCCCGGCGGCGCCACGCTGGCTCAGCTTGGCACAAACACCATTAAGAACTTTTTAAAGAACTCTCAAGTATGTAAGTGTTGCATTAAAGCAATAATACATACAAACATATTGTCTTAAATCAATATCTTTATTAGTACCTCAGTATAAGTAGATGTGCTATATATGTTTGGAATCAATAGACTCGTAAGATAAAAAAAAATGTTGTATTTTTTACATTATTTTCAAGGCATAGTCAACCGCAATCCCATAGTGTAATATATAGAAACTTAAGTATATTTAAGTGAAAAATAGCAGCATACAAAATGTTGTTCATAAATCTGATAATTAATAAGCACTGAGAACATTTGTTTCCAAATTGCATGAGCGCTTGACGTTTGTAAACCCGCACGTGAATTAGAGATTTTAAGCTCTTTATTACTTTACCAAGTGCACACAGAACTGCACTGTAACACGTTGTAATAAATACTAAAATGGTGTGTCACAGCGATGAGCTAGAATTCCAGCATTAATGATATATCAGCGTAATGTATCGCTCGAAAACAACCGCGTTAACGCACGTCGGGGATAACGCCGTAGAATTATGAACAGGTTGTGATAATTTATTTAATAAACGAAATTTACTGAAATAGTTATAACTTCACGTATTACTTTTGTATACAATATACCGATAAATATACAACGTATGTAAGATGTACATAATTTCCTTACAGATGTGTAAAAGTACCTAACTAACCTATTCTTGCCAAGTGTGGTGTATTATTGCTTATGGATGTGCATTACAATTGTATTGGAAATTATGCACTTTTAAGAGATTTAAGAATCTAGTAGTATCTTAAAGATAATACAAAAGATCTACAGTTCGCGAAGTCATAAATCATAGAAACCCCGCATTCGCGATCCTTGTTACGTACCGAATTAGAAGCGAAACGATCTATCTTGTTACATTTGTGTCAATTACTTTTAAAGTAACGTATTGTTACTACGGTTGTTGTTTTATTTATATTGAATAATCGTTTTATAAGTAGTTAGAGGCATATTCTTACGGAGGGTTGTGATAACTGTGGCTATATAGACAAGGCTGCATAAGAGTAAAATTAAATAAACTGCTATAACAATGAGTGAGTGAGTCACATAAGGCCCATTTGCGTGAAAGCATTTCAATTTAGTACTATACCATTTAAATTTGGTGACAATGATTGTATTCTGATTTAGGTATTTAATAAAATATTTAAGTCATAACAATTTCATGTATAGAGTAAAAAAAAGCCTCTAAACCCTTTAGCTTTCTTCAATAAGTTGCAAATGTCAGTAAAGTAATAGTTGGTAAAACTAGCTAAAACGTGGTAAAACTAACTAGAGAAACTAAAATAGGTGGTGTCAGTAGCGACGCATCTGTGTTTGACCTCAGTTAGAAGAGGGCTTTGAGGTATTATGTTCTGTATGAAGTTGATTACAGATGTCCATGGGCGGCAGGGACTACTTACCATCAGGTGGACTGCATGCTCGTTTGCTTCTTCAATTTTATAAATAAAAGTAAAACAGTAACTTAAAACGTCATGTAAAGTAATATTCCACGTCTCTTAAAATGAGCTCGAGCTGTGAGCATGGATAACATTAAAACTTTTATAAATAAAACGTAAATCTACAATTATGTTAAAACATTCACATTATACTCTCTTATATGTTCTTTTACTTTCTATCCAAAACAGTTTTCTAAACGACAGTTTCATCGCTAAAACTAAGTTTTAACTTGAATTAACTGTGGACAGCGCTGTATTTAAACCAGCTGCACAGAGCTGCGCGCAAGCTCTTAATGTGCTTGGATGTCAGTTGCTAAATTAAATGTTTCGCGTGGATTTTTTGCGGAAACCGTTAGTTCTTAATTCGGTTAAGAAAGTTTGCGGAATTCATGTAGAGAAAATACTCGTTGTAAATATGCAATTCTTGTTTTATAAATTAAGAAGTGCCTAAAATAAGTTTGAAAGAAAATAAGAAGTAAAATTATATGATTTTAAAATACCTACTCACTGTATTTGTCTATATTTAGTATATTTGGGTTATCAAGGTAATGGCTGAACTGTTTCTATATTTTTTCTAGATACTTCAAATAAAATTGTACTGAAAAAAAACAGCAAAAAGTCACTGTCATTAACAATTAAACAAAGAAAACATAACCAAATAAAACTCAGTAAAATGTACACGTGCTAGTACAGAATATACAGTGTTGTTGTTTCACCAGACGACCTCCACGTGAAGGACTAACAAAATTAGATATAAGCTGAAAAATTATATTATGGGTTAAGAGCTCTTGAAAGATTTGATTTTCATGAAAAAATATCATATTAGACGCATCAATCAAGCGTTATATTCTAGTTACCCAATTGCTAAGCCAAGTAAAGAAGAGTAGATTTGTTTTTTACATAAATCTCTATTTATTTTTTGTTAGAAAGTTTCTTTTCGTGTAATGTTGAACTTCAGAGAAGCCTACCAAAGTAAAAAATATTTAAATTAACGTAAAGCTTAATTTGGCCTATTTTGGTATTATTATTTTCCAAAATAAACTTTTGCTAATCGGACACTAAGAAATAATGAGAGCTTTGAGGTATTGTGTTATTTTATCTGATAAGGTGTTAAGTGTTGCATATGGTCTTATTGCTGCTCGCTCGATCACAGAATTACTATCATCAGCGCTCTATTTATGAGTTAGGTCAACGGTATGGGATTTACAGAGATACCTTTGTTTTGCATGCTTATTTCTGCTTTATAACAATCAGTGTTAAGTGCTCTTGTGTGCTTTGAATGTTTTTATCTATATATAAGGAAAAAGGTTTTAATTCACGTTTGTTTTAAATATTGAACCTCCAAAACTACTGGGGATTGAAATGTGATTTTATCGCTGAGTGTCCTTTCAGGACGTAGATGGTAGCTAAGAACGGATTTTCTGATATTACACCCCCAAGGGGGTTAAATTGGGGATGAAAGTCCGTCAGTTTTGATGACAGCATAATGAAACTTAGTATTTAGGTTTGTGGTTTAATATAATAAAATATCTTATTTAGCGTTTTGAAAAATCAACCCTTTAGAGGGTTATGGGGTTGACAGTTTTTTGGAAGACAGACAATTTTGATGCAAGGTCAATGAAGTTTAGTTTCGTGGTTTCATGTACGAAAGAGGTTATCATTTTTGGATAACCAGCTCCTATCGAATCGATCGATATTTTTTTTGTAATATTTATTTTCATTTAAGGTTTTTTTATTTTCCGTTATAATAGTAATATAAAAGTATTATTATGTATGTTTATACTTACTATATTATATTTGATACCAGTATTGTTATGATAGTTAAATAAAATCATCCCTCTCCCTTTTTTCTCTGACTTTCTATTGGCAGCAGCGTCTATCTGAATTGCATCAATTCCCACTGATGTCACCAACATTAATGCCACGGAGGACATGAAAGTTTGCGGAATTCATGTAGAGAAAATACTCGAGTGGATCACAAAGGTATACTGGAGAGATAGAATATTTTTTAGTGTGCGTGGACGAAGTCGGCGGATTATGCAAATAATATATATAGGTAATACAAATATACAATAATATTACTTTTATATAGCATCAATAATATTGTAATTAAAAATAATACTAATGATTTTAACTGCAATACATAGTTATGGATTATAATTTAATTTAATTTTCATTATAATTATAAATATTGCAAATTATTGCTAGAAAATACTAATCCATATACATACAGATGTGCGAAAAATTCGTAGCTGTCTCTACGAACGTGCTACGAAGTCTACGAAGCATGATACAATTTTAAAGAGACGTTGCTAAATATATGTAACCACTTTTCTCATTTGGTCTTAATAAGCTATTGCATAGCATTTATCGCGTGCTTTGAGCGCGGCGACCGAATCAAGAAATTCCGTAACGAAAAAATCCTAACACCCCCCACTCCCCCTACCATGTAGCGCGGCCGAGCGTTCGCTTAACGTGTATGTATATGGTAAGACAGTACGAAGCTCGCACGGATACGAGTTGCTTGTAAATCGTACGAATATGTAAGCAGCTGTTTGTGAGAAAGTATATAGCACAAAAGGAAAAAAAACTTGAATTATTATCGAAGAAAGAAATATCTGCATAAATAAATAAATAATTGCAATTGCATGAGTTGATAAAAAATGCTATGCAATAGCTTTACCGCGGCAGTCCCCGAGTGCCACACGTTTTTTCCTACTCTTATTGTCCTTTAAGCATATTAAGTATAGAGACTTGAAAATTATCTTAAATAGTGCGAATTTGAACTAAATTAAAAGTAAAAATTGTAAGATTTTTACTACTGAAGTTTCCGCTTTACTGAGTACATGTTGTGAAGTTTTATAGATACAAACTATGACCTGTTTGTTAGTAGGTACTTCAAAATACATATTTTTAGTTTATAATGTTTATTTAAATTGCATAAACATGATAATACGCACAGCAATTATAATTACAATGCATTGTAAATTGTTAAAAGTTCTGTTTTTGTTTTTTTTTTGTTATTTTTATTTATTATATTATATTATTTTTATTTAGATATAATATATGTATAATTATTCACTAGTATTTATTAAATAGCACTTCCATCCATCCATCCATCCATTCATTAGCCCTTTGAGGTCCTTACCTTAAAAACGCCACTCCAACCGGTCCTGTGCCTTCATTTCAATAGCACTTCCATTATATATTTATTGCGAATCTATAACCATTTTTTATGAAGTAAAATATTTAATACTTTACATACAATCTATTGGGAAGGGTAAGCACGAAATACGGAGGCAGCCCTTAACTTGTGAGTGATCTCGAGCGCTATTCAGCGGCTACACACCTTGAAACATGTTGCTCGTCGTGAAAGAGACGCCGGATACTTTACTTTTTGAAAATTGCTTTGTACTGTATATTATAAAGATCAAAATAAGACGAAAATTGTAAGTTTAGCACCATTATACCTACATTTTTGATTAAATGACGTATTTGCGGGTATCCATCCATCCATCAGCCTTTGAAAGGAATTACACAATTTTATTAAGTGTATATGATGTTCTTCATTATCTATGTTTTATTTACGAAAACAGGAAAAGTACGACAAAAGTCTAATGTCAAAATTGAGCGCTCATTTCAAGTAGTAAAATGTTATTGCTTTTTACTTAAAGCGTTGTAAATACAACTTTAAATCATTGACGTAAGGTTGTATTGCTAAAATATATGGTCGTTATGACCATCTATAAATAACTACGTAAATTTGACGACAGTTTTAGGTGTCATTTTTGTTCGAGACTTTGTATCTAGTGTATTTCTATATCGATGTTTGTATCACAATTACTTATCATATAAAACGGGATGTTGTATATGTATTTTCGAAGGCAAAAGGCCTTACGATCAATAACGGGTAACACGAGATCCCAGTGAAAGTCCATTCATTAGTTATGCCTCACGCCTACGTCCGAGCCTTGGAAACACAAAGTCTTACATATAGTATAACACTGTACTGTCACAAAGTAGGACAGCTCTGCGCCCATTCTGCTAACACAATAACACATGACTTGACAACTATCAAGATGGTTGTTTGGTGTTTCTGCTACAATAATACAGCAAATATGTTTTGTGTGCAGTCTTGATATATTGGAAAATCTTTTTCACCATTTTCGGAAAATTAAGGCCTAAGAGGGTAAAATAGTGGTTAAAAGTATTTTCGAAACTCCTCTCAATTTAATGCAAGCCCTATTAAAGTTAGTACTTGGCTTTGGGATTCATTATATTGAGGTCTGTTGACAAAACTAGGAGGAAGGAATGTCCAACAGTGGACTTTAAAAGTCTAATAGATGGATTCTGGTCTGCTAGTTTTAGTATAAAAAATAAAGAAAGACAGTTGTATCCTTGTGTTTGACGACCCGCGTGGCCGAACGGTTACCATACCGGTCTGATGCGCAATGGGTTTCCGGGTTCGATTCCCGGCTAGACAGGTATCTGAATGATGAGTTTATATTCCTGTTCTGGGTCTGGGTGTTTGTGTATTCGCCTTTGTGTGTGTCCATGGTACCCACGATACAGGAGAAAATTCTAGTGTGGGGCTATGATTGTAGAAAGCGTGTATCTTCTATCTACTTGCTATTTACTCTTACAAAAGATATGCCAAGTACAAAGGCTTGTGGTTATCCTTCTGCGTTGTTGGCGCTTCAACAAATTTATCACGGTCCTTTGAAGGGTGTTCGAATTGAGATCGGGGTTTCTCAGGAAATCATGTTTCGGGAAACAAACAAACGAGGGCAAATTTTTTGAACAAAAAATATATAAATGTGGCTGTAATAAATAGCAGGTTAGACGGCCGCTGAACTTTTACCGGGTGATTGTCTAATAATAAGTAACGAAATAGAAACAACTTGCATTCTTTTATTTTAATTAAATACAAACTCCTCAGGAATCTGTAATCGACTTCCGATAGAGCTCACGTTCTATCATCACCTGTTATTATCAGGTGCCGCTTGTGTGCTCGTTTGCTACTTAAGTCTAATATTCCACCAATTGGCCAGCGCGGGACATGGTTCTTTTGCCTAAAGTGGTCGACTCTCGACCATTCTTCTTCATCGGTTATCGGTCCTTCGAGCGGAGTGGTCGCTGCCACTTCAGCTTGCTAATTTTGAGAGCTATGTCGGTAATTGTCTTAATAATTAATGATGGCTGGGCGGTGTAGTATAAGGGTAGCATTTATAATTATTAAGTATGTCAAAAACTTAGGTCAATATTTAATAAACTAATAATACCCCGTAATAATACTATAATATAATAATAAAAAAGAATGTTTATTTTAGTTTTTAAGCGGCCCGCTTACAAGAAGTCCCTCGTACATTTTATACAAAGGGTAAAGGCAAGATACCTACATATTTTCGGGTAACATGTAACCCTATAAAATTATCTCGCATCGTATGTACCATATCTTTTCAGACGTTTCTAAGATTGGCTCGCTCGGTTAAATAGTTGTCCGTAGTATTTTTATTCATTTTAGATATATATAAGCTTCGGTCTTTTTAGAAAATGGTAGATATTTAAATGTCTAGATTAATTGTTAGATTTGACTTTTTGTACATATCCCATCTCAAGTGTATTTTAGTATAATTTAAGAATTACTCAGTAAATAATAAATTAGTAGTATCTACTTTATATTCGAAGCCACCGCGAATACGATAGACCCTTACAAATAATTAGGCTGAATCCGTGATTTTATATTCAATACGATTTTGTCTGAGATGTATAAATTGACATTGATTGAAGGTTGTTTTTTATGAGCAGAATATCGAAGAAAATGGACTTTTATATATTCTCGTTCTCGCAAAAATGTTTTACGTGAAATTTTTGACAAGATGCGAAATATATATAATATAACAACTTAACTTTAATATAATATAACAACGCGTAATTATTGGGTGATTTTAAGATTAAAATTATTACAGATGCTATAAGAATTGGGTAAGTAAGAATCCATGCAGATTAATTTAAATAATATTAAAATAATTAGCCGTTACCTACTTATTAACGTTAATAAAATTCTGCCTTCTATATGTTATTTTGTTACGAGTTTTGTTAATTGCAATTGTAATTTAAAACTAAGAAGGTATATATATATATGTATAATTTGACTCTAATTGAATCATGTAAAAATATTCAATTGATCTTTCTACAATACCTATAGACTGGGTAATAACCTCGCGAGCAAGTCATCCCTGGAAACCATTCGCAGCGTTCAGTGAACGAAGTCAAATGATTACGAGATCGAAGTAAAGCATTTACGATGTCGTTAGGGAGCTAAGTAGCCGTTAGGTGGATAATAGGAATTGGGAGTTCCATTACTGGAACATATTAAACCGCACTTAGGACGGTAGCAATTTAAGTGAATAAAAATAAAATCTAAAGTTCGATAAGAATTTACGCCAAAAAGATCGGTTTAAAATATTTCTTGGTGCGAGCGTTATGATCATATTTGAAGAAAGACTAAAACTGAGATATAAATATGTATCGTACTTAGTATGAAACCAACCCCCGGCAAGGTAACAATTATGTTAACATTAAATAAAATTGTAAACTCTGTCCCCGGGCTAATTCAGTGGTAAAGTTAATACTAATTTTTTTTTTATCTGAGTTAAGTAGCAAACGAGCAGGTAATGGTGGTAAGTGGTCACTGCCGCCCATGGACATCTGTAATCAACTTTATACAGAACATGAGTTCCATCTGAAGTCAATCACAGATGCGTTGCTACTCCCGAGGACTATGATGGTCGCCTCATATAATAGTGTGCCGGCAACCACACCCATAATAATAAGTGCACAGTATGTGCCTGGGATATTCAAGATAGAAATAGTCCAGCAGTGAGACACACAAGAGTTAGATCACATTTTAATATTAAAGTAACCTGATTGTGTCATTATTGCTGAAAAGTGATCCGAGTGTGGTTCAGCTAGAAAAGTACCACCGGCCGGCTTATTTACATATGAGGTAATTTTAGTCCTTAGGAGCAGCAACGCATCTGTATCGACTTCATGTAGAACCCCTAATCTTTTTGGATTTGGTGAAGACTTTTATAGAAAGCAGTGATCTTAGCCATCAGATGTAATTCATGCATGTTTGCGACTTCGAATTTTAAAAAAATGGATATCCATTCGCTTGTTTGCCTTTTTAACTATTAAAACAATCCGAATGTTTACTTATTTCGGTTATATAAATGTTTTACACATTGGCGGTCCAATCAATTTAGGTGCCATCGCGTCCATTTTATATATATTTGTTTGTGAGTTGCGAATGACAAATGGACCGCTGGAGTGGTCGTTGCGCGGCTGGAGCGGGGCCAGTGGGCAGTGCGGCCGCAGCGGCTTTGTTCCTCCGTGACACACGGAATGTATGGTGACGGATCACGTGTGGGTGTTGACACGACGACTGATATATTGCCTACTGGCTTTTGAAATATTTGCCTTTTGTGCACTAACGCTATTCGCTGGATACATATTGACAGCGCTGTTTTTAGAATCTAAAAATTTTAAATGAAGTGATGACTTTGAAGCTTCGGAATTTCACATAGTATAATGATATTTGCTGGCATTTAAAATAATTTAAAATTTTAAAATAATTAGGTTCTTCTCTTTTCTTGTATAAATAATTTGATATAATACTCTTTTTAATATAAAACTAACTCATTCTGAGAAAAACCCCAGGCAGCAGTGGGACAATAATGGGTTGACGAGAGATTAAAATTCAGCGCCATGTGTTTACTGTGAAGTTTAACCGAGTGCAGTGAAGCTTGCAGCCGCTGCAGCGCCCGGGTTTAGACTCGCGACAAGAATTGTAAGTATCTCAAAACAATTCTGGTTACATTGTGTTGGACGAAAGCTAAGAGTATAAATATAAACAAAGTGCCCTTTATTGAGTTAATAAGTCAGCTTATTTAATATTAAAAAATCAATACTTTAAATTCTTTTTAATTTTGCTTCTTCAATAACGTCCCAACACATAATAATTATGCAGCGCGCAGTTGAAATGCAGTTAAACAGCATTGAAGCAAAACCCAGTTTGAAGCTATTGATAAAAAAATACCTACATAGAAGGCATTCTAACTTAGATCTTAGGGAAAGTGTGGCACCTGTGGCCAATATCATGTTCATACTCTAAGAGGAACTAATATTTCTCATGGGAAACTATCGTTCACCCTTGCAACTTTGAGTAGTTAGTAGTTATTTCCTGAATAGTATCACATCCTCTCTTTCTGACTACTATTCCTTTTAGTTTTCTGACTGATAGTAATTGAAGAATAAGATGGATTATTGCAAATGTCGAAACCAGAATTAATTTAATAGAGGCTCCTTTCCTTTACTACTACTGCTTGAATATTTTATAGGAAATGGGCACTTAATTGAATAAATTACCATGATCTTACATAATTTTTAAACTACTGGGCAGTGTCGTAGTACAGTTATGTTGTAATATTTCTGTCCGGTCCCGCAGTCCCGCGCGGTTATTTCTCGCGAGCACGTGATGATTACCCGGTTTTCCCGTTATTTTGTTACGCGTCACGTGGATTCTCTTTAATCATTTCGGCCTTAATAAGCCTGGAGGTCTCTTGTTATGTACGTAACTACACAATATATGATGTTACCGTACAATTACCCGAAGGGATAAAGTGCTCGTACATTGCCTCTTGTATTTCAAAATTACTTAGTTCTTATACTTACTGTACATGTTAACTAAATAATCAACTCGTATATTAACTAAAGAGTCTATAATGCATACAATTAAAGAGTTCGAAATATGTTGATTTCTGGTTAACACTAAACACTATTTAACATTAAAAAAATATCATACATTAGAAAGTTGCTTTTAAAACAAAAGTGACAATTACAATATAATCGAAGTTCGATCCTCTTTAAAATATTGAAACAAACGCAGGGAGAAGTTATTTATTTCCAAAAAGGTACATGGTTTTAAAAGTATATAGTTTGCCAAACTGCCACAGTTTGTTTAACTGTATACAAGTTAATACATGGCAAAGTATTATACTTGTACTTTGTCATGTATTATACTTGTACACAGTTAAACAAAGTAGCAGTAAACAGTAGTACGCGTGACCGGAAGAGCAGTACGCAAAGCTTGTGGGCTCCTCTCCGACACGCTGCGGGCGCCTTGTTGCCGAACATGCTTCTTGAATTAGTAACTAGTTGGATGCACACTTGCTTACGTTAAGCATGAGGTGAGCTATGTAATAGTGCAGCTCTCGGAGTTTGAAAGATAAAGCACGGGACGTGTACGATATACTTTACTTGAGGATGGTTATAGATTTTTCATCAATTTAAAAATATTACTTTAACTAGTTTAAAAATATATTATTATAACGATAATTTGAGAACAATTACCTAACGCAAAATCGAGTTATCGAGTACTTCCTTTAATTTGAATCGTGCAGTCGAAGAACAAAGAAATATTTCTTCACAGTATTAGTGGTGTTTTAAATGAAAACTGGAGCGCAATCCTCGAGAACCTGTGGCTTTTCTTTCGATGTTATATGGCGGGTGCAATTACAAATAACTAACCATTTAACGCTGAGTGTTATTTTTATTCGCAGCTCGATTTAACACGTTCGTGCGACTGAAGCGGCGGCGTGTAGTGCTGAATGGTTTTCAGATACTTGAGAAATGAAATTGAATTGTTCAATGTAGCGAAATGTCGTTTGAGGTCGCTTTTTCTACTTCCTTTCGTCGTATACTGTAATGGATTCGGAATGAGTGCAATGTTAATGATGCCAGAGTCTATGGCTGTTGTATTTTTTCTCGGATTCGCTTACACTAAAATGATTTTTTGAAGTATGTTATCAATTATTTTAACGCTTAAGGGAACGTATCTTGGGAAATATATATTTAAGTTTTTAAAATAATATTGTATCCATTAAACTACTCTTCACCAGTATATAACTTTTATATACAACTTTTTCAGAATTTTCAACATCTGGCCTGGGAATATCTACTTACTCTACTCTAAAGTCTATAAATTTATGAGCAGGAAAATTTGCATCATCTCTGTCACTTTAAAGGTACCTTAATTCGGATGTCAACAAAGTTGTTTGCGAGGCGATAAAAGCCACTTTTAAAAAGAAAACCACTCAACGGCTCTTAGATTCAATACCGATGAGCAGCGAATAAGTAACTCAATAAGCGCCGAGAGTGCTTCATTCAAACGACAAATTTAATGAACACTGAAAAACAATACGAAGCAAATATACCTTTAGTTCAGTGAAAAAACTTCCACTATAGTAACTTTGTCCGATGTTACTCGTATTCCTCTTTGTTCTTTATTTCCATTATCCTCTGGAATAGAAAAAATCAATTTAATGGACACTTAGAAGACAATTTTAAGTGTTTTAGTGATCTATGTGCCGCTGTAGTCGAGAAACGTTATAAGATGTTCTTACTTTTTTTATTAGATTGAAGTAGCAAACGAGCATGCAGTCCACCTGATGGTAAATGCTCACTGCCGCCCATGGTCATCTGTAAGCAACTTCATATAGAACATGGGTTTTATCTGAAGTCAATCACAGATGCGTCGCTACTCCCGAGGACTAAGATGGTCGCCTTATGTAAAAGTGTGGAAGCAACCACACCCTTCCATCGAAATGCAAAAACTGCTTCACGCTAGAAATACGTGTGGCGGTGGTACTTCCTCGGGCGAACTACACTGGTTCTACCACCTTCAAACTACTCACAATTTTTTTTTTATAGATTACATTGGAATTCAGAGGTATGATAGTAGCAGTTATTGTACTGTTTTTGTACATACATATTGCTATTACAATATTTAAATGTATAATGTATTATCTTTAAAGTGGCTCAATTACTTTCTTAATTTACTGACTTTACATTTTTAGCTTTAATAAGTTAAGATTTATGGTTATTTATTTTAAAAAATCATTTAACATTTTCTAACCTTGATAATGTAATTGTTGTGACAGATATTTAATTTAGTGCCATCTAAGTTTGTTTCGGAACATACTACATCTCATTAATCAATTCCGTCAGAGTGTGATAGTGCTTTACATTTATTCTTGCAATAAACCGTAAGATTTCTTTATTATAACCAAGAAGATAAAACATCAATCTCGGCGCGAACACACCGACACCTTAAATTCTATTTCGACGTTAAACCTCCGAAATACGAAATTCCAAATTAACATTTGAATTGGTTCAACGAGCGCTTCAAATTTAGCGGATTTTTGAAAAAACATTTGTTTCGTGACCGTAAAATGTAAAGCAAAATCTATAGACCATTGTCGATGCTCTCATCTCGCCTATTGATTGGCCACAACGATGACGGATGACAGAAACCTGCATCTGTCAAGCACGGACGTCATCACTTGGGACGTATCCTCTTCGAACAACAACTGACCACCCAACGGACGCGCGCGCTGCTAATCAAAACAAATTTCGAATATCTCTATACATGACTAAATCATTCATATATTAGGCATTTCTTTAAACGTGGGTGAAACCGCGGAAATTGTTAGTAAATAATATGACAGATCAAGTCAAGCCAGATGCTGAAGGGAAGTAATGTATAGAGAGAAAATTAAGAATGAAAGAATGAACAACATTTGTTACATATTGTTGATTGTGTGTGACACATGACTTAACACAGACGGACTGCTTCCAAAGTGGCGACGGCATACCGGTTTTCAATAAAAAAAAGTACCAATGTTAGCGCACACATTTAAATACTCAATATCACAGTTTTTTAATTGAAGCAGTTCAATAGTGGTAGCCTAGTGGTACAATGCAATATAGTACCTACAATGATCCCATTATGATCAATTGACAACTGTGATGAATCTTAATGAAATTTTAGGTGGGTAGATAGGTGATAGAACAATGTCATGACCGAGAGTTACCACTGTCACATCTATTTCTAGCGTGAAACGGTTCTTACGTTTCGGCAGAAGGGTGCGGTTGCCAGGTCACTTTTGTATGAGGCGACCATCTTAGTCTTCTGGAATAGCAACGCAACCGTGATTGATTTTAGAACTCTTGTTCTATATGTAGTTGGTTATTTCAATCTTATAAAATATTGGAGGACTTATTGAGATCAATAACATGAGATGCTTGTATTTGCGGACTAATTGAAAAATTGTCGCGAGTGTGTAAGGGAAGCCGTTCTGAAAGGGTTGTTGATAAAATTACTACACAATTATGTTTAGAGAAATTGGCAATATTACGTGCTTGAGTGCCGAGTACAGTATGAGTTATATATTAATTTAATCATGCGTATAAGAATATAATTTGAGCACAAGCAAATGATATTATGTACAGCTTTTGTTTATAATACAGAAAGTATAAGCATGCAGCTCACCTCCTGGTATGTTTTCGCTATTACTCATGGACATTTGTAATCCAATCCAGACAGGATCAGAGCTACTTGAGGTCGGCACCAGGTGCCTAGCCTACTCTGAGGAGTAAGTTGGAATTTGTCCCATTAGTCTTTTTCTGCGCTTTTCAAAATAGAACATAAAAGCGGTAACTATGCTAAATAATAAACAGAAATACGAGTATAGTGAATATTTGTATTATATTTCATTGTATTGGATATTGTAGATAGAGTATTTTACCGGTATGTTTTGATGAGTCGCCGAATATTAAAGTCAACATTTACGGCACATTAATGTACAAATAATATTGTTTTATTCAACCGTAAAGTCGTGAAACTGCTTTAATGGCTTTGTGCTGAACAATATATATTACTAGCTCCTATCCACGGCTTCGCCCGCACGGCAAAGGGAATTAACATTAGCATTTAATAGCGTGATTCAGAACTTGCAAATGAATTTTACTAACGCAATCTATTAATAACGTCTGGAACTATTAAATATGTATCAACTAATAAAACATCGATATTCTCATAGAAATGAGAGAGCACGGTAAAAAGTCACCTACGTCACTCTTCGCCCTCTTAAGTATTTTTCAGCATATAAATCATATCATATAATAGCTATGTGGCGACGTGAAAGAGGAACAAACAAACACATATTCACATTTATAATATTAGTATGGATTGCATCGAACAAATAGGTTACAACAACTCAGGCTACTCGCACTAGTGATCGTCAAGTATAAAGCAATTTTTATTCAATCGGTGATAATATTAATACGGTATAATTAGAACGGCATACAAAAATAGTGTAATAGGTAATAGCCAGAGCCTAATGTTTCACTATCAAGCAACTTTCTACTGTGAACTGTATACTTGAACTAAGCTTAAAATGTGTATCAATTGAATTGAATATATTTTATGAATTTCTCTTTGGAATTTCAGAATCGCATCTTACCACTGATAAATATGCCAAGTGCTTCTTATGTAAATAAACTAAGTAGATAGGTTCGGGTAATCAGATGATAAGAGGGTCTGCAAACACGTAATGGAGTCAGGAGTTCGGCCTGACCCTGCGGATGGGTACTCTGACACATAGTACGAATTTAAATATTGTCGATTGAATTTAAATTGGGGTAACTCCACGCTGTTTCCATTCACGATACCGAAGTCGTTAACCCTAAGGACAATATTATTATTTTTGGTTATAATAACTATAATATTTTAGACGCGCTGCTTTATACTTGTTATCAGTGAGTATTAATACCGAGTGCCTTATTTAAAGTTAGTCATTAGAGTATTAAAATGTTTATGTTTGACGCCTATAATATTCAAATAATATACATAGATGTCTAGGTGCACAGCAGCACTACTTTGTACTACTGTAGATATCATAATGCGTTCAGGGACTACCTTTTATTACAAGATTTATTATTAATACTAATAAATAATAAATTTTCGGCACTAGCCTACTACTTACTTACTTACTTACTTACTACTTACTAAGTGTGGCTAGTGTGTCATATGTGTATATGTGTACATACTCGTACATATTGAACTGATAATAATGTATTCGACTTCAGAATTCTTTGCCATAACGTACCGTTATACGCAGTAGTTCGCTAATCAAATACGTTTGTTTAAGAATTTTTTTTCTATGCTAGTTATCCTCCACGACCATGTGTGCGTTATACGCACGGCAATAAATCAGATAACACTAACTAGACTCCGGACGCCGCTCTGTCAGCCAGAAATATTGGCGGCTCTCAGCGCGCACACCTTTTTCCAGGATACATACTCACATATAAAATAGTGTATTCTGGCGGATTTTTTTTAACTGTATTGCTTTGTATCAGGGATTTGTAGGTAACTAACACATATCTATGCAAATTATTAAGTTTGTCATTATAACCAGTTACAGTTTCTACATTGAAACTCTAATGGGTTCATTCCTCTGATAGAAAATCTTTAAACACCTTAAACATTGACGTTAATGCTATAGTTTACAGTTTAGATTATGCCCAGTCTAACAACTTTATAAGTTTTCATATAGCAATACAAGTTGCGATCAAAGCCGCAAAACAAATTATTATTCCCAGTAATAGAGGTGATCAATACTATTTGTTATAACTTAAAATAATATATCTAAAGGAATTCTAGATATAGGTATTCTAGAAGAAAAAATATAAACGTTGGAACAAATAATGTTATAAGCTAAACGAATTAAAACAGTAGGTACGTGCCGTTACAGAGGCTGACGGGAACAAAAATCGCGAATTCGCGTCGCGACGCAGCGCGCGGCCCGCCGAGCTGCTGCAGGGAGTTTAATGTTAATACGAAAATATATAGTTTTCATAGAAAGAATTGGCTAAAAAAAGTTGGTAATGGTCATTATTTAAACAAGCTCTTAATCCTAACACCATTGAAAGTGCAATTATCCGTACTGCCCGGCTATATTATGTAAGAGCATCCCGTATAATATTCAAAGCTTCTAAGCGCACGATATTAAGATTCTTGAAACCCACATTACTAAGAATTTGAACTCTACTGAAAATCACAAAATTTGCCTAAATATATTTGACTTCAAAAATTAACTTAAACGTTTAATAAAAATAAACTATCATTCCAGTATGAAACAGAAATAAAAACAGCGGATGTCAACATGGTGGCGCGGAAAACGCGCAGGAATTTACAATTAAACTTTTACAGTTCACCGCGGGAAACGCCGATTGCGAGAAACGAAACCTTTGTCCTGCAATACACAAACGCTGCAGTAAATGCGCGTCGCATGTTTATTTTAACTGCAGAACTTTTTCATTCGATACTTCTGGTGCATTTTTTGATTCGATGGCGTACCTTCTTTGCTTGTGTATATTTTGTTCGTAGTTGCTATTAATCTTATGTTCTTCAACAATAATTAAAAAAGAAACCCCTTATCAATGATCATCACCATCAATTTTATGTCCATCCATCCATCCATCCATCAGCCCTTTGATGTCCACTGCTGGACATAGGCCTCCCCTAAATAGCGCCACTCCAACCGGTCCTGTGCCCTCTGAATCCAACGGTTTCCCGCTGTCTTCTTCAGGTCATCGGTCCACCTGGTAGGGAGGCGACCTGTACTCCTTTTGCCTAAACGTGGTCGCCACTCGATGACCTTTCTTCCCCATCGGTTATCGGTCCTTCGAGCGATATGGCCGGCCCACTGCCACTTCAGCTTGCTGATTTTGAGAGCTATGTCGGTAACCTTCGTTCGTCTACGGATTTCATCGTTACGAATCATGTCTCGTAGCGAAATTCCGAGCATAGCCCTCTCCATAGCACGCTGAGTGACTCTGAGCCTTCGAATGAGGCCTTTAGTGAAGGACCACGTTTCGGCGCCATAGGTCATCACTGGCAACACACATTGCTCGAACAATTTCGACTTCAGGCACTGAGGAATTGTGGACGAAAAGATACTACGAAATTTCCCGAACGCAGCCCAGCCGAGTTGGATTCTTCGAGTGACCTCCCTCTCAAAGTTGGACTTACCCATCCGGATCGTTTGTCCCAGGTAAATGTACTCGTCGACAACTTCGAGAGGAGTGCCGTCAACAACTACCGGTACGGGTGTGACATGGACATTAGACATGATTTTCGTCTTGTCCATGTTCATCTTAAGACCCACCCGTTGTGAGGCACTGTTGAGGTCGCCTAGCATTGTGCTGAGGTCCGTCAGCGAACCTGCCAAGATGACTATATCGTCGGCAAATCGAAGGTGTGTGACGTGTTCGCCATTGACGTTGATGCCAAGACCTTTCCACTCCATCAGCTTGAACACATCTTCCAACGCAGCGGTGAACAGTTTCGGCGATATGACATCGCCTTGCCTGACTCCCCGCTGCAATTGGATGGGGTTCGTGCTTTGGTCATGTACTCGGACTGACATGGTGGCGGCTGTGTATACACACTTCAACACCTCGATGTACCTATAGTCGATCTGGCATCGCTGAAGGGACTCCAGCACCGCCCAGTGCTCGATAGAATCGAAGGCTTTCTCATAGTCCACATAAGCAACACATAACGGCAGATTATACTCCTCGGTCTTCTGTATAATCTGCCGAAGCGTGTGTATGTGGTCCATGGTGCTGTAGCCTTTTCGGAATCCGGCTTGTTCGGGAGGCTGGAAGTCGTCAAGCCTGCGTGCAATACGGTTAGTGAGGACTCTCGAAAACAACTTATACACGTGGCTCAGAAGCGCAATGGGCCTGTAGTTCTTCAGGAGGGTTTTATCGCCCTTTTTGAAGAACAGCACCACTACGCTTCTGCTCCACGCTTCCGGGGTTGTCCCGCTAGTAATGACGGAATCGAACAACTTTTGGAGCGCCACTAGTACGGGTTTACCGCCAGCTTTTAGCAGCTCTGTTGTGATTCCGTCATCCCCCGGTGCCTTGTGGTTTTTCAGCTGTTTGAGAGCCTCTCTAATCTCGTACAGGCTGACGTCCGGGAGGTCCTCAGTATAGTGTCGGGTCAGTTTGGCACGTTTGTCGTCCGCCTTGTTACGGGCGGGAGCTCGTGCGGAAGCATACAACTGTCCGTAGTATTTCTCAATTTCTCTCAGAACATCGGGCTGAGACGAAACTACGGTGCCCGATTCGGTCTTCAACCACGTCAGCAGGCTCTGCCCAATGCACAGATCCCTGGCGAATACTCTTGAGCCCCGGTTTCGCTCAATAGCGTCTTTTACGCGTCGGGTGTTGTGAGCACGCCAATCGCGTCGCCTACTCTGAGAGATCTGTTTATTGAGCAGTCTGTATCTCGACATTGAGGTTGGAGGCTGCACACATAGTTCTCGCCTCTCCCTCATAAGACCGAGAGTATGCTCTGAGAGAACCCGAGAGCCACCACTGGAGTGGGTCTTAAAATACTTAGACCCCACGTCGTGGACAGTTGTTACTACCTTGGTGTTAATTTCGTCCACAGAAACGCAAGAATCGAGACACGCGAAACGGTTTCGGAGCTTTAGCTGGAACTCTTCGGAGCCCTGGATTTGGACAGGTGTTGGTCGGAGCGTAGACTTCATCAGGCGTGACCGTTCCAGCTTAACATTGATATTTAATGTGCCTCTTACCATCCGGTGATCACTTCCGGTTTTCACCCTGTTGATCACAGAGACATCATTAAATATGTGCCGTTTGTCTGCCAAAATGAAGTCTATCTCGTTCTTAGTGGAACCATCAGGACTTATCCAAGTCCACTTTCGCTGTGCCTTCTTCTTGAAGAAAGAGTTCATCATAAAGAATTCTTCCCTCTCCAAGAAGTTGGCAAGCAAGTGACCTCGGTGGTTACGTTGTCCAATTCCAAAGGGCCCCACCCTCCGTTCGTCACCATTTCGCACGCCTAGTCTTGCATTAAAATCCCCCATGACAACGGTAAAATGGGTTTTTGAGGTATGTATGGCTCTACTTATGTCCTCATACATGACCTAAACCTCATCGTCTGGGTGTGTCGAAGTCGGCGCATATACCTGTATGACCTTCAGCGAATATCGTTTAGATATTCTGAGTATAAGGTACGCTACCCTTGACGACACACTGTCGACTGTTACAACGTTGTTCACGAGGGACTTGTGGACGAGGAACCCGACACCACCCTGGGACAGGTGATCGCCCTCCCGGTGATAGAGCAAGTTTCCAGATTTGAGGATTATCGTGTCCTCCCCCTGTCTTCGGACTTCAGACTTCGAATTTTATGTACATGTACATATACATGAGTTTCTTTGCTCTAAGATAGTAAACAAGACGCTGTATAGTTGGAATTTTTGTTTCAAATTGCTTTTATTGTAAGTCGTGTGATATGTTGCTCTCAGAAGCTGAAATGTTCAAATTCAAAGACCCTTCTCGAAAGCTTAACTCTAAGAGCCATAAAACCTTAGTTTCAAGCATCATCCACTCTACGCTACTAGCGTCAGCGTCGGACATGAAAAACTAATATGAGTTCGGTTATATAAGACCAGGAAATGTCGTTGCAAATAGTACCGCCTAAAAAATTAACTAACATTAGAACGAATGTTTTGTGGTAACTTTTGAAATAAGACTAGAAAGATTTATTACTCATTTTGATATTTTTATACATTTTAAAGAATAAAACCTTCCAAATAATCAATTTCATGTCTCGGAAATATTTAATCTTTAAACAACTAAGGAAACAAAGCGTTCATCAGCGGAGTTCTATAAAAGAACTTTACAAAATTTACATTTCGTTACAATTCTCGGAATGACGAAAATAATAGAAGATATTCATCTTCCGTCCACTTTTTGTGTTTCATTAGCTTAAGTGCCCAATAAGAACAAAAAATCGGACGTTAGGCGTCAGTAAAAACGGCGTTGATCTGTGACCCAATTAATTTGCTCCAATTTCTTGCTTAGAAAATTATAAAACTGAATATATTTGTGTATATTAAAATATTATACATGCAATAGTTGATTACAAACTAGCATAATAATTAGCCAATTTCAAGTAGAACTCGCATACCGTGAATTCCGTAAACTTTAAATACATATGTTTACGATTAATATTTGTTATTAAAACAGCTATAGACCGGGGAAGTACCACCACCACACCTATTTCTAGCGTGAAGCACTTCTTGCGTTTCGTTGGAAGGGTGTGGTTGCCGGCATACTTTCACATCAGGCGCCCATCACAGTCCTCGGGAGTAGCAACGCATCTGTGATTGACTTCAGATGGAACCCAGATCTGTATGAAGTTGATTACAGATGCCCATGGGCGGCAGTGACCACTTACCATCAGGTGGACATGCAGTCCACCTCGTTTGCTTCTTTAGTCAAATAAAAAAAACATGCATTGTGATTAGCTGTATGTACTTAAATACGGTTTTATTGATAAAATGGAAAACACCGCACAATACCGGTTTTTGTTTATTATTACTTTTAATCTATATAAAACAATTGGGCAGATGGGCTGCCTAATTGTAATCGTGTTGTAGTCACCGTCACTTATTAATTTTTTTTAAATTTATTTCTTTAACATTTGAAACACCAGCTCCAGCTTTAATTCTTTTTATTAATAAAGTTTCTGTAGTGGCTACAATAATATTTCCATCTATTATGTTTAAAGACATAGAGTCCTGTGGCAGACGGACAGATAGCTAAGGCGTAGTAATAGACTTTTAGACTTTTCATAATTCCATCAAACATAAAATAAAATCCCAATAAACTTACAAAACCATCATAACTGCTGTCAAAATGCATAGTTCCAATGAACGGAAAATAATTGATGCGTTGATAATTTTTTCGACGTCATTCGGGCGTCAGTGACGCCACAGCGTCTCTTCACGGCTGATCGACTCGTGGACAATAATGTCTATGTTCATACAATACATTAAATCTCTTGAATATATTGTACAGTTCTACAGATATTGTTCAAAACAACTTTAATTAAACGAGCAGAAATGTAAAAGGTTTGTTTCGATCCTTTTAACGGAGAAAAATATGTTCGTTATTGACGGAGTAGAATAAAAACGAGCGACATTTTAAAATGTGAACATACAGCAACATTAATAAACGAAAATTAGGGAGACTTTGCGGTTTGTTTCATGACGTAACTTCATGACACAGATTGCTTTATTACAACACCAGTATTTAATATTGATGTGTTGTTTTTTTAAGGACGTTGTGAAGGAGAGAAGTTGAATTCGTTTTCAGATCTTCATTAAGGTGGTGACCATTTACTTTTGGTTTATCTGAATGACATTTGATTGTTTTATAGTTACAAAGTTAGAAAGGTTTTTATTATTTAAGCAATACTAAAAACCTTTCTAACTTTGTAACTATAAAACATTACTTAAAACTAGTTTTTGGGGGCAATAAAATTGGAATACTAGTTGAATCGAAAAACTTTAGATTAAAGTATTTTTAGCCTTTTAAACCAACCAAATGATAGCTTTTTCTATTCATTTCCACTCAAGCGTATATAATTCATAGGATAAGCGCTTATGTTTGTTATTGTAACGAGCGGAAGCAGAGCGGAGCGACGGTCTTCGTAGAAACAACACGTGCTCCGTATTATTTATATCGTTAAAGTGATGGAGAGCTCTGATACTGCTTATTGAAGTGATAAGAAAAAGATATAGACATAGAATAGAATACAAAAAGATTGATAGTGCTTTAAGTTGACGATAACTATTCATTCCTGCTTTAAATATAATTTGCTTTATATTTAACATCAAAATATTGTTTCAATGCACTTAATCTCAAAAAATATGTAGCGATATTGATCTTTCGGTTTATGCGTATTAAAAAGACGAGATTCTTTGTGCTAAACATTTGAAATGAAATGTCTTTATTTTTTGTATAGGCCTACGGTGGCACTTGCAAATTGTCAGTTACACATTTTTTTTACACTACCACCGGATCGGAACACGACCTCAACTGAGAAGATCCGGCAAGAAACTCAGCGGGTTTGTCTTTTTTGTTATGTTGTATTTTTTTCAATCATGTTTTTTTACATAGTCATGAAAGTTAGCTCCAGTATCTTGCTCCAGTATATTTACATTTAACGATCAATAATAAATATATAAATAAAAGCATACCAAGTCCTAAGTTATTTACAAATAAGAAGAAAGTTTAGCTTTGAAATAAATTAATACTTAGTTAATGGTTAATCGTCCCTAATCTTGTTCAATTCAGTAAACTCTATTAGCGTCCAATTACCTACTAACAATCTGGTAATAGTACTCAATTTAGATTACAGATGTTTCATCAGTTGGTGAGTGTTTGTATTCTGTAATTAATTTACAGAGCTGAGAGACAAAACAATTCCAAGTTAAAATGATTTTTTACTTCGAGTATTATCTAGATAGGTACAAATTATATCAATCAGATTATCCTAAGTATTTTAAGCTTATTTTTTTAATTTTTCAAGACTATCTATGAATTCTAGATATATGGAATGAATGTAAAATTTATGGATTTAGTTGAAAGACTTTATTATATACAATTAAAGTCGGCTACTTTTGAAATCATATAATGGTTAATGAGCACTATCGGTATCGATGAGGTATGCTGAGAACCAGGAACACCCGTGATATTCGAAGTTCGCCTCGCGCGCTCCATTCAAAACAAGTTTCCAATATGACATTTCGGAAACGCTATTTATATCGATATTGGATACAAGCTATGAGCTAATTTCCGAAGACGATACTCGGAAATGCAATTAACCTTTATACGTTCTTGACTAAACTCAGTAAAATTAAACCCTTATAACTTTAGACGTGAGTAAGTAGGCTTCGTGTAATGACTATAATAAGACTTAAAGCGAAATGATTTCAACTTAGTTTCATAGTTTAGCAGCGAATTAAGAAAATAAGGCACAACAAATAATAATTTCTGATAAATATCAATTGCTTAGGATAGGTAGGATTTTGTAAGTTTCTGCGGAAATAAACTTGCTACTTGTCCTAATTTTACGTAATAATAGAAAATGATCAGTTCAATGCAATAATGTATTCGAATATAACAATAACAAACGCAATCTTAAAGACAACTAACAGTGAAATAACGGATAAAGATTTTGCATAGTTTTAAAAACAATTTGCATATACGGACATTGTCAAACACTCTTAGACATACTTTCTACGCTCATAGCCCCCAAACTTGGATTTTCTCCTATGTTGTGGGTGCCATGGACACACACGTGACGAATACACAAACACCCAAACCCAGAAAACGAATCTAAACTCATCATTCAGATATCTGTCTGACCGTGAATCGAACCCGGAACCCATTGCGCGTCAGACCGGTATGGTAACCGCTCCGCCACGCGGGTCGTCAATAGACTACAGACATAGACTACAGTTTGTTATACTCACTTATTATTTACTACTTATTATATGAGGTTAACCTCGCCAACTTTCCTCGTAGCATCGCAATAGTTTCTTCAATGTCCATAAAATTATGTTTTCAGGCAAAAACACTTTCTGAAACATGTTTGTTATGCTTCCATTAATGTAGGTTGCTTTTGTATCAAAAGTGCAAGTCATCTGCGTTTAACTTTTATTGCTTTAAGTAATTTATTCTCTTTAAAGAAAATGCTTTTAAAATGTTTACATAGATCGTGGATCGTGATTGTGTACCCTTTATGTGATTAATGAAATATTTAACCCTACGTATACATGTACACTGAAATTAAAGAGCCATATAGACTTTAAATCTAACATTGAGATCTAGCTTAATTATAAAGAATTACTGTTATAATTTTCAAAGCTCTTTACTGTTGTTTTAGTATAGTTTAAAAGACGCGGTAAGTTGAAAATTGTAGTGACTATCGGAATTATCAGAGTTATACACAATAAGATATGCTTTTAAGTAATGTCCCAACTTAATCTTTAGACGACTTCATATACGTGTATTGGGCTTCAGATAAACTGTATTATTTAAAAAGGTACAATACATGTGTTAATTTATAAAATTTGTTATTAATAATCCCTCAAGCGTTGATTTTGTTACATATGTATGTGTTTACTAAAGGGAACGTTGGGACCTTACGATAATTAATATTCTGATAAAGGCTTCCTTTGTTTGCAACAAAGCCATAACCTTCGTCAGCGGGACGTGTTCGGTTAATACCAGTATTGGGTGTTGTACCTTATGGTCCCTTGACTCAAGGACACACACAAAAACAATGAAGTTTTTATTGTTATGTCTACATATGTGTCAAAGTATAGCAGTGAGCAAAAAAAATGACAGTTATTTGCACCAGGATAAAAACCGCATATCGTGAGTACCCGTTAAGTATTAAAATGTGTCAATTCCGCGATAATATAAGTCTAAAATCATATATTGCACCAGGATAGTTCTACATCGTATATATTTTTTATTTAGCCATGCTCTGAAATAAATCCTCACCTAGGATCGCATTTTGACTTGGATACCTTCTCAATATGTTCGTCGACAACTTTGTAGGTGCTTGGAATTATCATAATTCATAAATATATTTATTGTGGAACATAGGTACGGAAACAGGTGTTACAATATTTAGACAGGTACAGAAAATGTGATCTCTATGTCCTGCCTCGCTGGGCATACAATAGGTTTTGACGACCCGCGTGGCGGAGCGGTTACCATACCGGTCTGTCGCGCAATGGGTCACACACCCGAGAGTTCTTTAAAAAAAAAAACAGTTCTCGGAGGTGTGTGAAGTCCACCAATTCGCACTTGGCCAGCGCGGTGGACTATGGCCTAAATTCTCTCATTCCGAGAGAACACCCGTGCCCAGCAGTGGGATAGTAATGGGTTGACGACGTATCGATGCATTGCGTTTGCATCGGTTTATTATTTGCGTAAAAAAACTTGTATCGGCATATTAAAATAATTATTTGTAAGTTTATTAACATAATACTACCATTTTATTGCAATAAACAAAATTTTCACAAAATAACAGCCTTTACTCTTCTGTGAAATCCCTTTTAAGGAAGGTTTGGCACGCATGGTATTCCAACCTAATCTTAATGACACATCGGTGAGCGGACAAGGCTTAGCCTTAGTTTAATACTTTCATCAAGTATTATCATTGTTTCCCTTTAATCTATACCTCTATCTTTTTTAGCAATTTTGGGTATCCCTAATAATTCCTGCTTGTGTAGCCAATTACCATATATACTCAACAATTATGCGATGTTTGCCTCCGAGCTGTTTCATTAGCATACAAGAAAGACAAGTCCAATCAACTTCTGCCTATACATACTTAACTATTAGCACAGAGCAACGATGCAATAGAAATGCTTTATGCTTAATAGTTATGGCTGTGGTCTGCAGTTCACTTATATAATTTAATTAATGATAAGTGGCCAACGGATGCAATTAGTATAAAATATTGAATTAATAAAAAAAACATATAAAAATACGCAGTTTTAGAAAGATCAATTAAAACCATCTCAAGGATTCCGTAGTTAAGGCACGCGTAGAATTCTGTTGTGATTACTAAACCTGTATGTACGGTGAACTGTCTCGCAGTTTATCTGATGTTTAAAATTCACTGTTGACATGAACAAATTCACAGGAGTACAACCCATTATTGTCCCTGTGCTGTGCATGGATCTTCTCTCAGAATGAGAGAGTTTTAGGCCATAGTCCACCGCGCTGGCCAAGTGCGAGTTGGTGGACTTCACACATCTCCGAGAACTTTTTTTTTTAAAGAACCCTCGGGTGTGTAGCATTCCTCACGATGTTTTGCTTTATCGAAAAGCAGTGATAATATTTAATTTCTAATACGCACATAGCGTGCCTTTGTTTGAACCTCCGACCTCTCGATTGACAGGGCAGGTTTCAACCATTAGGCTATCACTGCTCTTTGTCACTTGCTCTTTGAAATATATTATTAATTTCAAATATAAGTAGTATGGTTGATTGAATAATTGCATTACTTATACGAATTAAATTACATTAATTGTACAAACGAATTATAAATAGTGCCAATTACTTCGGTTGCTGACTACAATAGTCGCCGTTGATAGCCGAAATGGAACCGTCTATACACCGTCAGTCGAATCACTTAGTGATTTGCCATCTATAATTTATAGATAGTTCCTTACATGGCAATTCTAGTAGATGCTATCATTCTTTTTTTCTATCCCCGCCCCTTCCCTCACAACCTCTCACTAATTGCGTTCTTTGTTCGAAGCATATTAATATGGGGGAGCCTGATTGCTGGGGAGAAGTGACCAAAGAACTAACACTACATATTGACTATTGCTTGAAAAGCTTAGATGGAAGAATGACCTAGATTTTATTACACGCTTAAATATGTAGTAGGTCACTGATATTTTTTGGTAAAGGATATCATTAGGTAAATGAATTATTTATAGACCAATTTTGGACAAACATGGCTATACAATAAATATTAATAAATCACGCTATTGTATTATGTAATAATTAAGGTGTTTATAGTGTAATTATGTAAAAAAATATTGAACTATCTAGAAATTCGCCTATACGGATTGAGGTCACATAATATGTAGTAACGACTATGTGCAGGATAGAGAAAATTTGAATCAGACGTGATACTGCCGATGACGGTTAAGTTATAAGGCTTAACAAAAACTGATCGTCGCCATAAATTTAATTTTAATTATATAATTATTTTAAATAAATAATTTCAATTGGGGACTATCATGTCGATGCGTAAAAATAGTTTCATTGATCCGCCATATTGCATTGTTTTGTCAATCACTTAACATTTAACAATATGCGGCCAAAATACAACAATGTTATTAGAAATTGCAGTCTTTGTGCTATATATGTTATATTATTGTATTGTAGTTTCATCCAAATCCAATTTCGAGCGTGTATGTAAAAGAGCGATAAACATTCCAAATTTCTATCCTCACAAACCTTTACTTATTATTAGTAAAATTGTAGAATCTCAATGTAGGTTCATTCCTATAACTATGTTAAAGAGCAGGCGGGACTACCAATACATAGCCGGCTCTGAAGGAGAGCTCTTCTCGTAACTTTTTTAAAGAGCCTTATGTCATAGCATTATTTGTATTTGTGTATTATTTTCTATGGGCTTTTGTAGCCTGAAATAAATAAATAAATAAAAAAATAGATAAATAGCGCTCTGGGTATACTCAGAAGGGTATACTCACTCCACAACTTGCACAATACTGTATCCATTTATGTCATGGATGAAAAAACATTTTTGGCACAACAGAAAATTTTACCCATTCCATCAACACAATAGATAATATTTGTTGTTATACAATATCAATACATTGTCCTCATCGACAAAATATAATACGGAATCGGAAAATTGATATCATGTTTCTGGGGACAATTTCCGCCAAAAAACACGAAAATAAGCTTGTATATTCAAGCCGACATATAATATTACTTACATTACATACTCGTGTATGAAAATAACAAAGAGGGAGTGTAATAATCATATATAAAGAGAGATATTTAGGTCACAATGATCTAATTCATTTCATACAGTATACGTAAACATTATGTTTATTTATTTTGGGTCGTTAAAGTTTCGGGGTAAATACTTGTTTGAAAAACTTGCGATATGTAACCCTTGCAGCTAAAAATTAAAATTATTTTTAATTTGTTCATCAAAATATATGAAAAAATCATTCTAACTATAAAAATAATTATAAGGTGCTATAGCTAACGTAAATATATAAAATCATTTATTTAGTTTTATTTTTGTAATATAATATATGAAATAATATCAATAATAAAATATATTTTAATTATAAAGTCTTTTCCAGTCTCTCTCGTCAACCCATTATTGTCCCACTGCTGGACACGGGTCTTTTCTCAGAATAACAGAGTTTAGGCCATAATCCACCGCACTGGCCAAGTGCGAATTGGTGGACAGTGAGAGAGTTTAGACTATTCGATTCTATGGAGGGGCTATTGCAGACGTTAATTTTGCAGGATTTGACTTATTGATTGCATTGATAATTTTAGTTTAAAAATTATATAGCAATACAAACTTAAAAGCACTTAACATTTAATTCCAGTTGACCTGTCTGTGATAACTATGTATTGGCACAGTGGGTTATAATGATAATTGAAATATTGTATGTCAAATTGTAAAAAACTAAGTATGTTATTTGTACGTAACTTAAAACCGAGCCGCGAATTATTTATCGCGAGCAAACTGGGTCGAAATGAAACTCACATACGAGTACAAATAATGTAGAGAGAAGCGGACACTTCATTGACACAGTCGTGGCACATTTCCACTTCCGTCGCTTCTCGATGACGTCCGCATTCTGATGCCTCTTTTATCCTAAAATAAAAAGGCGTATCGATGGCCGGTGTCCTATATTCGTAAAAAGGGATGTGTCGGGATATTCTTTGCTAGCAATATTTTAATAAAGGTTTCTGCTGCTTTCAACATTTACATTGAATGAAAGACAATATTAAAATTGACACCTTTATTTCAGAAATTAAACAGCATATTTGTTTTAACCGTATATAGGAATAAGGACTGCAGTACCATGTAAGGTACAGAAAATGCTGTGTAATATCACCACAATAAGGACCACTGTAGCTCTTGGAGATTATGCAATACTAGCTGACCTGGCGAACTTCGTTTCGCGTAAAAGTCAAAAATATAAAATTATCAGTGCTTCTCTAATATATTATGCTATTATAATGAATTACTCTATCTATTTAAAAAAAACTGTTACAAAATCCGTAGCGTAGTTTTAAAGATCTAAGCATACATAGGTACAGAAAGCGAGAAGCGACTTAGTGTTATACTATGTAGTGATAATAACCAGCTCTTTGTAAAGTTATTTAACTATCTTGATTATTGATTAGTTAAATGTGGTTATGTAACAGCGTACTAAGGGAAAAAAGAACTAGTAAACATTTCTTAGGTT